>CP139507.1:254682901-255012901 GCA_021014915.2 Artemisia tridentata subsp. tridentata
TTAGTGTGGAAATAGGCCCATAAAATGAGTAAAACGGTCCCCAAATAAATATCCGAGTGTCTCGATCCTATAACCATGCCATGCCATGCCAACTGCCACCAAATGTGAGCTAACACTTTAAGAACCTGAAAATACATGCTAAAATGGGTCAACACGAGGTTGGTGAGTTCATAGGTTTAAGTAAATAATAAGTAGCATATGGACCACAAGAAATCAAGGACCAATATATTACAAATATATAAAGAGTTATTGTCGTATTAAGTTCATGACACCAAAGCCTTAAAATTTCTAGTTTGAGCATCCGTTTGACATACCGGTCAAGTGGGGAAACCACCCGGACACCCAAAGTTTCTGGTAGATGTCCACCTAGGACATCCAAGGTTCCTCAAATGATTATGCGTCCGTTTGACATGCCAATCAAGTGGGGAAACACCACCCGGACGGGGAGTTTAATCCCAATAGATCTATTTACAACATTCGCGCTTAACGGTTCATAACATAGGCAACATTTAATAGTTTAATGCATTTGTGTCCATAAGGAAATAATCAAGTGTGTAATAGGTATACACATAATACTTTCGACTAACAAATCAAGGGTTTCAACCAATTAGTAATATTTGGGAAAACAATTCACGTTTCAAGTAAAATGAGCATAGAGTTTAAATATAAACGAGCATGTATTCTGCCCCAAAACGGTTATAAAACAAGTAAAAGTAGGAGTCATGAATTCACCTGGAACAACTGATACGATAATGAAAGACAGTGTACGGAATCGAGGCTCGGAAAACTACCCGCAACCTAATATGAATGATATGCCTTAGGTTCGAAAACAAAGTCATGCACGCAAGTTCATACTCTACTTTATCACTTGTACATGTTTGTTGTAATATTTAACGTCAAAAATATAGTTGCGTCAATTTGATCATTTATTTAGAAAATCACCCTTTTTAGAAAAACATAACTTGTTAATCTCGTGATCAAATTTTAGTCGTCATGTTAATCGATATTTTGAAAATTTCTAACGTGCCTAATAAGTGTATATATTGTTCTACCATTTTCGTTTACGTCATTTTAGCCCAAAATACTCTCTAAGTGTCCAAAAATCCATTTTTCACATTTCTAACAGCTTTTCTAATAGCAAAAATATAAGTTGCCAATGTATATGTCGTCGTAAATTTTCTTTAGGCAATTACTTTTGCGTCGTAGCTCCGTTTCTTAAGTTTTACCTATCCCCGCGAAGGTATTTAAGTATACTATCGGATTTCTAAGGTCTCGGCTAGTCTAGTTACCATTTAACCTCAGTTTTCATCTCTCAAAATTCTTAACAGCTTCAACCATTTTTCTGAAAATTTAGTTTTCGTAGTATAATTGAAACTAGCGTATCTTTTTCGTTATAGGCCCGTTTTAACTCATTCAAGCGGCTACGTTTTTGTTATTGAGTCTATTTTCTATATTTATAGCCAAAACTTGACACCACACTACTGATTTTTTTGTATTAATCAAACGGGACAGATTCGTCATCAAGAGTGTCAAACTATTTTTCCTAATCTTCTAGTTATTATAACCACTTAACAACAACTCCAAATCTAGTCCTAGTTCATCCATCAACTTCTCAACATAACAATAGTGATCTAACACCAACTTAGCCAATATTCAAGGGTCCATGTAAATGATCATCAAGAATGTTTAAATTTACAAGTTCATTAACATATATATATATATATATATATATATATAATAATATAATAATAATTATAAAATATAATGTTTTCATCACTTTCTTGTGGAGATTTTTACTAACTAGTTTTCTTGTAATAAAAACTTGTTTAAAACATAGTCTTTTCTTAAAAGATCATTGTGAATGTAAAACTTTATCAACATGTACAAAGTGATAACTAAGTATATATACTTGAACTAGCATTTAACATGAAAAACATGAAGTTTGCAAATGTAAGATTACTTACAAAAGAGATTAGTGAGATGGGAATGTAAGAAACTTAATTAACCCCAAGATTTGTGTTCCAAACCCTTGCTAGAGTACCTTAATTATGCTTGAACTTAACTACAATCAAGCTACTTCTTCCTTGCTCCTCTTAAGTGTATCGAATGGTATATATTGAATGGGAGGTGATATTTTCTTTTTCTTCTAACTAGTTACTAATGATATGTATGTAGGTATTTATACTTGTAGAATTTCAAACTTAAAATAGTTGGTCAAAAAAATATTATTGGCTAGGTGTTTAATGGTTGGCCGATTGGGGGGTTTGGGGGGGGGGACATTGGCTTAGTCAAGCCTCCTTTGTGTTTTCTTGACTCCTTGTTTCATGGATTTGGGTGGCTAATTAATGCCATGTGATATTTGTCTAGCAAATATCTTTAGGACATGGGGGGGAGGGGGGCGGCAATATGAATAAAATGGGATTAGATGAGTTGTTTTGATACAAGAGTGTATATGTTGTATGTATTGGGTGTAAAAAAATAGGTATTGGTTGTTGATTTGGTGATTAACGAAAGTTGTACATAATTAAACGTAAGAAGTAAAGAAATTACTTTAGGTGTTAGGAAATATTTTTAAAACTTTGGTAATCTTTTTGGAAGTATAAAAATACGTTAGAAATAATCGTTGGGAGAATTAGGTATATCGGGTGTTAAAATTTTGAATTACGAATAGCGATTGTTGAATTGACAACCGTAAGTAATTTAAGAAAAAGAAATTGTTTTAGGGTTTAAAATTGTGAACCGGAGTAGGAGCAAGATACTAGAGTGTTGTGGACTAAATATATCCTAAAGCCCTAGTGCAGAAGAGGGACATTTCTTTTTTTACGTTTATTTAACCAAAGAGTTATACGTGAAGGGTGTTCTTGAAAAATCTCAAAGTTGTAAATTGGAGTTTGAAAATAAATGTTGACGTGGAATATTACGGGTTGCTACATTCTCCACCCGTTAAAGGCATTCAGTCCCTGAATTCAACTCGTTCGTTCTACAGACGTATGTTCTCACTTTAAGTGATCTCAGGATTTCCTTGAGAATTCCAGCGAAACTTAACGATAGGGATTCGACTTTGTTGGCTTGCAACGTGATATGAAGCGTGGCTAGCTTTTCAAGACAAGGTTGAGTTAAAGGTAGTAAATTAGAAAGTTAAATGGACGAGGCTTGTCGCATTGCGGCGATAAAAGATAAAACATTCATTAGATAGGAATTCGTAATAGTACATGAAGCTTATACGATAGAACTTAAAGTGAAACACAAAAGAAATACAACACTAGAGAGTTTAGGCTTCCGTTTTCTTGTTCTTCAGCTCCGGTGTTGATCCCAGTTGAGCAATTTATCTAGTTAGTTATCTTAGATGTGAATCTAAAACAACAAGTATAGAAACTGATCTTGACTTGTAAACTATTAAACAGAACGCGGAATATTATGTTTAATCTTAAAAAGAACAATTAATCGAACAGTAAAATTCTCAACAAACACTTCAATATATTAAATATACGAATACTCAACAGTATTAGGGTTTATAACCTTGAAGTGAATCGACTCTAACAATGATACGTTCTGAACTCTAACCCTAGAACCTTCTTTTATAGACTAAGGAGTCCTAGTCGGTTTACAATAGCTTTCTATACAAGATAAATCTTTTAGAATCTATTATAAACTTATCTAACACATACTATACATAGTTTATGTCTTCAGCAGTAGTATGAATTACTCTAACAACAGTATCTTTTACTCCAGCAGTAGTATTCTTGCAACAGTAGAATCTTCAATACTAGCAGTAGTGTTGGGTTTAAAAGATACTGTTGCTACTTTGAAGATTCTACTGCTAGGCATAATCATTCTACTGCTAGGTATATTCATTCTGCTGCTGATGATATTCGAAGAATGATGAAATAAGCTAAGTGTCAAACTGCTGCTAGCCTAAGATGATTCTGCTGCTAGAGTTTGATTCTGCTGCTTATTGGATATGTATAGTTTGTTTATGGTAAAGATACGATTAGATATTATTCTTGTATAGAAAGTTTTGTAACCGACTAGGACTCCTTATGTGTATAAAAGGAGGATCTAGGGTTAGGGTTAGAAGTCGATTATCTTAGCATACGTATTGTCTTGTATTCACTTCAAGGTTCGTTGTAACCCTGTTACTTTTGAGTAACCGTATATTAATATATTGAGGTAAAGGTTGAGAGAATTATTGTGTGTTATTGTTATTCTTCTTAAGATTAATTACTAGTTTCCGCATAGTAATTAATAGATCGTTCATAAGCAGTTTCTATACCAATTGCTTTAGGTTTATATCTAAAGTAATTAACAAGATCGTTAAGCTCAACTGGGATCAACAAGTGGTATCAGAGCTTGTGATCTAGAAACTAATACCGAGAAGAATTTTGAAAAGCTCAGATCTGTTCATCATCAAAAGCAATGGAGTCTGAATCTCATCATATGGTTACTGCATCTAAGGTTCCGATGCTCAAGGTTGGAGAATATGAACTCTGGAAGAAGAGGATAGAACAGTACATGAAGATGTGTGATTACACAATGTGGGAAATCATACAAACTGGTGATACTCTGCCTAAGACTGGTGCTGATGGGCAAATCTTGCCCATCAAAACCAACGAAGAAAGGGCTCAAAGGAAACTGGAGATTAGAACTCATACTATTCTCTTAATAGGGATACCTAATGAGTACCAACTGGCCTTCAAAAACACCAAGTCTGCCAAGGAGTTGTTGGCAGCAATTGAAATCAGGTTTGGTGGGAATGCAGCCACCAAAAAGTCAAGGAAGAATTTGCTAAAGCACGAATTTAAAACTTTCACTGCATCAAGCAATGAAAGTATTGATGGTACTTATGACAGGCTGCAAAAGTTAGTGAGTCAGTTGGCACTTCTAAATGTCTCTATTGCAAAGGAAGATATTAATTTGAAGTTTCTAAGGAGTCTTGCACCAAAATGGAATACTCACACAGTTGTCTGGAGGAACAAGACTGATTTTGATACTATGAATTTGGATGATTTGTATAACAACTTGAAGGTCTATGAAACTGAGGTAAAGGGTTCAACCAGTTCTTCAAGTTCAAACAACCTTGCTTTTATGTCTTCAAATAATAAGACTTCTGGGAATATTCAAGAAACTCATTCTACTGTTGGTCATACTGGTTCTGCTGCTAGTTCTACAAATAGTGACACCATTAGTGATGCTGCTATTTGTGCCTATTTAGCTGAACTCACAACAAGTACTCCAGTAATGAGTCAGGATCTAGATCAAGTTGATCCTGATGATTTAGAAGAGATGGATTTGCATTGGCAATTTGCAATGTTGACTATGAGGGCAAGAAGATTCTTGAAGAGAACTGGAAGAGAGCTCAAGTTTAGAAGGCAGAACAATGTGGGGTTTGACAAATCAAAGTTTGAATGTTATAACTGTCACAGAAAAGGGCACTTTGCAAGGGAGTGCAGAGCACCAAAGCAGATCAAGGAAAATCCAAGGCAGATTCCCATTGAAGATGCTAAACCTACTACTGCTATGGTCTCATGTGATGGCTTGGGAGATTTTGACTGGAGTGACCAAGCTGAGGATGGTCCCAACTATGCACTGGTAGCTGATGAAGAACCCAAAGAACAACACTTTGCTCTTATGGGTTACTCCTCCTCTTGATCAGACTCTGAGGTATCAAATGAATCTTCATGTTCATTTAAATCTTGTTCAGATACAATAGAGGCACTGAGATCTAGTTATGATGCTTTAAGAGTTGAATTTGATAAACTCAAACTTGATAACTTAGGATATCAACATGGTTTAAAATATTTAGAAAACAAGGTTGAGTTTCTTAATCAAATTGAGGGAGAATATGCTGATAAAATTCATACTCTTGAAACTGAGCTAATTAAGAAAGAATGTGAAATTAATGTGCTTAATAAAAGAGTGGAAGAAGCTGAATTAGCTAGAGACTTAGCTTTAAGTGAAAAAGAAAAACATGTTGTTAGGATAGATAAACAACAATATGCATCTGTTCTAGCAAATAAAGCAGTTGAATCTCAGATTTTTAAAAGAGGATGTGGCCTAGGATACAATTAAGTGGCTCCCCCACTTAAAAGTGCTTATGCACCAGCTAGGAAAGAATTGTCCTTTATATCTGAGTTAGCTGCACAATCCGTAGGTGAAACAAGTCAAGTAAACAATGAAACATTTGAAAAGACTAGTGCACCTAAGGTAGAAAAGAAGTCTGATACTGTGATCATTGAAGATTGGGTGTCAGATAGTGATGATGATGAGATCGATTCAACACCCAAAGCTAAAAAGAAAGAAATTCTTAGGACTGTTGAACCAAATGTCACACAGGTTAATACATCTGAAATTAAAGCTAAAAATGTTGAGTTTGTAAAACCTGTGCTAGGAAGTAGAATCTCTAGGAAAGTGGCTGAGTATGATGATAAACCTAGAGATTGTCCTAGGAAGACTTGTGACTTGCCTAGAGGAAATCAGAGAAACTTGCACTAGGTGATCACACACAAGTTAGGTAGTGACTTTGAACTGGTTAAGAAGGCATGTCACAGCTGTGCTAGTTTTGAGCACTTGCAAGAGGATTGCTATTATTCTATACCTAAGAAAACTAGTGCTCCAAAACCTGAATGGAACCATAATACTAGGGTGAACCATAGGAACTTTGCAAGAAAGACTCACCCACATCCCAAAAGAAACATGGTTCCTAAGGAGATTTTGTTGAGAAATGGCATTTCTAGGACTATTTCTCCTGTTCCACCACAAAGGCCCATTCCAAAGAAAATAGGGTTTTCCACTGCTAAAGCTAGCAGCAGTATCTCTCATTCTGCTGCTAAGCCAAAAGTGGTTACTGACACTGTTATGGGCACTCATTTCTATGCTGTTAAGGCCTCAGCTTGCTGGGTCTGGAAACCCAAAACCAGAAACAGCAGTGCATCAATGGACTTCAAGAAATTTGATTACTTTGATGCACAAGGCAGATCCAAGTCAGTAATGGCTTGGGTCCCAAAGAGAAACTAACTCTTTTACTTTTTGTGCAGGGCAATCTACAATTGGAGCTAAAGGATAAATGCATTTTTGATAGTGGATGCTCTGGACATATGACTGGAGACAAGAGCAACTTGGAAGATTTTAAGGCTTTTGATGGTGGTTATGTTGCTTTTGGCAATGATCCAAAAGGTGACAAGATTGTTGGTAAAGGTACTATTAGAACAGGAAAACTGGATTTTGAAAAGGTGTATTTTGTAGAGGGACTTAAGTTCAATCTTTTTAGTGTCTCACAAATGTGTGACAAAAAGAATTTTGTTCTTTTTACAGACACTGACTGTCTTGTTTTGTCTCCCAACTTTAAGTTACCTCATGATTCTGAAGTACTACTTAAAGTCCCTAGAACAAACAATATATACAGTGTGGACATTAAGAATATCATTCCCAAAAGAGATTTAACTTGTCTTTTTGCAAAGGCCACCATTGATGAATTCAAGCTTTGGCATAGAAGATTGGGTCACTTAAATTTCAAAACTATAAACAAATTGGTAAAAGGCAACCTTGTCAGAGGGTTACCTTCAAAGATTTTTGAAAATTCTGAAACCTGTGTTGCTTGTCAGATGGGAAAGCAACACAGAGCTTCTTGTAAGTCCAAAGTGGTGAACTCTATTTCTGAACCCTTGTATATGTTGCATATGGATCTGTTTGGACCAAATTTTGTGAAGAGCTTGAATAAGAAGATGTATTGCTTAGTTGTCACTGATGATTTCAATAGGTTTACTTGGGTGTTTTTCTTAGCAACTAAGGATGAGACCTCTGGAATTCTTAAGGCCATCATTACAAGAATAGAAAATCTAGTAAATCATAAGGTCAAAGTAATCAGATGTGACAATGGAAATGAATTTAAGAATCATGTAATGAATCAGTTATGTGAGGAAAAAGGTATTTTAAGGCAGTTTAGTGTGGCTAGAACTCCTCAACAAAATGGTGTTGCTGAAAGGAGGAATAGGACATTAATTGAGGCTGCTAGGACTATGTTGTCTGAGTCAAAGTTACCCACTACTTTTTGGGCTGAAGCAGTCAACACTGCTTGCTATGTGCAAAATAGGAGTAAGGTAGTAAAGCCTCATAACAAGACCGCTTATGAATTGTTGCATGGTAGGAAACCTATGATAGATTTCTTAAAACCATTTGGGTGTCCTGTTACTATCTTAAATACCATTGACTCACTAGGCAAGTTTGATGAGAAAGCAGACAAAGGTTTCTTTGTTGGATACTCAACTAATAGTAAAGCTTTTAGGGTATTTAATCAAAGAACAATGCATGTGGAAGAAAATCTACACGTTAGGTGTCACAACTCGTAATTCGAGGCCATTTTTCTGAACCTCGACAATTTACTATTCACGAGTTACTATTCATTTTTACTATTCATAAAACACTATTCATGTCCGAAATTTTTATTTCATATTCTCGTAAGATAAACTATTTTAACGATAATCCGAGAGTTTGACGCTCGTCGGATCATTTCTGCAAAAATCACGAAGCCGTGTCCGAGATTTACATTCAGGTTTAAACGTCCTTCCGGCATCCCGATATGTCCGTAAAACAATATAAACAATAGAAATATGATTTTCTTTCATTTTACGACAATTCTAAAAGTTTTGGAATTTTATGTTTTCCAGTTCAGCGTTTTACGCGAATTACGCGTTTTAAACCCGCGTCTCCAGTTTTAACAGCGTTTAAGCAACCCGAAGGAACTTACCATTCATTTTATATTTTCTTATGGAGTATTTCGACAAGTTTAGTCATTCTTTCAAGTTTCATATTTTTACGATACCCAGATTTACGTTTCGCGGCTTAACTAATTACGTTTAGCGATTAACGGAACCAAAACCGACTCCGTAAACTAGATTACCAAGCTTCCTACACACATTTCACACCATGTGCCCCCCCCCCATCCCATGTTACTTCAAGTTGTTCATTTATTTACAAGTATGCCATCAAGATTAGATATTTTGCAAGAAAAACACTTAAACACATTTACATTTTTTTCAAAGATCAAAAAGCTATTTCTCTTCCTTTCCACCTCCAAACCCACGACCAAGACAAGATCATCCATGATCCACCATTGATTTTCCAAGATAAAGCCATTTTCTAGTTCATTTCATCATTCTTGTTAGGGTTTTGAAATATAAACTCAAGAATCATAAGGTTTTCTTCATCTAATCACCTAAATCATTCAAGTAAGTTGTCAAACTCTTTTTCATGATTTCATCAAGTTATCTTCATGATTATATGATTTCCATTCAAGATTACATGCATATGCTAGCTTATACCACTCTTTATATATATATATATATTTCATCAAAATCCTAGATAATTGAAATAAATGGAACTCTTGTTAGTTTTACATGATTGGTGATGTTTAGGAAACCCATGATACCCTAAGAAGGTATATGGTAAGATTGGATTAGCTTTGTGGTGTTTGCAAGTGTTTTGGGTGGATTAGAAACTAGTTTAGAACCTTAGAAATGGATTTGGAACAAGTTTACAAACCTTCTGTCCCAAATTTGCCAAATACAGAAAACTCAGGGGTTTCCGGGTAACTTTGGGCTAAAGATTTAGAAAATACTTTCAAAAACGAAGCCGTAGGCGAAAGAATGGATTAAAACAAGCTTATAACGAAGGAGTTATGATTTTTACAATGTTTAACGACGAAAACTATTTTCTGAAAATAACATGCTGTTGGACGATTTTCAAGGGCTGTTTTGAGGCATTAGCCGTAATCTATCCGTTCCAAATTATCAAAAATATATTAGTATGTTGTCCCACGATTCCGGGGATATAAAGAACATAGAAAACAAGCTTATAACGGAAAAGATACAAGTGTTTGAAACCCGACGAAAAATATATAATTCCATCAGCTTTTACTAATATAAACTTGCTGCAAAACTGTCTTTGCGAGACACCATTTTCACGACTGTTTTTATCCATGATTGGTATGGTTTGAGTCCGAGCTGTCTTCATATGAAATCAAGATCTCCCAGCAAGATTTTTAAATCAATTGGCCGTTCATCGAATAGACTTATAACGAATAAACTACGACCTCATCTTTTTACCCAAAAATCCTTTCAAAGTTATAATTTTGACAGCTTTTACTATAATAGAATTCTCTAAGTGTTGAACATTATATTTTCAAGTAACGATATTGAGAGCCGATTTTCTCATTGATCGAGGCGCGTATAACCAAAACTCAAATAAGACGACATTGAGATTATGTTGCAAGGATTTCAAAAACGTCAAGTTTTATTACTAACTCTTAACGTGCAATATTTTGCGGCTAGTTTTGCGAGGCCGTTTGGTCACATTTTCACAAGTTATAAAAAGAGTTATTTTGCGACGAAACTATTATATTTGACTATAGAACACCAAACGAGGATCATGGAGTACCATTTCAACATATTTACGCGAAAAGTAGTATATGACTTGCCGAGACGTCAAAAATGTATATTTCGACGATAAACATTATTTTCAAAAGTAACGAGTGGTATCGTTAACATACGTATTTGCATGTGTAGCATCATTTCATTGCTTACAATAGATCATATCATTCATGTTAGGTCGCGGTTAGAGACCGAGCCTCATTTCAGCATATTCATATCTGTCATTGTTGCTATCGCATCAGGTGAGATTTCATAGCCCCTTTCTTTATACGTTTTGAACTTTTGGGGGAGATACATGCTTAAACTGTTTGCTTACATACATGATTGTGTTAAACTTAGTTGCGTTATTCTTGAAAGCATATCGCGGACCTAAGTATCAAACACTTGGGGTAGCCGAACAAATCATATCGCGGACCTAAGTATCAAACACTTGGGGTAGCCGAACATAAGTCTCCTCGTGAGCAGCATTGATAAGTCTCCTAGTGAGCAGCGTTGATAAGTCTCCTCGTGAGCAGCATTGATAAGTCTCCTCGTGAGCAGCATTGATAAGTCTCCTCGTGAGCAGCATTGATAAGTCTCCTCGTGAGCAGCATAAGGTCTTCTAGTGTTATAGAACGCACATCGTATACGCACATGTCTTACTCATACTATGTTAGCATTGGGTTGTAAACACACAGGTTGCAAGTCTTGAATGGGCAGGGCTTGGAACTGAGTGGATTTACAATGCCTATGCTGTGGAAACTTTCTCTAAAGGCTTTTCAACTTATTTATAGCAAACTCTATGAACTCACCAACCTCGTGTTGACACTTTAGCATGTATTTTCAGGAACCAAGCAATAGCACGCTACTGGAGACTTTTGGCAGGGCATGGCATGGTCATAGAAGACTCTGATAAAACATTTGGGACCGCTTAACTTATTTTATGGGCCAACTTCCGCACCACTTTTCATAATGTAAATTTAACACTTTTGACTTATCAAATATATTCTAAATGATTGATGTGAAAACCGTTCTTTACACTTGTGTTATGATACCAATTGAGTTGCACCCCAGCGATGTGTAAGCTTCCGCTGGACCCGATTTTGGGGGTGTGACAGATTGGTATCAGAGCCTAGGCTATAGAGAATTGGGTAATTTTGAAACCTAAACTATAGCTACTTTTACGAAAACTTAACCCTATGACCGCCACGTGCCTGCCTGCCAAGTTGATGCCTCATTTGTGGTTTGTTGCTGACATATTTAATGAGATTTATATCTTATTGCCAGATTGATTATGCTCACTTACTCTCGTTGATTACTATAATTGTATTCCATATAAGTATGCTTACATATCATGCACGTCGCAGCGTTACACCTTTTCCTTACGTAGTTTAATCATTCGACCTCAAGCCTGATCACCTGCCTTAGTCTTTTGAACCACCCTTTACATGTGAAGGACATAGTATTATTATAACTAAGCTGAGTATTCCATAATTCATTGAACCTCGGTGGAATATAGACTAGTCATCTATATTCGACCCGGGACAGTGGGACATAGCCTGACTACCTATGTTCGACTCAGAGATGAGTTTTGCAATACTGAGAGTAGTTATAATGGAATTATGTCCGGATTGATTTGATCGGTGTAAGCAATTCCATAATCGAGCCAAATTTTCAAAAGACCTCCTTCAAACCACTTGTTCCTAGTTTGATCTAAGTGACAGTTCTTGTTTGATGAGTTGCGAGGATCAAACTGGAATCAAGTTGTTACCTGAGCCGATTCAGTTTAATATCATGACAGTTCTTGTTTGATGAGTTGTGAGATTAAATTTGAATCGACAACCTCAAACCGATTTAGCCTAATCCCATGACAGTTCTTGTTTGATGAGTTGTGGGATTAAGTAAAAATCGGTTACCTAGAGGTCTTTTGAAGGCTATGCTCGATCATGGGAAAGTTTACCCCCATCAAACCCGACCATGAGAACGTACGTACGTAGAACGAGCGAGCTGAATTCAGGGACTGAATTCCTCTAACGGGTGGAGACTGTCACAACTCGTAATTCCAGGCCATTTTTCCGAACCTCGACAATTTACTATTCACGAGTTACTATTCATTTTTACTATTTATAAAACACTATTCATGTCCGAAATTTTTATTTCATATTCTCGTAAGATAAACTATTTTAACGATAATCCGAGAGTTTGACGCTCGTCGGATCATTTCTGCAAAAATCACGAAGCCGTGTCCGAGATTTACATTCAGGTTTAAACGTCCTTCCGGCATCCCGATATGTCCGTAAAACAATATCAACAATAGAAATATGATTTTCTTTCATTTTACGACAATTCTAAAAGTTTTGGAATTTTATGTTTTCCAGTTCAGCGTTTTACGCGAATTACGCGTTTTAAACCCGCGTCTCCAGTTTTAACAGCGTTTAAGCAACCCGAAGGAACTTACCATTCATTTTATATTTTCTTATGGAGTATTTCGACAAGTTTAGTCATTCTTTCAAGTTTCATATTTTTACGATACCCAGATTTACGTTTCGCGGCTTAACTAATTACGTTTAGCGATTAACGGAACCAAAACCGACTCCGTGAACTAGATTACCAAGCTTCCTACACACATTTCACACCATGTGCCGCCCCCCATCCCATGTTACTTCAAGTTGTTCATTTATTTACAAGTATGCCATCAAGATTAGATATTTTGCAAGAAAAACACTTAAACACATTTACATTTTTTTCAAAGATCAAAAAGCTATTTCTCTTCCTTTCCACCTCCAAACCCACGACCAAGACAAGATCATCCATGATCCACCATTGATTTTCCAAGATAAAGCCATTTTCTAGTTCATTTCATCATTCTTGTTAGGGTTTTGAAATATAAACTCAAGAATCATAAGGTTTTCTTCATCTAATCACCTAAATCATTCAAGTAAGTTGTCAAACTCTTTTTCATGATTTCATCAAGTTATCTTCATGATTATATGATTTCCATTCAAGATTACATGCATATGCTAGCTTATACCACTCTTTATATATATATATATTTCATCAAAATCCTAGATAATTGAAATAAATGGAACTCTTGTTAGTTTTACATGATTGGTGATGTTTAGGAAACCCATGATACCCTAAGAAGGTATATGGTAAGATTGGATTAGCTTTGTGGTGTTTGCAAGTGTTTTGGGTGGATTAGAAACTAGTTTAGAACCTTAGAAATGGATTTGGAACAAGTTTACAAACCTTCTGTCCCAAATTTGCCAAATACAGAAAACTCAGGGGTTTCCGGGTAACTTTGGGCTAAAGATTTAGAAAATACTTTCAAAAACGAAGCCGTAGGCGAAAGAATGGATTAAAACAAGCTTATAACGAAGGAGTTATGATTTTTACAATGTTTAACGACGAAAACTATTTTCTGAAAATAACATGCTGTTGGACGATTTTCAAGGGCTGTTTTGAGGCATTATCCGTAATCTATCCGACCCGAATTATCAAAAATATATTAGTATGTTGTCCCACGATTCCGGGGATATAAAGAACATAGAAAACAAGCTTATAACGGAAAAGATACAAGTGTTTGAAACCCGACGAAAAATATATAATTCCATCAGCTTTTACTAATATAAACTTGCTGCAAAACTGTCTTTGCGAGACACCATTTTCACGACTGTTTTTATCCATGATTGGTATGGTTTGAGTCCGAGCTGTCTTCATATGAAATCAAGATCTCCCAGCAAGCTTTTTAAATCAATTGGCCGTTCATCGAATAGACTTATAACGAATAAACTACGACCTCATCTTTTTACCCAAAAATCCTTTCAAAGTTATAATTTTGACAGCTTTTACTATAATAGAATTCTCTAAGTGTTGAACATTATATTTTCAAGTAACGATATTGAGAGCCGATTTTCTCATTGATCGAGGCGCGTATAACCAAAACTCAAATAAGACGACATTGAGATTATGTTGCAAGGATTTCAAAAACGTCAAGTTTTATTACTAACTCTTAACGTGCAATATTTTGCGGCTAGTTTTGCGAGGCCGTTTGGTCACATTTTCACAAGTTATAAAAAGAGTTATTTTGCGACGAAACTATTATATTTGACTATAGAACACCAAACGAGGATCATGGAGTACCATTTCAACATATTTACGCGAAAAGTAGTATATGACTTGCCGAGACGTCAAAAATGTATATTTCGACGATAAACATTATTTTCAAAAGTAACGAGTGGTATCGTTAACATACGTATTTGCATGTGTAGCATCATTTCATTGCTTACAATAGATCATATCATTCATGTTAGGGTCGCGGTTAGAGACCGAGCCTCATTTCAGCATATTCATATCTGTCATTGTTGCTATCGCATCAGGTGAGATTTCATAGCCCCTTTCTTTATACGTTTTGAACTTTTGGGGGAGATACATGCTTAAACTGTTTGCTTACATACATGATTGTGTTAAACTTAGTTGCGTTATTCTTGAAAGCATATCGCGGACCTAAGTATCAAACACTTGGGGTAGCCGAACAAATCATATCGCGGACCTAAGTATCAAACACTTGGGGTAGCCGAACATAAGTCTCCTCGTGAGCAGCATTGATAAGTCTCCTAGTGAGCAGCGTTGATAAGTCTCCTCGTGGCGATGATAGCAGCCATTGATAAGTCTCCTCGTGAGCAGCATTGATAAGTCTCCTCGTGAGCAGCATAAGGTCTTCTAGTGTTATAGAACGCACATCGTATACGCACATGTCTTACTCATACTATGTTAGCATTGGGTTGTAAAAACACAGGTTGCAAGTCTTGAATGGGCAGGGCTTGGAACTGAGTGGATTTACAATGCCTATGCTGTGGAAACTTTCTCTAAAGGCTTTTCAACTTATTTATAGCAAACTCTATGAACTCACCAACCTCGTGTTGACACTTTAGCATGTATTTTCAGGAACCAAGCAATAGCACGCTACTGGAGACTTTTGGCAGGGCATGGCATGGTCATAGAAGACTCTGATAAAACATTTGGGACCGCTTAACTTATTTTATGGGCCAACTTCTGCACCACTTTTCATAATGTAAATTTAACACTTTTGACTTATCAAATATATTCTAAATGATTGATGTGAAAACCGTTCTTTACACTTGTGTTATGATACCAATTGAGTTGCACCCCAGCGATGTGTAAGCTTCCGCTGGACCCGATTTTGGAGGTGTGACATTAGGTTTAGTGAAACCACACCTAGTGTTGCTGGAAAGGGACCTGAATGGCTGTTTGATATTGATTCCCTAACCAAGAGTATGAATTATCAACCAGTGATTGCAGGTACAACTAACATGTCTGTAGGTACACAAACTAACCCCAATGCAGGTACACAAGCAAAGAGGGATGCATCTGCAGAGGAGTTTGTTTTGATTGAGAAGTGGAAGTTTAATCAGTTCTTCACTCCAACAGATAAAGAGGGAAAGAGTTCTGATGATGATGCTGTTCATTAGGAAGTACCAAAGGATGATGCAGAAGGTGATGATGAACCTTCTAATGATGGCAAGACTATTGAGAAGTCAGCAAAGCATGGAAGTTCAAGAAATGAAGCTAGCAGCAGTATCTCCCATTCTGCTGCTACGCCTAGCAGCAGTATCTCCCATTCTGCTTCTTAGCCTAGTAGTTCTACTGCTGTTCCAAAGAATTCTGCTGTTGACTTTAATGAAGATGTTAATGATGAAGTTGACTTTCCTTATATGCCTGAGTTGGAGGAAATCTACTATGACACAGATGATGATGTTGTGGATGTTTTTGGAGCAGAAGTTGATTTGACAAATATGGAGCCTTCTATTCAAGTCAGTCCTACTCCAACCACAAGGATACATAAAAACCATCCTAAGGAGCAGATAATTGGTGATGTACAATCTACTGTACAAACCAGAAGTAAAACAAAAGGGCTGAGTAATCAACTCCATCAAGGTTTATTTGCTCAATCATTGCATCAAAGAAATAGCCACAAGGACCTACAAAATTGCAAATTTGCATGTTTCTTATCACAAGAAGAACCCAAAAATATTCACAAAGCTATGAAAGATTCAAGTTGGGTTGAAGCCATGCAAGAGGAGCTGTTGCAATTCAAACTTCAAGAGGTCTGGACACCAGTTGATTTGCCTAATGGGAAGAGGGCAATTGGTACAAAATGGGTGTTCAGGTGTAAAAGAGATGAAAGAGGAATTTTGGTGAGAAACAAAGCAAGACTAGTGGCTCAAGGGTACACTCAGGAAGAAGGAATAGATTATGATGAGGTCTTTGCTCCTGTAGCAAGGATAGAGGATATTAGATTGTTTTTGGCCTATGCTTCATTCAAGAACTTTCCAGTGTACCAAATGGATGTGAAAAGTGCTTTTCTGTATGGAAAGATTGATGAAGAGGTTTATGTGATGCAACCTCCTGGTTTTGAAGATCCTGACTTTCCAGACAGAGTGTATAAAGTGGATAAAGCACTGTATGGATTACATCAAGCTCCTAGAGCTTGGTATGACACCTTGTCCAAGTTTTTGCTATCTAATGGGTTCACAAGGGGAACCATTGATAAAACTTTGTTCATCAAGAAAGACAAAAAGGATATCCTACTAGTTCAGGTTTATGTAGATGATATCATTTTTGGGTCTACAAACAAAGTGTACTGTGAAGAATTTGAGAAGCTCATGCATAACAGATTTCAAATGAGTTCTATGGGAGAACTCACTTTCTTTCTGGGGCTTCAGGTGAAGCAGACAGCAGAAGGAATGTTCATCAGTCAAGACAAGTATATGGCTGATATGTTAAAGAAATTTGGTTTTACTGATGTGAAGGCAGCTAAGACACCAATGGACAACAACAAACCTTTGCTCAAGGATGAAGATGGGGAAGAGGTTGATGTACATATTTATAGATCAATGATTGGTTCATTGATGTATCTGACTGCTTCAAGGCCAGATATCATGTTCTCTGTGTGTGCTTGTGCCAGATTTCAAGTGTCCCCAAAAGTCTCACACTTGAATGTGGTCAAAAGAATTTTTAGGTACCTAAAGGGTCAACCTAAATTGGGCCTTTGGTATCCTAATAGTTCACCCTTTGACTTGATAGCATACTCAGACAGTGACTATGCTGGAGCTAGTTTGGATAGAAAGTCAACCACTGGAGGATGTCAATACCTTGGACATAGGTTAATCTCATGGCAATGCAAGAAACAGACTGTGGTGGCTAATTCAACAACTGAGGCAGAGTATGTGGCTGCTTCTAGTTGCTGTGGACAAGTACTCTGGATTCAGAATCAACTCTTGGATTATGGGTACAATTTTATGAACACCAAAATTTATATTGATAATAACAGCAGAATGTGTATAATAAAGAATCCTGTTTTTCACTCTAAAATAAAGCATATAGAGATAAGACATCATTTTATTAGAGATTGTTATGAGAAAAAGTTAATTCAAGTGGTTAAAATACATACTGACAATAATGTTGCTGATCTACTTACAAAAAGTTTTGATATAAGTAGATTTCAATTTTTAGTTGCTAGTATAGGTATGATCAATCTTTAAAATCTTATCTTTGTATGTTTTGTAAAAAGTTTTTGAGGGTTTGTGCTGTTATTGATCAAATAAGCTGTTTCTAGTGCTTGCTATGTCTGTATATTGTGTGCTGCTAAGATGGTTATTTTGTTGACTGTCTTGTGATTATTGTGAGATACTCTTGTTTGTGTTTTGTGGTTGTTGGACTAATCTTTTGCAAGATAAGTCACAAAAGATTGATTGCTGAGAAAAAGATGATTCTGAAATTCAAGGGAGGCTATCTATTCAGAATCTAAATCGTAAAAGTGAATCAACACAAAGATAATAAAAGTTTATTCATTACTGGGTGCATTCACTACATTAGCAGAAGTTACATCATCCTTCAGGACTCAAAAGCAACAAAACAAACAACCAACCAACAACCTTACTACACACAAACCTACACAAACCTACCATAAACACCTAACATCTTCACTTCACAACTACTCAAACTTCCTTTTGCCTTTTCCCTGGACATCTGGCATGGTCCTATAGACTCTTTTACCTTCAATGTCCATGGCTTCAGCCACCTTCTTGCAAGGGAGGCCTAGAACCTGTGGACTTGGCTTGGGACGAACCTGATGTCTCTTAGGCACTTGGATCTTGCTCATTCCAGCTACGGCCTTCTCAATCTCTTTTGTCAATACGACTGAAAGTGACTGTGATTGTTCCTCATCATCATCAGAAGAGGGGAATGAATCGTTTAAATACGACGGGGGAGTTGTTAGTTCATCGGATGATATTGGAGGAGTTGTCCTTTGCTTTTTGCTGGTTTGACCAGTGTAGTTTGGTGGAAAATAGTTTGTCCATCCTGAGCTTCCAGAATCAGACGAAGAATCGGATGAGATTTCAACAATATTTGAAGGATTCATGGTGATTGGAAAGTTACAGATATGTGTTGAAGATTTTGTGGGATGAGATGGATTTGTGTAGATGAGTTAAGGCTTTTTATAGAGTTAATGAAGGATTAAAGACATTAAAGGCGGGGTTGGTACTTGGAATTAACTCTTGGGTCGGTAAAGGAATTAATTCCTTGATGGAATTAACTTAAGTGTTAGCAAGAAATCCATTCTACTGCTGGTGGTGTTATGCTGCTTTGTTTTGCAAGTTTAGCATTCTACTGCTAAATTTGAAAGTTGGAGGACTGTGTTGCAAATTGGCGCCTAAAACATTCTAATTGGATCTAACTGGTATAAAAACCTAATTCGATCCCCAAATTAATATTGTGAGCTCAAAATTCAATTATCTCCAAAACCTAACACCTCCATTAGCATCTGATTCAAAAACACTCCAAAATCAAAACCCTAATTTACAATGACAAGACGTACCTATTCTGACGATCACAATCAAGTAGCTTTTCTTAAGAAGGTGCCGGAGGCTGATGGATTCACTGAAGTCATAGACTTTCTTAATGCTACTTCCATTAGGTATGCATTATCAGTTAATCCAACTATATATCGTTCCCACATGAGACAGTTTTGGTCGACTGTTACGGCTGAAACTCATAATGGGGAAGAAATGCTAATTGCCTTTGTAGATGAGGAAAGAATTGTTGTTACTGAAACATTTGTAAGATGAATTCTTCGTCTTGCAGATGATGAAGCAACAACTTGCCTTCCCACTTCTACAATTTTTGAGGAACTTGAAAGAATTGGGTATGAGCGAACCAACACTAAAGTTAAATTTTACAAACGTTTGCTCTGCCCACAATGGAAATTTCTTGTTCACACCATTCTACACTATCTTAGTCCTAAAACAAGTGGGTGGAATGAGTTTAGTTCAAGTCAAGCTTCTGCTTTGATTTGTCTAGCCACAGGCCAGCCATACAATTTTTCGGCTATGATTTTTGAAGGGTTGAAAAAGAATATTTTTGGAAATTCTTATCTTTATCCAAGGTTTTTGCAATTACTCATTGATAATCAGTTACAAGAACCTTTTGCTCATGAAAAACCTTACAAAACTCCAGTTCTTGTAACTAAAATGTTTAAACACTTAAGGAAAAATGGGACTGGTTTTTGTAGGAGACTAACTCCATTGTCCCAACATATTTTGAACATTGTTGCTGCTGCTCAGGGTGAAGAAGCTGAAAACCCCACAGCTTCCCATCACACACCCACACCTGAATATTCAAATGAATCATCCCATACTGAACCTCAAAAGACTCAATCACCTAGGTTTTCACATGAAAAGAGCACTGAGTTACCTCAGACTAGTGCTAGTATGGAAGCAGATGAGGCTGCCATAGGTGATGGAGATGGCATGAAGGACGGGGCTGACACTACTGTTTCCAACTTAGAAGTTGAACAGGCCAGTGTCAACATATCTAAGACCCTAACCTTGGTAACATCTATTGCTGAGGGTTCTCATGAACCTGATGCACATGATGGAAACCCTAGCCACACGGCTAATATAGGGGGCTCAGATGTTCAGCCTAGGGTTGAGACTGAGTTTCTGTCCAAAGATTCACCTCTTGGAGAAGGTAACACATCTCGAAGTGATGAGGACAGAGATGAAACACATGAATTGATGGACACTGATGTATAAATTGACAATGCCCATGATACACCTCTCGGACCAGGTCACACAGGTCGAAGTGTTGAGGCTAGCATTGAACTTGAAACAGAAGAATTGATGGTTAAAACACCTGTACACAATGCCAAATCCAGTGATCAACCTCTCGGGTCAGGTTACACAGACCGAAGTTGTGAGGATATCATGAAACAATTAAAAGAATTGACAGATACCTATACAAAATTGTCAAAGGAGGTCATTGGTCTTAGAAAGGAGCTAAAGACAGTGAAAGCTTCTCAGGGTGCTGAAATCAGAAGGCTTAAGCTAAGGGTTCAACATCTTGAGGGGTTGCTGAGATCAAGGTCTTCACAGCTGAAGGTTTCCAAACCAAGTTTGGGAGAGGATGCTCCCAAACAGGGGAGGAATGAAGCAGAGGAAAACATGGCTCAAGGGGAGGCTGAGATGGAATTGGATAATAATGTTGCTGGTGTTGCAGAAAATGAGGATCATATGGTTGAGGATGTTGTTGAAAAAGATGTTGGCAGTGATGTTGTTGCTGATGTTGGTGAAAAGAAGGTAAAGGATGATTCTGCTGCTGGTGCAGGACATTCTGCTGTTGGACTTAAGGATTCTGCTGTTGCTTCAGAAATGGGTTCTGCTGCTGAAACAGATGAAGACACCATACCCATAGCTCAAATGTTGCTAAATCTTAAATCAAAATCACAAAAAGTTATCCCAACACCTGAAACTACTGCTGTACAACCACAATCACAACCTGCTGCTCAACCTACACCAAAACAAGTAACAACTTTGAGACCTAAAGCCAAAGGAGTTGTTATACAAGAGCCTGTACCAACAAGAAAATCTGTTCAACCACCTACCTACAAGGGTAAGGGTAAGGAGAAAATGGTGGAAGAACTTGAACCTTATCCTGATCCTAATGAAATTCCAATTGAGGTATGGCCTAAGAATTTGCAAGAAAGATGGGATGCTGAAGAAGCTCAGAGGGTTACTGCTGAAGAAAAAGCCGAGTATGATAAAGCAATGGAGAAACAAAAGCAACAATCTGGGAAACAAGCTGAAGTTGAAGCAAAAGTGGCTGCATGGGAAGATGAGTAGGCAAGATGTAAAGCTGCTATGACATGGGAGAAAGTGAAAGTAGAGTTGGAAGATACTTTTACAGATGAAGGTATTAATGACTGGATTCAACAAGTCATTGTGGAAAATAAGAAAAAGTTGCTGGTTGCAAGGAAGAATAAGAAGGTGAATAGACCACCAACTGCAAGGCAACAGAGAACTTTACATGAGCAATATCTGAGAAACATGAAAGGATGGAAATTGAAGGAATTGAAGCCATACTCCAATGAAGAAGTTAAGCAGAAGTTTGAGGCTGCTAAGAAAGAGGTGGAGAGGAAATTTAAGCCTTTAACTGATGCTGAGATAAAAAAGTTTACAAAAATCAAAGTAGCACCAAATGCTTATATGAATCCTGAGTCAAGTGTCAAAATGCCCAAAGTGTCAGATGTTGAGAAAGAGAAAGAGGTTATTGTTGAAGCTGAGATACAAAAAGAAGTTGAGAAGCAGGCTGTTGAAGAGAGAAAGACTGAACCTACTGTTGGTATAAAGAGATATAGGAGAAGAGTAAAACAGATGGCTAGGAAGAAGAGAATAACTCAGTCAGTAGTGATGAGTGACTCAGAGAAAGAAGAAAGTGATGAGCATAATTTTGAAGAGGTGACTGCTGATGATATGAAAAGAACAATGGATCTCACAGCTCATGTACCACAAAAGGAACCAGAGATAGTAAATGCAGTTCCTTTAGATACTAAGTATCCAATCATATCCTATTCACATACAGTCAGGGATGGAAGTGAAGCTTACTGGGAGGTTATGAGGTCTAATCATCTTTGTTATGGATTTGTTAGATTTTCTCAGATGCTACATTTTATGGATAAAGATGATGTGATACAGATGTGGAGATTGTATAAAGAAAAATATAGTGATCAGAGACCAGAGGTGGTATATGAAAGAATTCACTATTATTTTCTGAAGAACATGTTTGAGCCTGATGAGAGAGATATTGAATGGAAGGATTTGTTAAACTCCAGAGTTGATAAGTGGTATTTGTATCAATCTTGTGGAGTACATGAATTGGTCTGTAAGGGTGTTAAGGTCTACATGCTTGTGGAGAAGGAATACCCTTTGAATAACAACACAGCAGTTATTACTCAGATGTTAAAGCCTGGAATGTTGAAATTGCAAAAGAGTTTCTTCTCAGATGATCAAGCTTATAAACTGATAAGGAAATATGAGAAGATTCTTAAATTGAAGACATCAGAGCAGAAGTAGTGTTTGGAAGCATCCTCTTGGTGATTATCTGTGCTTTATGGATGAAACTTGTATATTTTGGGAGCAAATATCAAGTTTAGGGGAGGATTGTTGGGTTTAAAAGATACTGCTGCTACTTTGAAGATTCTGCTGCTAGGCATAATCATTCTGCTGCTAGGTATATTCATTCTGCTGCTGATGATATTCGAAGAATGATGAAATAAGCTAAGTGTCAAACTGCTGCTAGCCTAAGATGATTCTGCTGCTAGAGTTTGATTCTGCTGCTTATTGGATATGTATAGTTTGTTTATGGTAAAGATACGATTAGATATTATTCTTGTATAAAAAGTTTTGTAACCGACTAGGACTCCTTATGTGTATAAAAGGAGGATCTAGGGTTAGGGTTAGAAGTCGATTGTCTTAGCATACGTATTGTCTTGTATTAACTTCAAGGTTCGTTGTAACCCTCTTACTTTTGAGTAACCGTATATTAATATATTGAGGTGAAGGTTAAGAGAATTATTGTGTGTTATTGTTATTCTTCTTAAGATTAACTACTAGTTTCCGCATAGTAATTAATAGATCGTTCATAAGCAGTTTCTATACCAATTGCTTTAGGTTTATATCTAAAGTAATTAACAAGATCGTTAAGCTCAACTGGGATCAACAAGTAGTATAGAATACACTAGCAGTAGTATAACACTTAGAGTATTTTCCTTTATGCACCATAAGCAGTTGTATCATTCAGAGCAGCAGCATCTCTAAACCCAAAAATCCTCCCCTAAACTTGTATATTTTCTTCCAAAATCATCAAGTTTCTTTTAAGCTTTAACCTTCACCAGGAGGATGCTTCCAAACACATTTACTCCTTTTTCTTAAGATTTGGGTTGAGAATTTCTTTATACTTCTTTAAAAGTTGATAAGCTTGATCTTGAAACGAGAAGTCTTTCTGCATCTGCAACATTCCAGGCTTCAACATCAGATGAATAATTCCTTTATTGAAGTTCAATGCAGGATAATCTTTTTCTACCAACATGTAGATAACCACTCCATGAGCATTTAAAGCATGAACACCACAAGAATGATATAAATACCATCTTTGAACTGTGTTGTGTTTTAACTTCATCCACTCAATATCTCCATCATGTGGTTTAAACATTATCTTTAAATAGTAATAGATTACCCTTTCATACACCTCCTCTGGTCTTGTATCACCATATTTTTCTTTGTATAACCTCCAGAGGGTAACCACATCATCTCTATCCATCCAAAACAGCATTTGTGAAAACCTAATAAACCTATAATACAAACCATTGGTTCTTTTAAACTCCCAATAGGATTCACTTCCATCCTTGATTCCAGAAGTATATGAGATGATTGGATGTTTGGCTGTTAGAGGAACTGCATTAATGACCTCAGGTTCTTTATAATTAGAAAGAACTGTAAGAGCCATCATTTTTTCTCTATCATCTTCAGATTCCTCCTCATCATCAACTTTTTCTTCATTCTCATGCTCTGACTCAGAACTCTGCTCCACTGCTTTGGATCTATCAACTTTTCTTTTCTTTCTTCCAATACTCTTTTGTTTAACTCCAGCTCTTTTAACACCTGAGCTTGAAGTTTCTTTCTTTTCATCCACCTTTTTCACTTCTACCTTCTCTTTCACAATCTCAGTCTCCACCACTGTCTTTGCCTCCTTAACCTTATCCTCTGATCCCATAGGCACAAACTGATCAATTTCTCTTTTTTACATCTTGGTGATTTCATCATCAGAGTATGGCTTCAACTGAACAAGTTTGTAACCCTTCATGTTTCTCAGGTACTGCTCATAGTATTTCCTTCTTTGTTTCACAGTTGGTTCTTTGAGCAATTTCCTTTTTCTTCTTTCAGCAAGATACCATTTCTTTCTTTCTTTTCTGAACTTCTTTAACCATTGAGTTCTTCCTTCTTCATTGTATGTATCTGTTATTTCCTCTTTGACAAGCTTTAACAACTCAATATCAGCATCACCTTTGATTCTTTCCTCATCACAAGCATCCAATAAGGCTTTTGTTTTGGCCTCATCTTCAGCATGTTTCATTTGTTGTTCCAAGAACTCTTGATTCTCTGGTTCAAGCTCAGCAGCCAACTTTCTTGCAGCCTCTTCATTAAATGCAATTTGCTTCTCTTTGGGCCAGAACTCAAAAGGTATGTCAGGTTCAGGTTCAGGCTCTTTAATCATTATCCCTTTACCTTTTCCTGAATATTGATGTGTTTGAGTAATATTCTTAGATGTAAGAGAGGGTTCTCTAATCACAACACCTTTGGTAGGTGCTTTTGGAAGTTGTGGTGGTGGTTGTGGTTGTACTGCTTCTTTTGATTGTGATGTCTTCAAGAAAACTATTACTTCAGCCATACTAACATCATCATCAAGTATTTCAGCAGTAGAAACTTTCTTTGGTTCAGCAGCAGAACTTTTTGCACTAGCAGCAGATTGTTCCTCAGCAGTAGTATGCAGAACACTAGCAGTAGAATTCACCTTAGCTACTTCTGCACTACTACTAGCAGCAGAACCAACTTTATCTTTAGCAATAGAATCTCCCAAGCTTTTGATTAACTCCACCATTACTTCAGAAGCTTTTACAAGATTATCAGCATCCAAAGTTTTCAATTTTCTCACAATTTGCTCTTGGTTCACTTCTTCAAGCACAACCTCATTTCCTTCTTTGTCAGCCACAACAAATTCAACAACATTATCACCACTATCCACATTCATATCCATATCCAAATTTTCTGCAGCAGCACTTTCAACATTAGTAACCTCAGCCTCCCCTGAATCCTTGGTCTCATTCCTCCCCTGTTTGGGAGTATCCTCCCCCAAACTATCATCCTCAGAGGAGCTTATTCTCTGTACTGTACCCACCTTCTTCAATCTCTTAAAGGGAGTAGTTCTTGACCTTTTACCTTCCAAATGTTTAACCCTCAGCTTCAAACCTTAGATTTCATCACCCTGAGTAGCTGTGAGTTGTTGTAGGCCAAGAACCTGTTCTTCAAGCTCGGCACACCTTACCATCAATGCTTTTATTAGTTCCATACTATCCTCACCACTTCAGCTTGTGTTAACTAGCCCGAGAGGTGGATCACAGGAATTGTCATTTTGTACATGTTGGTCCATCAATTCATGTGTTTCAGTTCTACCCTCATCACTTTGGGATGTATTACCTTCCCTGAGAGGTGAATCAATGGGTGTAAACTCAGTATCGAACCTAGTTTGATCATCTGAGCCCCCCAAATTAGCCCTTTGGCTGGGGTTACCATCACCTGCTTCTAGTTCAAGTGAACCTTCAGCATTAGATGTTGCCTTGGTTGGGGTCTTATTGATGTTACCACTGACCTGCTCTGCTTCTAAGCTAGCAGCGGTAGTGGCAACCCCTTCCAACATGTTACTCACCACACCTGTGACAACCTCATCTGCTACAACCATCCTAACACTAGCCTGAGGTAGCTCAGTGTTCTCAATGTATGAATCCCGAAGGTTTTGGGTCTTTTCTGGTTGTGAAGATGATGTATCCAAAGTGGGTGTGTGTTGGGTAGCAGTTGTGATTTCTGCACCTTCACCCTGATTGTAATACCTGAAATTTGAATAACCTATAAAATGACCAAATTACCCCTGAATCCATAATACCTAAAATATAATCATTTATAACAATTCCGAATTGAATCCAAAAATTACGAAAACAACTGCATATGAAACGAAATGAATTTTGGGTCAACACTACATTATATTGAATGTCAAGAAATTACAAAATCACATATACATTTAAGTATGGTCCGAAATTTAATTAATAAAATTAATATATATATTTTGCAAAATTATTTTAATTAGATAATTACAAATTAAATAAGGGAATTATATATCAAATAAAAGTATGATTTTGTGATATTCTTTTGGCCGAAAATACTGAGTTTATCCCCCCATAGTCGTCCAATAATATATACAAACCAAATCTTTTATTTTTGCAAAACCTTTAAACCGAAAACCTTATTGTCGATCCAAACTAAATTTTGACACCAAGTTTATTCGACTTCCTGGACGTGTTCAAGTATTTTTCTGGGATTGATCATAGAGTAACCGAGCTAAGAAAAATAGGAGTCGAGTTGTGGAAGCTCTCATTCGATCGTGAGGATTTGTCTTTGTTAGATATATTCAGCCGATAGGTACAATATTACCACAATTTAATTTTACGTTCTATATTCGATCTAGTATTTTTCTTATGATCTATATGTCATAAACAACTCAGGAAAAATACGTAAAACAATTCATGCAAGCTAAATAACACGTACGAATTTATAATAACTAAAACATACGTAAATTCCAAATAATGTTATGCGATTTTTCTGAGATGCAAATATAATTTTTATATGTTATATACTAATCATATAAGCTTAGAAAAATAACCACATGATTTTTTGAAGCTTAAAATAATTGTTTTGAATTGTTGTTCATAATCGGATTTAAGAGAAAACAAAGAAAAATAGGAAGAAACCCTAGGATGGATTAGGGTTAGGGTTTACATGTATAGATCTGATGTAATTAATGAAATTAATGATTGTATGATGATGGTTTAATGATTGGTTAAACTAGGGTTTTGTTTTGGTACATAAAAAGGATATACGATTTGTAAATAAAAGTGCAAGGGCTTGTTTTGTCAACTTTCAAACTTCTGGGATATTTTGTAAGATCATATAAGTCAGTAGGAAGGTGAGAAAAATATAACTTGAGGGTCCTAAGTGTAAATATTGCAAGTAAATGAATTAATGATAATTCAAGGGGTCGATTTGTAAATAATTAAAATGGAAGGACTAAAAGTGTAAGATCTGTAAACTTGAAGTTATTTTGAGTAAATAAAGTCATTCAGGGTGTAATGGGTAAATTTGAGTATTTGTGGGGTTGTTATGTAATTATAAATGAATTATGAATTAAATTGTAAGTTTTGTAAAGGTAAGGGACTAATTGTGTAATTATTGAATCGTGAGGGTCTAATTCGTATTTCATGTAAAACTGAGGTAAGGTTCTGTAAAAATTGGTGAGACTAAAGTATTTTCATTTTAAACCTTTGAAGTTAATGAATTTGTAATTAAAACCCTAAATTATGAAGATTGTCAAAGTTAACCCTGAACTTTTGTAACTTGATAAAAGGTACTTTGAATTCCATAATGAGTTTGAAATAAAGATTTAACCTAATCCAAAATATCAACATATTACTAAATCTGGAAAGTTACAAAATGAAAAGTAAATTAAAAGTAATAATTTACGTTTGAATAATTCGTAATTCCGTCTTCTACCTCTCTAGGTGTGAAGAAGGGGAAGCCTTGATTTCTGCTTCGCATTTGCTTTCTTATCTTTTGCTTTGATAATAAGGTACAGATATTCCGTCCTTTTTCAGTAAGGGCATTTCAGTTCCTTTCTTTCAGAATTCATTTCCTTATTAGGATTTCCTATACCTTTGCTATGTTCCCTTTTGTTGTGAACTTTCGATGGGGTCTTTGATTTGAATCTTTTGCCATGTACCCTTATGATACAATTGTGATTATTTGATAGTACGCCCGACCTTTGTTCTACAGTTTAATATTACGAGCCAATAACTAGGCATGAGGGTTTCATGTCCATGTCATTGACGCACCTTTGACATGACTCTAGGGCAGGAGAGTGATGACCTGTTCCGTCCCTTATTTATTATTTGCTATGGCCATTATATTATGATTATTGATTTATCTGTGGGGCGTATGGGTGCACTCTAGATTTGATCTGTTATCTGTATATGTTATATGTTATTATATCTGGTGACTGATGGTGTGTGCGATACGCGTCTTTCACATTTGATTTAGAGCTGATCACTCTATACAGGTATGTTTTATTTTATTAGTAATGCTATGGTATCGTAAGTAGTCTGGGCTCGTGATAAATTGCTGTGTCCTTGTTTTCTTGAATCTTTTCTTTTATTCATGATCTACTTCTCATTTCTTTCATGTCAACTTCGTATCATTTCGTTTTTCCTAAATTGCTTTCGCATTTGCTACTTGCTATTGTTATCGTTATCTATATATCTGTTCACTGGGCTTTTGAAGCTCAGCCGCATGTTTCTTTTCATGTGCGGCAGGTACTTAAGCTAGGAGCTGGGTTTAGCTTTGGGATGAGAGCGATCTATTTTTGAGTTAACCTTAGTATTTAGCTTTGCCATTTGAACTTCTATTTATTTCATTATGCCATTGTTTAGGCATTTAAATATTGGATTTTGTACTTAAGCTATTTTGTCTTGCATTTTGATTTAAGTCATGTTGACTTATTTTGGATTTAATGTTAAGACTTATGAGGTTTTGTTTATTGAATGCTTTGTTGACTTCTGATATGCCACCATTGTTGTGATATCTTTACCCTTGACGGGTTGGGGTGTTACAATTTATGGTGTCAGAGAACAGGCTTTCATGAAACCTTAGAGCTTAGGCTATCGACCTGTGAGGATCTGGGTAGACATTAGGTTTTCCTTTCGCGCACTCTTGTTCCTGTCCTGCTTTGTCATGCTTTCCTTTTGCTCTATCATTTTCCTATTGATCTTTCTAATCGTTTGAAAATCCTGTAGATGTTTGTTACTCGTCGTGGTGGTGATTATTCTGAAGGGGAGGAAGAGATCCCTAATTTGGAGGAGTTGGTGGCTAATGCTATAGCCAATTTGCTACCTGGGCTTAATGCTAATGAGGTGATCACTCGGATGATCAACGAGTTTCGTAATGGAACTGGTCCCTCTGGTGGATCTGGTGGTGCTGGTTCTTCTAGTGGTACTGGTGGTACTGGTGGTGGGGGCCGACCCACTACCATTAATGCTTGGCTGGAGAGTTTCAATAAACTTAAGCCGTTGTCGTTCAGTTCTGCTGCTACTCCTCATGCTGCAGAGGACTGGATAACACACATGGAGAAGCTGTTTGAAGTGCTGGGTTGTGAAGACGGGTTTAAGACTCGTCTGGCTGCGTTTAATCTTGAGGGAGATGCGCTTAACTGGTGGAAGGCGCACAAGGAAGCTAAGGGTGGTGATGCTTATGTTCTTGGTTGTACTTGGGCTAATTTTTGGGCTACATTCTATAATAGGTACTTCCCTGTGTCCGAACAGCAGAGATTGATTAGGGAGTACAACACTATCTCTCAGCTTGAGACTGAGAATGCAGGAGAGTTTCTGGAGAGATTCCAGAGATTGGTTAGCTTTGTGGGCCCGGTTGCTGGGAATGCTGAGCATCAAGCCAAGCATTTCAAGTGGGCACTGAAGAGTTGGGTTTTAGATCGTCTTCTTAATCAGGAGTTCCTTGATCCGTCAGCATGTTGCGACGCAGCTCGCAACATTGAGATATTTCATGAGAAGGTGGGTTTCAAGAGAAACCGTGATGGCGACAGGATTCAGCCGCAAGGTCAGAATCGGGACAACAAGTGGTATTCTGGTAAGAACTTTGAGCAGCGGGGTCAGTCAGGTAGGAGCTTTGATCAGCGGAAACCAGATTTTAAGGGTCAGGATGCTGGTTCAAATTCTAAGCAAAATGATAATGGTCAGAAGCAGTGGAAGGATCAACCTTCTAAGGGTTTTCAGTAGCAGTCTCGTGGTTCTGGATCAAGTTCTCAGAAGGGTTCATCTGGGAGCTTACCTACATCTCCAATCTGTACTTCTTGTGGGAAAAATCATTCAGGAGTGTGTCGTAGAGCAACTGGTACACGTTTCCGATGTGAGTCTGCTGAGCATCGGGTAAAGGACTGCCCAAAGCAGAATCCTGCATCTGACAAGAATTATCTGCTACCTCCGCCTCCTCCACCTCCGAATACTGGGCGTGTGTTTTCTACTACGCGAGATCAGGCAGCTAAGGCTACAGGTACCATTACCGGCTTTTTGTATATTGATGATTTTACTGTTTTCGCGTTATTTGACACCGGAGCAACACACTCTATCATATCTACAAATTTGACTAAGAAACTGAACATACCTGCAACACCATTAAATAACCCAATTGCTATATCTACCCCCATGCAAAACCACATTCTCATAAACCATGAATATTTGAACTGTCCGTTACGTTTCGATGATCGGATTCGTCCGGCGAATCTACTTCCTTTAGACATGATTGACTTCGATGTCATCTTGGGTATGGACTGGTTGGCTTTCCATCGAGCAACCATTGACTGCCATGCTAGAAATGTGATTTTTGGTGACATGAATAATCCCGAATTCATTTACCATGAATCTCCGCCTCTTAAAACCGTTAAAATCATTTCCGCCTTGAAAGCTCGAACCTTGATGTCTCATGGTTGCCAAGGTTATTTAGCCTCAGTGAAGGATTCGTCTGTTGAGATTCCAGATATTTCTAGTGTTCCCATTGTTCGGGATTTTGCTGACGTTTTTCCTGAAGTACTTCCTGGTATTCCTCCGGCTAGAGAAGTGGAATTTTCTATTGATCTAATTCCCGGTGCCGAACCTATCTCTAAGGCTCCGTACCGGATGGCACCTGTTGAACTGAAGGAGTTAAAGGAGCAACTGGAAGAGTTGTTGGACTGTGGATTTATTCGACCTAGTGTTTCGCCGTGGGGTGCTCCTGTACTTTTCGTGAAGAAGAAGGATGGGTCTATGCGTTTGTGTATTGATTATCGTGAGCTTAATCGCATTACCATTCGAAATCGTTATCCGCTTCCTCGCATTGATGACTTGTTTGATCAATTGCAAGGAGCTAAAGTTTTCTCTAAAATCGACTTGCGATCTGGTTATCACCAATTGCGAGTTAAAGAGCAGGATGTTCCTAAGACTGCTTTCCGAACCCGTTATGGACACTATGAGTTCCTGGTTATGCCTTTTGGCTTAACCAATGCTCCTGCTGTGTTTATGGATTTAATGAATCGAGTTTTCCATGAATTCCTTGATAAGTTCGTCATCGTTTTCATTGATGATATTCTAGTGTATTCTAAGTCTTCCGAAGAGCACGAGCAACATTTGCGTATCGTATTAGGTATCCTGAGGCAGCAGAAGTTATTCGCGAAATTTTCTAAGTGTGAGTTCTGGCTGAATCAAGTAGCTTTCCTAGGTCACATTGTGTCTGCAGATGGTATCACCATGGATCCATCTAAAGTTGAGGCTATCACCAAGTGGCCGAGACCTACCACTGTGACTGAAGTCAGGAGTTTTCTAGGATTAGCTGGTTACTATAGGCGTTTTGTAGAAGGATTTTCGAAGTTGGCTTTGCCATTGACTCAATTGATGCGGAAGGGTGAAAAGTTTGTATGGACTGATGAGCGTGAGCAGAGTTTCAAAGAGTTGAAACGGCGTTTGGTATCTGCACCTATTCTAACTTTACCATCGGGTCCTGGAGGTTTCCAAATTTATAGTGATGCTTCTAAGAAGGGTTTGGGCTGTGTGCTTATGCAAAACGGCAAGGTGATTGCCTATGCTTCGAGGCAACTGAAACCCTATGAGGAAAATTATCCAACTCACGATCTAGAATTGGCAGCTGTAGTTTTTGCGTTGAAGATTTGGAGGCATTACTTGTATGGTGAATCATGTGATATCTTCACTGATCACAAGAGCCTCAAATATATCTTTACTCAGAAAGAGCTTAATATGAGGCAGAGGAGATGGTTGGAACTTTTGAAAGATTATGACACAAACATCCAATATCATCCAGGTAAGGCTAATGTGGTTGCAGATGCACTTAGTCGGAAATCTGGAGTGATTGCTAGTTTGGAGTTTGATCAGCATGTCCTCAAGGATTTGGAGCGTTTGGATGTTGAGTTGTGTTTTTGGCGGGATGTTGGTTACTGGGCTAGTCTAAAGATTGAGTCAAATCTGATGTTGCGCATTAAAGAGGCTCAGAAAGATGATGGTGAACTCTGGGCTATTGTTCAGAATATTGAAGAGGGTAAGCAGACGGAGTTTAGAGTTGATGACGATGGAGTTGTCTGGTATGAGGATCGTTTATGCGTGCCTAATGATTCCGACTTGCGTGAGGCTGTGTTGACGAAAGCTCACAGTTCTCCTTTCGCTATTCATCCTGGTTCTACCAAGATGTATCAGGATCTTAAGCAACATTTATGGTGGAACGGTATGAAGCAAGATGTAGCATTATTTGTTGCTAAATGCATGACCTGCCAGCAAGTTAAGATTGAGCATCAGCGAGCTAGTGGTCTATTGCAACCTTTGGAAATTCCTACATGGAAATGGGATGAGATTTCCATGGACTTCGTTTGTGGTCTGCCTGTTACTCGTAAAAGACATGATGCGATTTGGGTGGTCGTTGATCGGCTAACTAAATCCGCTCATTTCTTACCTATCCGTATGACCTTTAGTGTTAGTAAGTTGTCGGAAGTTTTTCAGCAAGAGATTGTTCGATTGCACGGTATGCCTTCGTCTATTGTTTCAGATCGTGATCCTCGTTTCACTTCGCGCTTTTGGAAGGGACTTCATAAAGCTTGGGGCGCTCGCCTTAAGTTTAGTACTGCATTTCATCCCCAAACTGATGGTCAGTCTGAGAGGACCATTCAGACTTTGGAAGACATGTTAAGAGCTTGTGCATTGGAATGGGCAGGTAGTTGGGATGAGTACTTGTGTTTGGTAGAGTTTGCGTATAATAACAGTTGGCATGCGAGTATTCGAATGGCTCCCTTCGAGATGTTGTATGGTAGGAAGTGTAGGGCTCCTGTTTGTTGGAATGAAGTAGGAGAACGTTTGATTGAAGGACCTGAGATGATTGAGATCACAAATGAAAAGGTAGCTGTTGCTAGAGAGAAACTGAAAGAATCGCGTGCTCGCCAGAAAAGCTATGCTGATAAGCATCGTCGGGATCTAGAATTTAATGTAGGTGATCGGGTATTCCTGAAAGTATCTCCTTTCCGTGGTGTCAAGCGTTTTGGAATCAAGGGCAAGTTGAGTCCCCGATTTATTGGACCGTTCGAAATCCTGGAACGTATTGGGGAGGTTTCTTATCGTTTGGCTCTACCTCCTCAGCTGTCTCATGTGCATAATGTATTCCATGTATCTCTCCTGAGAGGATACAATTATCATCCATTGCATGTTGTATCTTATCCACTCGATCAGATCCGGCCTTATATGTCTTTGTCTGAAGAACCGGAAGCAGTTCTGGACCGTCAGGAACGTGTCATGAGAAACAAAGTCATCCCGTTCATAAAGATTATTTGGAGGAATCACCCGGAGCGTGAAGCTACCTGGGAAACTGAAGAGTCAATACGAGCTAGTTATCCGCAATTCTCGTTTTAGTCTGGTATGTCTTTGTTTTGTTTTCCGTTCTCCTTTGTTTTGTTTTCCCTACTCTCTTTTTTCTTTCTACTTCCTGCAAATTTCGAGGACGAAATTTTTTTGTTAGTGAGGAAGAAGTTGTAATACCTGAAATTTGAATAACCTATAAAATGACCAAATTACCCCTGAATCCATAATACCTAATATAATCATTTATAACAATTCCGAATTGAATCCAAAAATTACGAAAACAACTGCATATGAAACGAAATGAATTCTGGGTCAACACTACATTATATTGAATGTCAAGAAATTACAAAATCACATATACATTTAAGTATGGTCCGAAATTTAATTAATAAAATTAATATATATATTTTGCAAAATTATTTTAATTAGATAATTACAAATTAAATAAGGGAATTATATATCAAATAAAAGTATGATTTTGTGATATTCTTTGGGCCGAAAATACTGAGTTTATCCCCCCCATAGTCGGCCAATAATATATACAAACCAAATCTTTTATTTTTGCAAAACCTTTAAACCGAAAACCTTATTGTCGATCCAAACTAAATTCGACACCAAGTTTATTCGACTTCCTGGATGTGTTCAATTATTTTTTTGGGATTGATCATAGAGTAACCGAGCTAAGAAAAATAGGAGTCGAGTTGTGGAAGCTCTCATTCGATCGTGAGGATTTGTCTTTGTTCGATATATTCAGCCGATAGGTACAATATTACCACGACTTAATTTTACGTTCTATATTCGATCTAGTATTTTTCTTATGATCAATATGTCATATACAACTCAGGAAAAATACGCAAAACAATTCATGCAAGCTAAATAACACGTACGAATTTATAATAGCTAAAACATACGTAAATTCCAAATAATGTTATGCGATTTTTCTGAGATGCAAATATAATTTTTATATGTTCTATACTGATCATATAAGCTTAGAAAAATAACCACATGATTTGTTGAAGCTTAAAATAATTGTTTTGAATTATTGTTCATAATCGGATTTAAGAGAAAACAAAGAAAAATAGGAAGAAACCCTAGGATGGATTAGGGTTAGGGTTTACATGTATAGATCTGATGTAATTAATGAAATTAATGATTGTATGATGATGGTTTAATGATTGGTTAAACTAGGGTTTTGTTTTGGTACATAAAAAGGATATACGATTTGTAAATAAAAGTGCAAGGGCTTGTTTTGTCAACTTTCAAACTTCTGGGATATTTTGTAAGATCATATAAGTCAGTAGGAAGGTGAGAAAAATATAACTTGAGGGTCCTAAGTGTAAATATTGCAAGTAAATGAATTAATGATAATTCAAGGGGTCGATTTGTAAATAATTAAAATGGAAGGACTAAAAGTGTAAGATCTGGAAACTTGAAGTTATTTTGAGTAAATAAAGTCATTCAGGGTGTAATGGGTAAATTTGAGTATTTGTGGGGTTGTTATGTAATTATAAATGAATTATGAATTAAATTGTAAGTTTTGTAAAGGTAAGGGACTAATTGTGTAATTATTGAATCGTGAGGGTCTAATTCGTATTTCATGTAAAACTGAATTAAGGTTCTGTAAAAATTGGTGAGACTAAAGTATTTTCATTTTAAACCTTTGAAGTTAATGAATTTGTAATTAAAACCCTAAATTATGAAGATTGTCAAAGTTAACCCTGAACTTTTGTAACTTGATAAAAGGTACTTTGAATTCCATAATGAGTTTGAAATAAAGATTTAACCTAATCCGAAATATCAACATATTACTAAATCTGGAAAGTTACAAAATGAAAAGTAAATTAAAAGTAATAATTTACGTTTGAATAATTCGTAATTCCGTCTTCTACCTCTCTAGGTGTGAAGAAGGGGAAGCCTTGATTTCTGCTTCGCATTTGCTTTCTTATCTTTTGCTTCGATAATAAGGTACATATATTCCGTCCTTTTTCAGTAAGGGCATTTCAGTTCTTTTCTTTCAGAATTCATTTCCTTATTAGGATTTCCTATACCTTTGCTATGTTCCCTTTTGTTGTGAACTTTCGATGGGGTCTTTGATTTGAATCTTTTTCCATGTACCCTTATGATACAATTGTGATTATTTGATAGTACGCCCGACCTTTGTTCTACAGTTTAATATTACGAGCCAATAACTAGGCATGAGGGTTTCATGTCCATGTCATTGACGCACCTTTGACATGACTCTAGGGCAGGAGAGTTGTAACAACCCGAGATTTCAGGTCACTTTCCTAACCACGACAATTCACTATTCATCAGTTACTATTCATCATTTACTATTCACCAATCACTATTCATCATTTCACTATTCATCGTTTTTGGAGTCAGTTTGAGACTTCGAGAAGCGTTCAGGAATTTTACTATTCATGTGACACTATTCATCCCCGGGAGGGAATCACTATTCATGTTCATTATTCATTTCAGCGTAAACGTAGTTTACGGGTATTCATATTCGCGTAACCGGTTTGGTTTGACTGCGAAATTCATGCATCATCAGTAGGAACACTGCATACGGACTAGGAATAGTCTGCATATCATCAGATTTCCATTTTCATACTATACCACTCGTAGGTTTATCAAATTAATATTTTTGTTACATTTGACGTTTTACGTATAATTACTTTTAATTAAAACGTCAACGCGCGATCAATAAATATGACTAACACGTCCGACAATCCCCACGATGGTCCCGACATATTTTTATACTCATTTTAACATCAAGAAAATTATAAAATTCATTTACCCGGTATTTTGCAAATTTATTTAATTTATATCGTACATTTAATATAATTACGACGGTTTTCGTAAAAACTAAACAATAATTACCCGAACACTCAATATTTGTACCCAACATATTTTTGTAATTTTTATGACTTCGTCAAGTCCCGACTAACTCCGTTAAATTTTATTTCTAGCAAACGCGGTACCCGGTTACACCTAAAACTAATTAAATTACATAATTATATATCACAAATCATTACAAGATCTTTAACAAAGGGGACCCCCCCCTCTCTCCTCCTTGATGCGCCGGCCAAGCCCCCCCCCAACCCTCAAAAATTGCAACTTATCACATCTCATTAAATGTATACCTACCTAATTGTCTAATATATATGTTTAAACTCATTTTTTTTACATAACTTTCACACATAAACTTCAAGTATACAAAAAAATATTTCTCTCTTCCTCTCCTCTTGGTGTGCTCGGCCAAGGATCAAACCACAAGCAAGGATCATCAATTTTTCAAGATTATTACATAAACAAGTTCATTTAGTACTCCTTTCTAGGGTTTTGAAATAAAAACCCAAGGTTTTATAGGTTTTCATCTCCATAAACTCACTAATCTTTCAAGTAAGTTGTCAAAACTCATTTTCATAATTTTACCAAGTTAATATAATGTTCATATCATTTTTATGCAAGATCTATATGTATATGTTAGTTATACCACTCCTTTTAAATCTTTTTGCAAGTTATGAGCCCTAGAAGTGTTATATACTTAGATCCTTGTTAGATCTACATGGATGATGATGTTTAGGACCCTTGACACCTTAAAAAGATAGATGATAAGTTTTAGAAAGATTGGTTGTTGTTTATGACATTTTTGGACAAGTTACTAACTAGAAAATCAAGTTTTGACAAGTATATAAAACATTCTGTCCTTAAAAGTGAAACGTGGGAAAATCAGTAGGTGTGAGATAATTTTTGGCCAAATATTTAGAAAATACATTCCGAGACGAAGCCGTGGCCGAAAACGGGGATAAAAACGAGTTAATAACGAAGGAGTTATGATTTTTCAAAGTTTAACGACGAAAACTAATTTTCCGGAAAACTGCATGCTGTTTGGTATCTTTCGACGGACAAACTGAGGCGTTTAACGCGACCTAGATGACCCGAGCTACTGAAAATATATTAGTACATGTTTATACGAACCCACGGATATAAAGAACGTCGAAAACAAGCTAATAACGAACAAGATACACGCGCTTAAACATCGATAATATACTTTTCATTTTGACAGCTTTTTAACTAGAAAATGTTTACGTACTAGAAACTATATTTTTCACGAAACGACTAGGGTGAACCGTAATTCTTATCCATTGGAACACGTACAATCAAAGGTTTATTAACGCGACTACCATATCACATTTCAATGTTTTCAAAACGCCAAGACCAACACTAACGTTTTATACACATTATGACACGACTAGTTTTACGTTAACAAGTTAACATATTTATACCAAGTTTTGGAAAAACTTTACATATCAACGATAACTAGTATTTTCAAATGACGAGTGGTATAGGTTACATATACATGTACATGCACTACATTGCCTCATAATCTAAGTAGATTATGCATATTCATTTTAGGTAGCGGCTAGTGTTCGCGCCTTGTTATTGCCAAGTATTCCAAGTGTTCCAGTATTTCAATTATTCCAAATATTCCGATTTCATAGCATTGTTGTATCATCACTTCAGGTGAGTTTTCATAGCCCCGTATACATTTTATTATTGTTTTCAAATCCCACGGGGGAGAATACATTGCAACTGTTTTCCATACGAGCCAAAGTATCAGACTTCCTGTACATAGATTAAGTTACCTTGTTGCCAATTGAAAGTCCCCATATAATCATGAACCGTTAATTATGTTTAAGCGAGAGTGAGTGGATAGATCTATCGAGGGTGACGCCTCCATCCGTGTTGGCTTTGACCAACAACCGATAGCGGATGCATTTCATGTCTTTTCATTTGAGTGTCTGGCAAAACACTCCCAGGGGCTCCAGAGAATTCAGTCACAGCGTCGGGGTCATGAGCTTAAGTCTATTGTACAATCATTTTTATGTGACTTATGTCATACACTTTATACTTGTGGCTATCGTATAACTTCATTTTATTAAACCTATGAACTCTCACCAACTTTATGTTGACCGTTTTTAGCAATGTATTTTCAGGTTATTAGCTATCATGTGGGCATGCATTGGATTGTTTTGGAGTCGCGGGGTCGACTTGCATCACTTCATTTTATGCACTTATGTAACCGTTTGATCGATTATGGTTTTGTTTTATAAACTTGCAACATCATTTGGGACCTATGTTTTGTAAACTCTGATTTTATTTATGATCAAACGTGTATTTTCAAAACGACACTTTAGGTCGTTCAATATATCCATTGTATGAGACGCCATGAAAGTCACACCAAGGTATTCAATTCCGCTGCCATTAACAGGTAAATTCAGGGTGTGACAGATTGGTACCAGAGCAATGGTTATAGCGAACTAGGTTGTCCTTATACCCTAGACTATAACTACCCAACGGTAGCGTCTCATCATTACATCATAAGTGCACATTATTATTTGCGAGGATTCATTACATGGGTTATTCATTTCATTTTGTATGGTTGCCACAGAGATATGTCTTCCAATTCCCGCACTATTGTTATATTTTCTGATGTTTACATCGAGGACGCTATGTCTTCTACTACTTCCATTGTTGCACCTACTCCTCAGATTTCACTTATTGCACCACCTTTGGTTACTTGTGCACCTACAGATTCATCATCCCATACTATTCCGGTTTCCGCAGAATCCAACTCTTATGTTTCCGACTCGCAAGACGATCGGGGGTCCTAGGAAGAGCGTACGTTTTGTTGCCTCTACTCCTAGGGTGCCATTACTCATACATCACATCGTTCTTTCACAGTTGACCTTACATCATACTCACTATGGATAACATCCGATGCCGAGACCGAGCCTTGAGGAGGGTAAGTCGCATCTACACCATCTTATCACCATTAAGGTATCTTAGGAACAGGGATGTCCTATTACTTCACCCATACAGAGTATACCATTTGATAAGACGTACATGCTTAGTCCTTATGGACCTATTAGAATGTTTATTGCAAGAAAGATAGTATATCTTCATTCCCTCACTATTAGAACACTCACTACTCATGTATTACCACCAGTATCAACTACTCATACCACTATTGGTCGTCCCAGAGTGCATACTCCAGTTTTACCGCTTAGACATCGCAAGATAGCGTAAAAGAAGGTAGTGATTCCTTCAGTATTATCACCATCGACTTTATCATCATCATATGGAACCCCATTTATACCATCACATTTCAGGGACTCTACTCACATACTTAACTTACCGCTTGAGAAGCGTACATGGTTTGATACACCATTACCATCTACCACTAAGGACACTACACCACCTTATAGATTAAGGTTGATGAGAGTTCGAGAGCCCTTACTGTTAGACAACCTACTACTCTTCATCGTTAGATGATGATCTCTAATTAATTGAGACTACACGTGAGGGTTTGGATGCCCCACAAACCAAACAACAGCAACAACAAATCGCCAAAGAGTGGCATTCCTCGCAAAGACTCTATACTATCTCAGGTATAATCGACTCATACTTCCATGACATAATGAACCAACAAGATGCTTTGAGCAATATTACACCACCACAAGAGAACTCTTCACAACACCCTCCTCATTACCAAGTTTGATTACATCACATTCTAAGCCGATGAGTTGGATTTCATCATTGGTCATCGTAACAACACCCCACCAATCAGATATGACACCGAGACCTTCGAGATTCGGGAGCCTAACCTTGCCTTTCAGTACGACCATTGTCATTTCCCTTTTCCCATTCTCACTTGACATGAATTAAATAACATTTTGTGGATAACACCAAGATCACGGACTCAACAGGAACATCAATAGATTCCTCAAGGATGGATTGGAATCTACATTATCTCAGACATGAATCGATGCACAACCCCGGACCTCACTTCAGGACATCATCCTAGCTTTTACCTTTACTCGCTTTTACTATCATCCTAGCCACGGGAAGTGTGGCGTAGTTCAAAGAAGCTTGTGGTATTTTGATTGTTGTACAACGAGATCCCCAAGTATTGACTTTACTATATGGGTATGGTTGTGCTATCTATGACACCGGTCAATGTAGACCGAAATTTTCAAGTGTTGTATTCATGTGTTATGAGGATATACGCATGATTGTGGTGGTATACATAGTGAACAATGATCGTTGCTATTACGAGTACTCATGGTTGTATTTATACACGCTGAGGTTGTACATGTTGTGGTTGTACATATCGTGGTTGTATTTACACTTGTGGTGGATATATATATACATGTTGTGGTTGTATATATTTTGTACGATAATCATTTCTAGTATGATTGTTGTTGATGTATTCTGTTGTGATGTACCAGAATTATGGCACCTAGGAAAGCAAAAGCCAAGGCTGCTGCAACGACTACCCCAGAAATGACTCAGGCTGCTATCCGGAAGCTCGTTAGGGATAGTGTAGCCGAAGCTCTAGAGATTGAAAGAGCCGCTGTTGCCGCAAGAGCTGCCGAAGATGCTTCTCGGATAGGGACATCGGGAGAAGCTAGCAACGGAACCAATGGGAAGAAATGTACTTACAAGGATTTCAAGAGTGGAGATCCTACTTTGTATAAGGGTACTGAAGGGGCTACTGCCATGGTTCGATGGTTCGAACATACTGAATCCGTGTTTATCTTATGCAACTGTCCGGATGATTCCAAGGTTAAGTTTGCCGTGAGTACGCTTCGTGATCAAGCCTTATCGTGGTGGAACTCCTATGCAAAGCCCATAGGGATGGAGAATGCTTACAAGGTCACATGGGACGAGTTCAAAAAGTTGGTAACTAAGAAGTTTTGCCCACGAACCGAAGTGAAGAAGTTAGAGGTGGAGTTCTATGATCTGGTAACTGTGGGTAATGATATTGAGACTTACATTCGGAGGTACCAAGAGTTAGCTGCTCTATGCCCATCTATGGTGCCTGATGATGAAAAATTGGTAGAGAATTTCATTGGTGGATTGCCCGAAAGCATCCGTGGTGATGTGATTTCTTTTGATCCGCAAACTCTTGATGAGGCAATCAGGATGTCTCAAAAGCTCATAGCTCAAGTTCTGAAGAAAGTGACACCCGCCAACAACAACAACAATAACTTCAACCGAAACCGTAACTACAACAATAACACCAACAATTACCAGAACAACAACAACAAAAGGAAATGGGATGACAACCAAGGTAACAACGCCAACCAACCACCACCCAAAAGACAAGAAACTGCACGGGCCTATGTTGCGGGTCCGACTGAAAAGAAAGGTTACGCCGGTACTCTACCAAAGTGTAACAAATGCCAAACACATCATAACCCGGGGGATTGCCCTAAACCTTGTTTCAATTGTGGGAAGATCGGTCATCTGGCTAAGGGATGCAGGGCTGCTCCTGGGGGAAATAATCAGAATCCACCGCCAACATGTTATGGTTGTGGAGAAGTTGGACACTTTAGGAACAATTGCCCAAAAGGAAATCAGGACATGGGGACCAAGAGGAATTAGCTCGAGGAATAGCGTGCGTGTTTGGGAGAGAGACCGTCAGGACATTAGCAACATCGAAGACAACAACAATGCTTAACCAGAAGGAGTTCATGTTTTAATAAACCATAGTTGAGCCCTCTAGGGTTGTATCTTTCTTTTGTACTTTCCATAGGTACGTTGGTGTAACCTAGTTGTATTAAGCACTTTCCTATCCAATGTAATACCTATCTTTTGTTATCTTCGCGATAATCATAACCATCGTTTATTCCATTCCTATTCCAATTGCTCAATTCTCTATAGTTTCGCAACAATATACCTTTATCTTACTAGGGATTAGGCCGATTTCATTCTTGACGGATTAGTAGACTAATACCATTTCATAAGATTCATCCATGTATCCAATGAAACCTTCAACAAATTTAATGCAAGTTATTTTACTACCCTACGGGAGAACTATTTTTTTTAGAACTTTCAAAATAAACCATTTGGTACCACACTATAAATGGATTTCCTGTCATTTTATCAAGTAATTACTACCGCTACGCGAGACAATTTTCATGTTACCTTCAAAGGAAATATCTAGAAAACCATTTATCAAAACAACACGCTGAACACCATCTAAAACTTTTGGGAAAAAGTAATACCGATTCGATTTAACTAAGCATCGCATCGTTGGTCCTCAATTATACATAGCCTGATCACCTATGTATAATTCAGGAGGAACTATGCCGTGAAGAAAATAGTCACATTTTCAGAAATTATTAATAACAATCTTCATTCAAAAGCTTTGTAAACAAATAGAATTTTTCATGAACACCCCTTTTAACAAACTCCCACCGGATACTTACATCACTCATCACTCACTCAGCCATTAAGTTGAATTTGCACCATTGACTTCTCTAGGAGAGACTCTACATTATGAAAGATATTTTATGACATAGAAACGGCGAAAGGATAGACGATACCCCTCAGATTTCTAGCAATTCCTTTAAGATATTCCTTTTCTAATTGGATATACACGCTCTACCATAGTTAGCCCGACGAATCCTTAAGAGAACTACCTGAACACTATAGGATTTATCCAACACCACATAACCAACTTTGTATGGATTAGGATAATCTTTCGATTATTGACGAATTTCATCATCAGCAAAAATAACCATCACAGGAATATATAAAGGCACCATTTAAGACACCCTATGGCCGAAGTGACCATATACATATTTATATATCGAATTTGGAAAGTTAAATTCACGGACCTAGAACTAAACCGGGAGACAACAAAGGAAACTTCACAAGTCAAGAATCAGTTACAAGGAATGAGAAAACAACGGAAGTTAGGTCGATGTATGATGCACATCATACGGAATTGATATCCTTGAACAACGAACCTCCTAGATTCAAGTAAAAGCACGAACTATGATTGAAAACCTTGCCTTGGAAAGGCATGATACAATTTTTGGTAACCCGATAGACTGAACTCTCGGTATTGGACCATTTCAGATTCTAGTTAGAACCGGTCAGTTGGCATACACACCTAAGTTTCCGTCAGAACTCAGCAACGTTCATAACACATTTCATGTTTCAAACCTCAAGAAGTGTCTCTCCGACGAGTCGTCCGTTATTCCACTCAAGGAAATTCAACTAGATGACAAGCTTAATTTTGTGGAAGAACCCGTTGAAATCATGGACCGTGAGGTCAAACAATTGAAGCAGAGTCGAATTCCTATCGTGAAAGTTCGCTGGAATTCTCGAAGAGGACCCGAGTTTACTTGGGAACGAGAAGACCAAATGCGACGCAAGTATCCACATCTTTTTCCCGAGCCTGCTTCCGAAACCAACAACATTTGAATTCAGGGACTGAATTCCCTTTTGGAGGGGCGACTGTAACAACCCGAGATTTCAGGTCACTTTCCTAACCACGACAATTCACTATTCATCAGTTACTATTCATCATTTACTATTCACCGATCACTATTCATCATTTCACTATTCATCGTTTTTGGAGTCAGTTTGAGACTTCGAGAAGCGTTCAGGAATTTTACTATTCATGTGACACTATTCATCCCCGGGAGGGAATCACTATTCATGTTCATTATTCATTTCAGCGTAAACGTAGTTTACGGGTATTCATATTCGCGTAACCGGTTTGGTTTGACTGCGAAATTCATGCATCATCAGTAGGAACACTGCATACGGACTAGGAATAGTCTGCATATCATCAGATTTCCATTTTCATACTATACCACTCGTAGGTTTATCAAATTAATATTTTTGTTACATTTGACGTTTTACGTATAATTACTTTTAATTAAAACGTCAACGCGCGATCAATAAATATGACTAACACGTCCGACAATCCCCACGATGGTCCCGACATATTTTTATACTCATTTTAACATCAAGAAAATTATAAAATTCATTTACCCGGTATTTTGCAAATTTATTTAATTTATATCGTACATTTAATATAATTACGACGGTTTTCGTAAAAACTAAACAATAATTACCCGAACACTCAATATTTGTACCCAACATATTTTTGTAATTTTTATGACTTCGTCAAGTCCCGACTAACTCCGTTAAATTTTATTTCTAGCAAACGCGGTACCCGGTTACACCTAAAACTAATTAAATTACATAATTATATATCACAAATCATTACAAGATCTTTAACAAAGGGGACCCCCCCCTCTCTCCTCCTTGATGCGCCGGCCAAGCCCCCCCCAACCCTCAAAAATTGCAACTTATCACATCTCATTAAATGTATACCTACCTAATTGTCTAATATATATGTTTAAACTCATTTTTTTTACATAACTTTCACACATAAACTTCAAGTATACAAAAAAATATTTCTCTCTTCCTCTCCTCTTGGTGTGCTCGGCCAAGGATCAAACCACAAGCAAGGATCATCAATTTTTCAAGATTATTACATAAACAAGTTCATTTAGTACTCCTTTCTAGGGTTTTGAAATAAAAACCCAAGGTTTTATAGGTTTTCATCTCCATAAACTCACTAATCTTTCAAGTAAGTTGTCAAAACTCATTTTCATAATTTTACCAAGTTAATATAATGTTCATATCATTTTTATGCAAGATCTATATGTATATGTTAGTTATACCACTCCTTTTAAATCTTTTTGCAAGTTATGAGCCCTAGAAGTGTTATATACTTAGATCCTTGTTAGATCTACATGGATGATGATGTTTAGGACCCTTGACACCTTAAAAAGATAGATGATAAGTTTTAGAAAGATTGGTTGTTGTTTATGACATTTTTGGACAAGTTACTAACTAGAAAATCAAGTTTTGACAAGTATATAAAACATTCTGTCCTTAAAAGTGAAACGTGGGAAAATCAGTAGGTGTGAGATAATTTTTGGCCAAATATTTAGAAAATACATTCCGAGACGAAGCCGTGGCCGAAAACGGGGATAAAAACGAGTTAATAACGAAGGAGTTATGATTTTTCAAAGTTTAACGACGAAAACTAATTTTCCGGAAAACTGCATGCTGTTTGGTATCTTTCGACGGACAAACTGAGGCGTTTAACGCGACCTAGATGACCCGAGCTACTGAAAATATATTAGTACATGTTTATACGAACCCACGGATATAAAGAACGTCGAAAACAAGCTAATAACGAACAAGATACACGCGCTTAAACATCGATAATATACTTTTCATTTTGACAGCTTTTTAACTAGAAAATGTTTACGTACTAGAAACTATATTTTTCACAAAACGACTAGGGTGAACCGTAATTCTTATCCATTGGAACACGTACAATCAAAGGTTTATTAACGCGACTACCATATCACATTTCAATGTTTTCAAAACGCCAAGACCAACACTAACGTTTTATACACATTATGACACGACTAGTTTTACGTTAACAAGTTAACATATTTATACCAAGTTTTGGAAAAACTTTACATATCAACGATAACTAGTATTTTCAAATGACGAGTGGTATAGGTTACATATACATGTACATGCACTACATTGCCTCATAATCTAAGTAGATTATGCATATTCATTTTAGGTAGCGGCTAGTGTTCGCGCCTTGTTATTGCCAAGTATTCCAAGTGTTCCAGTATTTCAATTATTCCAAATATTCCGATTTCATAGCATTGTTGTATCATCACTTCAGGTGAGTTTTCATAGCCCCGTATACATTTTATTATTGTTTTCAAATCCCACGGGGGAGAATACATTGCAACTGTTTTCCATACGAGCCAAAGTATCAGACTTCCTGTACATAGATTAAGTTACCTTGTTGCCAATTGAAAGTCCCCATATAATCATGAACCGTTAATTATGTTTAAGCGAGAGTGAGTGGATAGATCTATCGAGGGTGACGCCTCCATCCGTGTTGGCTTTGACCAACAACCGATAGCGGATGCATTTCATGTCTTTTCATTTGAGTGTCTGGCAAAACACTCCCAGGGGCTCCAGAGAATTCAGTCACAGCGTCGGGGTCATGAGCTTAAGTCTATTGTACACCATTTTTATGTGACTTATGTCATACACTTTATACTTGTGGCTATCGTATAACTTCATTTTATTAAACCTATGAACTCTCACCAACTTTATGTTGACCGTTTTTAGCAATGTATTTTCAGGTTATTAGCTATCATGTGGGCATGCATTGGACCATCTTGGAGTCGCGGGGTCGACTTGCATCACTTATTTTCATGCACTTATGTAACCGTTTGATCTACTATGGTTTTGTTTTTAAACTTGCAACATCATTTGGGACCTATGTTTTGTAAACTCTGATTTTATTTATGATCAAACGTGTATTTTCAAAACGACACTTTAGGTCGTTCAATATATCCATTGTATGAGACGCCATGAAAGTCACACCAAGGTATTCAACTCCGCTGCCATTAACAGGTAAATTCAGGGTGTGACAAGAGTGATGACCTGTTCCGTCCCTTATTTATTATTTGCTATGGCCATTATATTATGATTATTGATTTATCTGTGGGGCGTATGGGTGCACTCTAGATTTGATCTGTTATCTGTATATGTTATATGTTATTATATCTGGTGACTGATGGTGTGTGCGATACACGTCTTTCACATTTGATTTAGAGCTGATCACTCTATACAGGTATGTTTTATTTTATTAGTAATGCTATGGTATCGTAAGTAGTCTGGGCTCATGATAAATTGCTGTGTCCTTGTTTTCTTGAATCTTTTCTTTTATTCATGATCTACTTCTCATTTCTTTCATGTCAACTTCGTATCATTTCGTTTTTCCTAAATTGCTTTCGCATTTGCTACTTGCTATTGTTATCATTATCTATATATCTGTTCACTGGGCTTTTGAAGCTCAGCCGCATGTTTCTTTTCATGTGCGGCAGGTACTTAAGCTAGGAGCTGGGTTTAGCTTTGGGATGAGAGCGATCTATTTTGGAGTTGACCTTAGTATTTAGCTTTGCCATTTGAACTTCTATTTATTTCATTATGCCATTGTTTAGGCATTTAAATATTGGATTTTGTACTTAAGCTATTTTGTCTTGCATTTTGATTTAAGTCATGTTGACTTATTTTGGATTTAATGTTAAGACTTATGAGGTTTTGTTTATTGAATGCTTTGTTGACTTCTGATATGCCACCATTGTTGTGATATCTTTACCCTTGACGGGTTGGGTTGTTACACTGATTTTGAGCCAATGACAACATATATGAAAATAATGGTGTCACTGTCCCAGAAAAATCTTTTCCATTCTTTTTCAAGTATGAAAACAGTTTCTTTTGAAGTTCAGGGCAAAAAAAATTCTCTTTTATGAACCTTAGGATTTGAAAGTTGTTTGTTCATAATAAGTTGTAGAAACCTTGGATAAATGTAATAGTTTCCTTTTACATTCTTTTTCAAACCATCCATTATCATATTTGAAAAATTAAAAGGTTGTCCTTTAGCCAGACAAATCGTAACAGAAGCCTGAGTTGTTCTGAATTCATTCCAACCTGAAGTTTTAGGACTTAAACATTGTAGGATGGTATGAATTAAAAACTTCCATTGAAGACAGAGACGACCTTTATAAAATTTTAAACTTTCAACTTTCTTCTCATACCCCATGTTGTTAAGTTCTTCAAAAATGATAGAATTTTCAAGACATACTATTTCCTCATCATCTGCAAAGTGAAGAGCTTCTCTCATAGATGATTCAGAAATAAGTATCTTGTGGCCATCTACCTTAGCCTTTAACTGTTCTTCCCCATTTGTAGTTATGGTCTTGACAGTAGACCAAAACTGATCAATGTGGGAAACAAATATAGTAGGTTTTGCTGTTAATGCATACCTAATGTGAGTAGCATTAAGAAAATCAATTACCTCAGCAAATCCATCAGCTTCGTTAGATTTGATTGTGACTTTCAGAAAAGATTCTTGTCGACATTATGAATTAGGTTTTGATTTGGGGGTTTTTAAATCAGATGTTAAAAATTGTGTTAGGGTTTGAATTAGAGTGATTTATGAGCGCATAAAACCAATTATGAGATCGAATTAGGTTTTTAAGCCCTTTGGATCGAATTAGGTTTTTATGAGCGCCAAAGTTACATAACCGTCCCTGCACTTACAAAACGAGCAGTAGTATCCCAGCACTTACAAAACGAGCAGTAGTATCCCAGTAGTAGAAAGTTTTGCCTAGCAGTAGAATATCTGCTGATTTTTCCAAACACCTTTTTCTCTTCAAACAAGCATTCCCCTTTGACGTTTCCTGCAAAAGATTAGTCCAAAACCACAAAACACAAGAAACAATATGCCACAATAATCACAATTCACAGTTATACTTAGCAGTTGTATAAGCAACAAGCAGCAGAACTAAATATAACTAGCAACACATATCATAGCAAGCAACATAAACAACTTATTGACTAATAACAATACAAATCCTTACAAAACATTAAAAGAACACAAAGAGATAAGAATTTTCAAAGATTTATCATTCCAATACTAGCAATTAAGAATTGAAATCTACCCACATCAAAACCTTTTGTGAGCAAATCTGCAACATTATTGTCAGTATGGATTTTAACAATTTGAATTAATTTCTTCTCAAAACAATCTCTTATAAAATGATGTCTTATCTCAATATGTTTTTTTTTAGAATTAAAAACAGGATTTCTAATAATGCACATTGTACTGTTATTATCAATATAAATTTTGGTGTGCATAAAATTATACCCATAGTCTAGTAATTGATTCTGAATCCAAAGCACTTGACCACAGCAACTTGAAGCAGCTACATACTCAGCTTCAGTTGTAGAATTTTCCACCACAGTTTGTTTCTTGCATTGCCATGAAATCAACTTATGTCCAAGATATTGATATCCTCCAGTTGTTGATTTTCTGTCTAAACATGCTCCAGCATAATCACTATCTGAGTATGCCACCAGATCAAAAGGTGAATCTTTTGGATACCAAAGGCCCAACCTAGGTTGACTCCTTAAGTACCTAAAAATTCTCTTTACAGCATTCAAGTGTGACACTTTAGGGGAAACTTGAAATCTGGCACAGGCACACACAGCAACCATAATATATGGCCTGGAAGCAGTAAGATACATCAATGAACCAATCATTGATCTGTATAAATGGACATCAACTTCTTCACCATCTTCATCTTTGACTAGAGGCTTGTTGGACTCCATGGTTGTTTTAGCAGGCTTCACATTAGAAAATCCAAACTTCTTCAAGATATCAGTCACATACTTATCTTGACTGATAAATATGCCATCATCCTTTTGTTTGACTTGAAGCCCTAAAAAGAATGTGAGTTCACCCATAGAACTCATTTGAAACCTGTTATGCATTAGCTTCTCAAAATCATCACATAACACCTTGTTGGTTGACCCAAAGATGATATCATCAACATACACTTGAACCAATAAGATATCCTTTTTGTCTCTTTTGATAAACAAAGTCTTGTCAATTCTTCCTCTACTGAATCCATTGTTCAACAAGTACTTTGATAAGGTGTCATACCAAGCTCTAGGAGCTTGATGCAAACCATACAATGCTTTCTCCACCTTGTAAACTCTATCAGGATAATCAGGATCTTCAAAACCAGGTGGTTGTGAGACATAAACTTCTTTATCAATTGTCCCATATAAGAAAGCACTCTTTACATCCATTTGATACACTGTGAAGTTTTTATATGAAGCATAAGCCAAGAATAATCTGATAGCTTCTATCCTTGCAACAGGTGCAAACACTTCATCATAATCAATACCTTCTTCTTGAGTGTATCCTTGAGCCACTAATCTTGCTTTGTTCCTGATCACAATGCCTCTTTCATCCCTTTTGCATCTAAAAACCCACTTTGTACCAATTGCCTTTTTCCTATTAGGCAAATCAACCAAGGTCCAAACTTCTTGAAGCTTAAACTGCAACAACTCTTCTTGCATAGCTTCCACCCAACTTGAATCTTGTAATGCTTTATAAGCATTCTTGGGTTCCACTTGTGACAAAAAACAACCAAACATGCAATTCTGAAGGTCTTTGTGGCTGTTTCTTTGATGAAGAGATTGAGCAAATAAACCTTGATTAAACAAATCTCTCAATCCTGTTGATTTACTTCTTTTTTGAACAGCAGATTGAACATCTCCTATGATCTGCTCTTTTGAATGATTTTTGTGAACTCTGGTGGTTGGAATAGGACTGACTGGTACCTCATCTTCCATATTGGTTAAGTTAACCTCTGCACCAAGTACATCCAAAGCTTCATCATCAGTATCTTCATAGATATTAATCAAACCAGACATATTAGGATCATCAGGACAGTCATCATCAGAAAAAGATCTCCATCTTTGTCAACAGTAGGAAATTTTGGTGCAGTAGTAGAAACACAAGGCTTAGCAGTAGTAACTTTTGGCTTAGCAGTAGAATCATAGTTACTGCTGATAGTGTTATTTCCTTCATTTTCAACATTTGCTGATTCATTATTCTGCACTTCATCAATAATTTGTGGTCCTTCATTAACCACATTTTCAGCATCAGAAGGTTTATCCCCACCTTCTGTATCTCCTTTTGGTACTTTATGAACATCATCATCTTCTTGTGAACTCTTTCTCTCTTTCTCTTTGGCTGTGAAAGTTGGATTAAGCTTCCATTTTTCAATCAAAATAAACTCCTTTGCAAATTCATTCACCTTAGCTTGTGTACCTACATTAGAATCAGCTTTTGTACCTGCAGACTTATTAGTTGTACCTGCAATCACTGGCTCATAATTCATGCTTTTGATTAGTGAATCAATATCAAACAGCCAGTCAGGTCCACTTCCTGCAACATTAGTTGTGGTTTCACTAAACCTAATATGCAAGTTTTCTTTCACATGCTTAGTTCTTTTATTGAATACCCTAAAAGCTTTACTATTGGTAGAGTATCCAACAAAGAATCATTCATCAGCCTTCTCATCAAACTTGCCTAGGTGATCAATGGTATTCAAGATAGTAACAGGACACCCAAATGGTTTTAAGAAATCTATCATAGGTTTCCTACCATGTAACAGTTCATAAGGGGTCTTGTTAAGAGGCTTAACTACTTTACTCCTATTTTGCACAAAACAAGCAGTGTTGACTGCTTCAGCCCAAAAAGTAGTAGGTAATTTTGATTCAGACAACATAGTCCTTGCAGCCTCAATAAGTGTCCTATTCCTCCTCTCAGCAATACCATTTTGTTGTGGAGTTCTAGCTACACTAACATGCAAGTTTTCTTTCACATGCCTAGTTCTTTTATTGAATACCCTAAAAGCTTTACTATTGGTAGAGTATCCAACAAAGAATCATTCATCATCCTTCTCATCAAACTTGCCTAGGTGATTGATGCGCGTGATGTGTCGTTGCGGTTTAGCAGTATTAATGCCTACTCAAGTTTTAAATTTATATTTAGCCAACTTATCAATAACACACACACTTAACGAGCAGTGTACCTGGTCAGTATGAATATAATGGTAAGTAGAGTGTCGATCACTAAGAGTGGAACATATTATCTAGTTATTCTAATCAGTATTTTAATATCCTAAGTTAGCTATACAACCTAATCTAACGCAAAGGGGTTCAGCCTGAGAGACTGGCACGGTTTGGTTATGATTAAATAGAAAACTAAACTAATGAGCACGAATCAGCGATAAGCACACACGTACACAGATAGATACTTGAGACAATAAGAAGACCTGTCCTGATAATTAAGTAGCTTGTCACTTGTTTTATTGCTAGTTTTATATGAAGTGTACGTAATTAAACCTTTCTCGTTGGCTCTAATCTTATCGGCGAGTAAACTCTTAATGATTACTTATGTCTATCCTATTTATTAAAGAGACGCTAAAACAAATAGGCGAGGAAGGGGCATGGCGACCCAAGCAATGCTCAGCTAGACACAGAGGTTATCAATGCACTAATAAAAGTCACCAAAGACATCAACATATAAACTTTAATTAATGGGAAAGCAATATTAAGGGGAGTGCATGATTTTCCGTAGTCACATGACACAAGCCCATCAATCCTGATGAATTAAAGTGTACTAATACAATAAAACAAAACTACTTAATGAATTGAATACATGCAGGACCTTCTTACAGATCTTGTATCTTCGTTTAGGGTGTGTCTTGTGCTGCTTGGTCTTCTGAATTCGGCTCTAGGGTTTCTGTCTCTCTCTTCTGTCCAAGACTAAAAACTGGGTATTTATAGTTTCTGTCTGAGGGATAGATGCGGCGCATCTAGTTGATAGATGCGGCGCATTGACTTAACTTCGCGTGGGGTCCAAGATTAATATATTCAGGAATATTCGTACACCGTCTTCAGATGCGGCGTATCTTGACTTTGTATGCGGCGCATGTACTTGGATTGTAACTTGTGAAATCTTGATAGTGATACGCCGTATGTTAGAAGTATTATGCGGCGTATCTGGAGTAGAACGAGCTTGATCTTCTGGATTTCAGTAGGCTTTTGACATCTTGCTTGTTTTACTCCATAATTTATCCAAAATCGCCAAGTTTCACATAATGCTTGTTTTTACCTGAGAATTACTAAAGTAAACATTAACGTATCGATTCCCATAGATAATATAATAAAACAAGTCAAATAAATAGGATAAATGATGATAATAAAATGTACTTATTTGAGTTCATCAATTATCCCCCCACTTGAACTTTACTTGTCCCCAAGTAAACCTTAGAATTAATCGAATGAAAATATATCCTAAAAGATATTATGATTTATTTTTATATTTAAGCACGTATTCGTTTTGTCATAATCACACAACCAAACACTTAACGAAGTAGAAACCAAAATAAATTTTAATGCAAAACAATTCTAAATCGTTTAGTTGCTTAGTTGTGACGAATATTCTATCATAGGCTTGGCAAGTATACGCATCTCCCCCACTTAAGCCAAGGAATAACAAGTCTAAAGCGGTAAAAAGGGTTTTTTGGTTAAGGGTTGATCATCCATTTTAATCTCTATCGATCTCATATTCTAGAAAAGGCGACAAAATCACAAATACATGATCGAATCCACGACCACGATACTTGCAATTGCTCAAATCCTGATGCGTGGTTTTGCAACCTTACAACAGGTTTTACCTCTCGAGGGATCTCAAGAGGCTTACAACCCCACCAGGCAGTGTACCTGACCGATGTAGTATAGTGTAGTGGTAAGTACGGGGGATTGATCGTTCTCCACAGGGAATAGTGTTCGTTAGGTATGAAAGACTACTCTAATAGGTCTAAGGGTTAAGGAAGATTCTTTTTTATGTTTTTATATTTTTATGAAAGCAAGTAAAATCTCGGGTTTGAAAGAGTGGGCGGAATTAGTTGCCTGTCAACTAACCCAAATTACTACGAATGCAAATAAAATAAATAACTGAAAATAAAAAGTTGGTGAAAACTTATGTGTAGAGAAATGTGTTCACTTAGATTTCCTTACTCCCTAACTATCTTTTACCGGTTGATTAGTGTGTATTAGTCGCGTGGATGACGGGTGTATTCCTTAATACCATTCGTGGGGTGGCGTACGTACTTCCCCAACTCTACAAGCTCCTACTTCACTCCTATGTCGAGCCGGCTAGGAAGCTCCTAACATGGGATCACTAGAATTCGCTTGTGCATTAAATACAACCATAAAAACCTTTAGTACGCATTTGGTTCATGTTTCTTAAGACGTTCAAGCAAGTTACCGAATAGGAAGTTAGCCAGTTTTCTTAAGCCTAACATAGATGAACAATCATCCAATACAACTAACAACACACTAATAACCAATAATCAATAGCTAGGTTTCATTAGATCTAAGCAAACACAAGATAAATCTAGCCTAACATGTTAAACCAAAAACAAGAACAAGATAGAATCAAACAACACATAGACATATTGAATGATTAATTGATAACTTATCTTCAATGTAACATGGAAGATCTCAAGGCAAAAGCCTTGAAAAAGAAGCTAAATTCGTCTTAGGGTTTTCTCCCAAAAATTCCACACTAAGTTCCACACTAATGACAAAAAATTAGAAAACTATATATAGACTTTTGGATCTGACGGCGTCACGTTATGGAGTGTGACGCCGTCACCTCGCCGCTTCTAGGGTTCCCGGATGACCTTCTTGACGCCGTCCCTCTTTAGCTCTCCAAAATCCGTTCTGGCTTATCAAGGCTTGACGCCGTCAGACCTTGAACGTGACGCCGTCCCTCTTTGAATTAAGCCGTGACGCCCTTGATCAGGTTAAAGCGTGACGCCGTCAGAATTCACATGCAATTTTCACTGGCTTATCATGAGTAAATTTCACATCCACCTTTTCTTGCCAAGCCATGACGCCGTCTGGAGTAAATTCTGACGCCGTCAAAGGTAACTTCCAGCACAATTTTGAGACTTTGTCATTTTCTTCACTTTTATGCTCCAAAAACGTCCAAAATGCTTCCTTTTCCAGATTTCTCCTCAAAAGTACCTAAAATGACAAAAAGAACGATTTAGGGCGATATTTGATCAAATAAATACGATTTAGGGCTTAAATGACCCCTTAAAAGCGGTACACTTTTCGCTTCATCAAATCCCCTTACACTTGAGATTTGCTTGTCCTCAAGCAAATGCGCTTTTATTCTAATCAAAATACAAGTTCGGGGTCATTTAACGCTAATATAAAAGTAATTGCAACAAATAATCGTTCCACTTTAATCATAATAAGCACGGAGATTACAAACTAGCACCTCACAAGTAGTGTTTAGATACTCACATCTCTCAAGTGTCATCAAAATAAATCTCATAAATGAAAACGGATAATATCTCTCACTACCTGTCATAGCAAATAGATTACCATAGGCTTGGGAAAGGATCGAAAACCTCCTCCACTAGGCGTAAGCACCTAAGATAAACTATCAAAGAGGGCTTTTAAACGGGTTGTAACGTTAGGTGTAGGGAAAAGGAAAACACGGTTTTGTTGGATAAGGGATATTTTACTGGTGGCGAGTTAAAGATCTTGATCAATTGCATGTACTATACAATGTTGCTAAGCCAAGACTCGACTCCACTTAAGCTAAAAACAAAATAACAAAAACATAAAATAAACATAAAATGAAACGGGATGGTAGTCCGTATGTTTTTTCTATTTTTCTTTTTCTCATTTTTTTGTATTTTTCTTGATTTTTCCGATTTTTTTTTTTTTTTTTTTTTTTTTTTTTTTTTTTTTGCATACACTCTTGCCCTACCATCCAAAATAATACATCATAGGGGTATTGCATCCCCCTTACACTTGAACTTTTACATAACTTTACAAATAACTATTCTAATGACTCGAATTAAGATAATCGAAAAACTTGGAGTACTTTTAAAATATTTAGCACATATGGGGGTAATAAATGATGTTCTTCCCCATTACTCCATTACACTAGTACTTTACCCATGAGTCCCAATCGTCCCAAAACAATATGTACAAGGATATGACTCGACTTAGCAACCATGTAATCAACTAGATAATTAACTTGGGTTTAAACAAATGTTGTAACAATAAAGCACTAAAAATGAGTGCATACAAGGTAGGCTAAGGCGATTTGGGTGTACATTTAAGTGGGGTGTAACAAATTCTTCCTTTAAGTAAAATGCTTAAAGGTCGAAACGAAAAGATAGGCTCTGAGGGGTGTACTAGGGGTATCGTGTACTAAAAATGAGTACAACGCAAAGGGTGTGGGGGAATTACATGACCAATGTAGCCAAAGTAATTATAACAAAAACACAGGTGTAAAACAATGGGTTAATCCTAATGCCTCTTATCATGTAGTAAATCTAACTACACGAATGTAGTCTCACTTGTGGCCTCGGAATGGTCCTAACGCAAGTTCTAGAATCTAAGTGCTACCGGTACACACATCATAGCATAAATGCTTTTCCTACCAATTCTAGGGGCGAACCTCACATATTTGGGGGTGGAAAATTTTTTAGTGGTACGGTTTTGTGCTAGTTATATAACTCCTATCCGTGAGACGCTCATTAAGATCAAAGTTTCACTCCTAAATGTTGTAAAAAATTTTAAATTTGGCACTAAAATTGCCCTAACAAGTATTTCTCTCAGTTTTATTACACATCTACCATCAAACAAACAAAAATCAAGCGCAATTGTATTCTCTAAAATCGTACTTTTACCCCCCCCCCCTTACACTTAAGATGAACATTGTCCCCAATGTTCAAATAACAAGATGTAAAAGTAAATAAGGTAAAAGAATGAAATCAAATACTCCCCTGATTCGTTCGGTGGATAATGAAGTAACATGGTTAAATCTTCTTCCAAGGTAATGTAGAAGCTCCAAGACTAATGCATCGCCATAAGCTTGATTCCACATACATTTCCTTGTCCAAAATAACCTGTTAAACCTGAGAAAACAAACAAGAAAAACCAAAGCATCAAACCGAACAAAAACAACTCACAACTAGGTGTAATTCCAGACTTAGAAATAAAACAATTAAAGATATAATGCTTGCGGAATGAATGTTTTGCAGATTCCTGGAGTTTATAAGTTAGAGATTTAATAAAAACTTTTTATGATTCCGGTAGAAAAACAAAACTTTCAAAAATTTCAGAAAATTAAAACCTGACGCCGTCAGGTTGTAAGGCCTGACGCCGTCAGAAATGATCTGACAGAATTCTCATGTTAAGTTTCCGGAAAATTTCTGGAAAAACCTATACCTTACTTCCTGGAATTCCTGCAAAACTTCATTATGACTCGATGCAAGCATTTGACTCAAACAAATACTAATATGCATGCTTATATCTCATTGTTATCGTTCATGTTCAATCTTGTTCTTAAAAACAAATTTGGATTTCCCTTACACTTATCTTTTGCAAAATACCTTTATATGTAGTTAAGACGAAGTTAAAAACAAAATAAAGCATTTTCACAATTTATATTTGAGACATGAACAGTAAACAAAAAGAATAAGAAATGCATACGGAAAAAAATAAAATTAAATAAACAAACAATCAAACAAATAAAGCAAATAAAGCTTGGGTTGCCTCCCAAGAAGCGCTTGTTTTTGTTCGAGTCATGAGCCTGACTCTACCCTTATTTAATGGATAAAGGAGAGGTTTTCCCTACACTTAGGATTAAGTGCGGGTGATAGTAGCGATACACACCAGCTCGGTAGGAGTATGCCACGTGAGGAAAGAGTGGTGGATGAATTATATACTCAAAGGGGTGTGCTCCTTTCATCATAACCTTGCCTAGTTCACTTTGGTCAATGGGTGATTTTGAGTTTCCTCCTAAAAAGGGATCATCTTCTATCAACTTCGAGAGATTCCTAGTTGGGAATCCATCTTGACCTAATAAACCCGGTTTAAACCCATAATGTTTCTTGTGATCAATCATGAATGGGTGATGTAAGTATGAAAGGTTTTGGTTCACTCCTATGTCAGCTTCCTCTCTACAAGGCTTAGAGTCTACTACCTTCAACATAAAACTACCCGGACTATATGGTTTGATGGGTGGGTCGGGACCTAATTCAATTCCTAAGTTCACATCTAAGGATGGAAGATTAGGTAAAGGTTTTGGTTTAGGCTCCGGTTCATCAAAACTAGGAACTTCCATAGAACTAAAAGAAAGGTTGTGGCTACAAGTATTCAAACCTATTTCTTCTAGTTGTGTTTGGTCCAAGGGCTCTACCTCTATTGGGGTTCCTATAGTCTCCTCAACTTCTTCCGGGTAAGTCACGGGTGGTGTGTGTGCCTCAAATGATGGTAGGACTTGTGGGGTACTTGGTGGGCTTATGTTACTTACCTCATCATTCCTTGTGTCAAGATCACCTATATCCTCATCATGTGTTTTAGTAGAATCTAACCCTAACATTTTCCCTAGTATCTCAAGTGCTTCTCTAGGCATCTCAACTTCTATATCCGAATCATAAGGATCATCCTCAATATTCTGACTGCTATATTCAAATTGCCCAAAAGATTCATCATGTGTTTCTTGAGATTCATCGTCATCGATCATAAAACCTAGGTCTTTTTGATCAATGTGATCATGCTCGGCTAGATCCTCCATCACATCAAGATCACCTAAGTGTTCACCCTATATTATGGTAGTGCCTAACCATGACATGCAGCTAGGTGGCTCAACTCTACCCTCATCCTCAAACAAACTTGTTTCATGATCCTTGAAATTTGTGGTCAATTGACTTGTATTAATGTTTGTTGGGTTGTCTACCATATAATAATATTGGGCACACTCTTCAATAGCTTCCCATGCTTTCTCAGCACTTAATTCCCTAATATCCCTGCCGGCAATATGGTAAATGTCCCTTTGGGCATGTCGGTCGACATGATTGTAAAAGATTTGAGTTAGGGACCAAAAATCGAAGTTATGATGAGGGACTTTTTGGAGTAAATATTTAAAACGAGTCCATGCATCATAGAGAGGTTCATCTTTATGTTGTTTAAACATCAAGATGTCATATGGAGTGGGTGAATTACGTGGTTGGTAGTATGGTGGATTCGCGTTCTCCATAATGGTGAACGGAAGAGTCAATGGAAATTACGAACAAACACACAAAGAAATAAGATAGACTAAAGAAAACCTAGAAAAATAAAATAAAAATCTCACTAGAAAGGAATCTAGTGAGTAGACCTATAAAATAAAAATTCAACCTAAACAATAACTATTCCCCGGCAACGGCGCCAAAAACTTGATGCGTGGTTTTGCAACCTTACAACAGGTTTTACCTCTCGAGGGATCTCAAGAGGCTTACAACCCCACCAGGCAGTGTACCTGACCGATGTAGTATAGTGTAGTGGTAAGTACGGGGGATTGATCGTTCTCCACAGGGAATAGTGTTCGTTAGGTATGAAAGACTACTCTAATAGGTCTAAGGGTTGAGGAAGATTCTTTTTTATGTTTTTATATTTTTATGAAAGCAAGTAAAATCTCGGGTTTGAAAGAGTGGGCGGAATTAGTTGCTAGTCAACTAACCCAAATTACTACGAATGCAAATAAAATAAATAACTGAAAATAAAAAGTTGGTGAAAACTTATGTGTAGAGAAATGTGTTCACTTAGATTTCCTTACTCCCTAACTATCTTTTACCGGTTGATTAGTGTGTATTAGTCGCGTGGATGACGGGTGTATTCCTTAATACCATTCGTGGGGTGGCGTACGTACTTCCCCAACTCTACAAGCTCCTACTTCACTCCTATGTCGAGCCGGCTAGGAAGCTCCTAACATGGGATCACTAGAATTCGCTTGTGCATTAAATACAACCATAAAAACCTTTAGTACGCGTTTGGTTCATGTTTCTTAAGACGTTCAAGCAAGTTACCGAATAGGAAGTTAGCCAGTTTTCTTAAGCCTAACATAGATGAACAATCATCCAATACAACTAACAACACACTAATAACCAATAATCAATAGCTAGGTTTCATTAGATCTAAGCAAACACAAGATAAATCTAGCCTAACATGTTAAACCAAAAACAAGAACAAGATAGAATCAAACAACACATAGACATATTGAATGATTAATTGATAACTTATCTTCAATGTAACATGGAAGATCTCAAGGCAAAAGCCTTGAAAAAGAAGCTAAATTCGTCTTAGGGTTTTCTCCCAAAAATTCCACACTAAGTTCCACACTAATGACAAAAAATTAGAAAACTATATATAGACTTTTGGATCTGACGGCGTCACGTTATGGAGTGTGACGCCGTCACCTCGCCGCTTCTAGGGTTCCCGGATGACCTTCTTGACGCCGTCCCTCTTTAGCTCTCCAAAATCCGTTCTGGCTTATCAAGGCTTGACGCCGTCAGACCTTGAACGTGACGCCGTCCCTCTTTGAATTAAGCCGTGACGCCCTTGATCAGGTTAAAGCGTGACGCCGTCAGAATTCACATGCAATTTTCACTGGCTTATCATGAGTAAATTTCACATCCACCTTTTCTTGCCAAGCCATGACGCCGTCTGGAGTAAATTCTGACGCCGTCAAAGGTAACTTCCAGCACAATTTTGAGACTTTGTCGTTTTCTTCACTTTTATGCTCCAAAAACGTCCAAAATGCTTCCTTTTCCAGATTTCTCCTCAAAAGTACCAAAAATGACAAAAGGAACGATTTAGGGCGATATTTGATCAAATAAATACGATTTAGGGCTTAAATGACCCCTTAAAAGCGGTACACTTTTCGCTTCATCAAATCCTTAACTCGAATAGGCTAAAGATAGGACCAAGTAATCTTTACCAATAATATTATATCAAAAAGGGCGATAAAATCATAAATAAATAGCCGAATCCACGACTAAGATACTTAAGATTGCTCAAATCCCTAATCTCAATAAATCAAAGGTTTAGATGAAGAATGATTTAGGGTATGGATAATAATTGGGATACAAATTGGTGTGAAATGAAAAATAAACAAAACAGATAAATTAAAATCCTAAGTGTGGTTAATAACTTTCCCAACCATCACATGAATAAGACTCATATCATTGAATAACTCACGCTTTAACACTTGAAACACACGCTTTAGGTAGACACGAATTATACTCAACAAAATCTCAATCAAAGAATAACCTTAGTTGGCGTTCCCATAACGGCCAACTCCCATTCAATCCATAAATATAATACACAACAAATAGTGGTGATATCTCCCACTTAATACAAAACTTTACATAAGTTGGTTAAAACAAACTTCCAACTTTTCCTTTTTCTTTTTATTTTCTTTCTTTTTTCGATTTTTTTTTTTTTTTTTTGAGACATAAATGTGTAAAATTTCACAACTTTTCTATCACTATTTTTCCGGATAATTTTTCATACTCTTCATACTTTCAAAAATAACTGTAATAGTGAAAGTAGCAAACACACGAAAAATAAACTAAAAGATATACAATATTTACTTTCATACCAATTGCATTGTGCAATTTCCAAAACTAACCAAAGATAATGAATTACGCACGCGAACACAGGTAATGTAAGGAAACACACTTTGCCTAAAGCAATTAACCACGGATTTTAATCTACAGGGTAGGCTAAGGTGTAAGGGTGTAACGAAACATTATAACAAAGGTGTAAGAAACGAAAGGAATGGCTCTGAGGGTTTTTCTAGGGGTATCTTACTCTAAAAGTGAGAGTAACAAAGGGTTTGTACAGGGGTTAACTAACCAGTGTAGTTAGTTAATATCACATAACATATAAAGGCTATTTGGGTGTAATCCTAGAAATTTACCAATTTAGACAAGTCACTCCAATTATATACATAATACTTATTATGGTGGTCTCAAATAGTATACAAGCCAAGTTCTAAAGTTACAAGTCACCAGCACACTAAAGTTTTAATATTTTTGAAAGAATAGAGTTATGTGTGCGGTTATGTAATTTAGACTTTAAACAAAAACATGCTAAAAAATTTTAAATTTTGATATATTAATCGCATTTTAAGCATATTTTGAAAAAGTTTAGGACAAGTAAGTGTTCTAATTCTCCAATCCCCCCACTTAAGTTAAACAACGTCCTCGTTGTTTGTGTCAAAGGTTAAAAACTAAAAAATAAAAGAATTTGAACAGAAAAACTCCCTTGAGATTTGCTCGGTATGATCCTCCATTATTCGTATAAGAGCAAAAATCAACTTTCTTGTGGATTAGAACGTTTAAGCTTCATAGATGATGTATCCACAGAAATGCAGGAATCTATAATACCATTCAGACTTTAACACACCTGAGTTAAGAAGGTTCAAACTTGCATAATACATTAGTAGTTAGTAAAAATAAAACTTAAAAAAATTTAAAACTGTAAATCATCAGGTCAGTCGATACGCCGTATATTATGGAAAAAGATACGCCGTATCGAGCCTGGAATAAATACGAATCAGAATAAAAGATGCGTCGCATCCTTAACCAGGGATGCGCCGCATTAAAATACTGACAGAAAGTTTTAAAGTCAAAAAAATAAAAATGCAGAAAATGAAATAAGATATGACCAGTGCAGGTGATGCGTCGCATCTTATGATGGAGATGCGCCGCATCTTCTGCAGGTCTGACGGACTCGACACAGAACAGAAAAGTAAAAAAATTTTCTTCCGGGTTGTCTCCCGGTCAGCACTTGTCTTTATTCCTGAGTCTTCAAGTTAGACTCACATTCAGCTCCTTAATACCAATCACTGAAAGAGTCGGAAGCATCGTGCTCCCTCATTGCAAGTCCAGTAATATTGAACACTCCTTGCTCGTCCTTAATTTCCACGCCATTCTTCTTTAATATATGTATAAACAAAGTTCTGTCCCTTTCGGGCAGAGATGACAAAATGATAGACGGGAAATTCTTATTATTATATAGGCATAAATATGCAAGGTGGGGTGGCAGTTCAATAAACACATCATTATTCAAATTTGTATTCTCAACTATTCTCCTACGTTTGTTAATTACTTCGTAATCATACCACTCATCATCAGAATCATTAACAATATCGCGCCTAAGTTCGGTAGGTACATTAAGGTCAATAAATTCCTCGAAGTTCTCATGATTAGGATTAGTTGAGTTGTTTTGAATCAATGTTTCTCCCATAAGCCTAGCTTCTAGATCAAGGTCCATACGTTCTCTTAATCCTAGCACATACACGCTTCTAATTATGCTTTTAGCAGGATTTTGGCACTTATAGACTAGTTTATTGTTCCCTACCTTTAATGAGATTTTTCTTTTAAACACATTAATCTTAGCATGGGCGGTAGACAAGAAAGGTCTTCCAAGGATTAAAGGAATCTTAACATCCTCGGGCATATCTAATATAACAAAGTCTACGGGGAAAACAAACTTCTCAATCTTAACTAGCACATTTTCAGCAATCCCTTCAGGTCGTTTTACCGTTTTATCAGCCAATTCAATAAGCAGCTTAGTTGGTGCTAACTTTCCTATTCCTAGGGTAGTTAATGTCTTAAGGGGCATAATACTAACGCTAGCTCCTAAGTCAGCTAATGCATTATTGAAAGATATGTCATTAATTGAAAAAGGTAAAGTAAAACTTCCTGGGTCATTTTCTTTATGAGGCAAGGCACGTAAGTCGGTTGCAGAGCTCTCTTCTTTCATTGTAGCCTTGATCTCCCCTTCAATCTTTGCCTTCTCTTTGAGTAACCTCCTTAAACTGATTGAAGAATTAAAGAAAAATTCGGGCTTTGCAGCATCATTACCATTCATCAATCTTCTAGGAAAATGTATGTTAGGCGTGACTTCTTCAGTAGTGCATGTGGCCTTGACATGATCTCTTGGGTTAGTTTCAGTTGAGCTTGGTAAACTTCCGTATCCCCTTTCTTGAAGAACCTTGCTCATTTGTCCTATTTGTTGTTCCAATGCTTTGATCGAAGCTCCTTGATTTCTTGTTATAGTATCCGTTGAAGCTCGGATTTCTTTGATCATAGCGGTGTTCTCTTCATGTCTTTTAGCAGCATCGGCCATAATTTTCTTTAGAGTGTCATCTAAAGTCTGCCTCCTTTCTTGATAAGTGGGATTATAGTTGTTCTTTTGATAGTATCCCGGAGCAGCTTCCCTAAATCTTCCTGAAGGTCGGAATGGTTGTCCAAATTGTGTGTAGTATGCTTCTTCAAAAGTCTCACTTTCATTCTTGTTAGGGCAATCTTTAGTATAGTGAGGTCCTTCGCATTTTTCACATCCAACTTGGGCAGTATAAACTTTCTCATCACGCTTCTTCATCTCTCTACTAATTTTATCCAATTGAGCTTGAATTGCAGCAAACCCGTCAAAATTAGTGCTGCTCTTAGATCTAGTAGAGGTTCCGTCGTGCCATTTTTAAGAGTGATCAGCAGCTTCTTGGATAGCTTTTCTAGCATCGGCTGCACTCATTTGAGGCACAGCTCCCTTAGCATCCAAGATTTGTCTAGTAGGCACGTCCAATCCTTGATAGAACAATATTATCTCCTGCATTGGACTTAGATAATGTTGAGGGCATTTCATCAATAAGTCTTTAAATCGTTCCCAAGCTTGATAAAGAGTTTCATCAGGCTCTTGCTTGAAACTGTTGATAGCCTCCATCTTTTTAGCAGTTTTAGCAGGTGGACAATATCTTTTCAGGAATTTGCTCTTCAAATCTTCCCATGTTGTGATTGAACTAGCAGGTTCATTCCTTAGCCACTTATTAGCAGCTCCTTTAAGCGAAATTGGAAAGATTCTTAGCATAAGTTGATCGTCAGAGACTCCTTCTGTAGTAAACAAATCTGCAATCTCGAGGACTTTTTCAACATGTTCATTAGCATCTTCATGTTCTGTTCCACTGAAAGCATTTTCTCTTAGCTCCTTGAGAAACTGACCCTTCAACTCAAACTTTGACTTTTCATCAAACTTTGGTCTAGCAACTCCTGAACTGTAATCAGCACGGGTTTTGTTCATGTATTCCTCCATAGTAGTGTTTTCCGCCATTGTTTCTGTTTCTTCTTCCTCCTTCTCTTCAGAAAAGTAATCAAGCTCGAATGAACTTGAAATTTCAAAGCTTTTTGTGTTGAAAAGCCTTTTAAGCGAATGTAAGGCTCGTTCAGGATCTTCGAAAGGTTTAATCACGTTCTTAGTTGAACTCCTGGTCATGCACTTCCTGAAACCATCACAAAAGCATCAGTAGGGTATGTTCAAGAAAGTAATATATCAGAAAATTAACAACGAAAACGGAATACGAAAAATAAAAGTTGCTGATATCTGCAAACGATGCGCCGTATCCAGAAAGTTGGATACGCCGTATCTTATTACGTTAAAATTTAATCAGACTTTTATTCAGAAAACAGATACGCCGCTTATAATTTTAGAGTGCGCCGTATCCAGTCTAAATTATCAAAAATCGATTATATTTATTAAAATTAAATGCGTCGTATTAACAAAAGCTAATGCGCCGTATTTTCGTTACGTTTCAAAATACAAGATTTTTGATTTAGAAGATGCGCCGTATCGATAAAAATCGATGCGTCGCTTTTGTTTAATTAATTCGAAAAACTGTTTTTAATTTAAATAGAAAATACGCCGTATCTGTTAAAACAGATGCGTCGTATGGCGTTAGGGTTTAGAAAAATTTCTTATTAAAAACAGAATACGCCGTATCTTGGGAAAAGACGCGTCGTACTCGAATTTATTAAACGCGTTGTATTTTATAAAAATTAAACACAATACGCCGTATCTGTGAAAACAGATGCGCCGTATCGTTTGTATCAGCTCAGTACAACGATAGCAGAATACAGAAAAATAGAAAAACAAAAAAAAACTAAAATAAAAATAAACAAAAAGAAACAAAAAATTAAAGAAAATAAAAACACACAAAAACAGAAAATATGCAAATATACAATGAATGCAATCTATCTAATATATAACAGGGTTAGTGGTTAGAATCTTAAAAAAAAAAAAAAAAAAAAAAAAAAAAAAAAAAAAAAAAAAAAACCTAAAAAGAAAAACCTAATTAAAATACTAATCAAATTAACAGATAATAACAATTCACTCCCCGGCAACAGCGCTAAAAACTTGATGCGCGTGATTTGTCGTTGCGGTTTAGCAGTATTAATGCCTACTCAAGTTTTAAATTTATATTTAACCGACTTATCAATAACACACACACTTAACGAGCAGTGTACCCGGTCAGTATGAATATAATGGTAAGTAGAGTGTCGATCACTAAGAGTGGAACGTATTATATAGTTATTCTAATCAGTATTTTAATATCCTAAGTTAGCTATACAACCTAATCTAACGCAAAGGGGTTCAGCCTGAGAGACTGGCACAATTTGGTTATGATTAAATAGAAAACTAAACTAATGAGCACGAATCAGCGATAAGCACACACGTACATAGATAAATACTTGAGATAATAAGAAGACCTGTCCTGATAATTAAGTAGCTTGTCACTTGTTTTATTGCTAGTTTTATATGAAGTGAATGCAATTAAACCTTTCTCGTTGGCTCTAATCTTATCGGCGAGTAAACTCTTAATCATGTCTATCCTATTTATTAAAGAGACACTAAAACAATGATGTTTTATACTTTTATGAATTATGCTACCACTAATTAACCACTAATTACCTACTAGATTTAGAGAGAGAAAGCTAGAGAAAGAAAGAGATGGAAGGGAGATGATTACACACACTTAGTAACAATAATTCTAATTTCATCAACCAACAACCCTTTCCCTAAGGAGGGAAGGGGTATTTATAGTTTTACATGGTAGAGGGCATGATGCCCTAATTACACTAACAATACTTAATAAAACAAAACAAACTAAATAAACGACACAGCCCATGGGCCTTCTACACGGGCTGGGCCTAATAACAAACCTAAAGGCCTGAGCAACCTTAATACAATATGATCAATACTTGAATAATACAAAATGTGTTCCCAACAATCTCCCCCTAAGTATTGGTCATCAAGATTGCTTGACGTCGTCTTTGCTTCTTTTGGCTTTGACGTCTTCAAAATCTTTGTTCTTTGTTCTTGATAGAGATGTGATATGATATGGTAGTGATCTGCCATGTTCCAACGATCTTTGCTTCCGGTGTCTTCACGTCTTCTCCACCATGCTCATATTTCTTTTGACTTTGATTCTTCAACTTGTTCTCGGTTCTTTAATCTTTAACTTTGAGAAAGGTTGTAGCGCTTGATTCTTTAGACTTTTCTTTAACAATTCTGAACTTTTTGATATTTCTGAGTCTTTGTGAGAACTTCTCTTTTGGAATATGAGCATGGTGAAGTCTTGATGGTGGTTGAACTCCAGGTCTCCAAGCTCCTCCGCAGCAGCAGCACGAACCAACCGGTACTTATAGGCTCAGACTTGAGATCATCAACAGCATAGTGTGAAGACTTTCTCAAATCCTAACCCAGACCGTTCTGAACCGGATTCCCCCGAAAGGGATAACACGGACACACCGAAGTGCACCCACGATTCAGTGAGTCGCTGGAGATCACCCTACGACTGTAGACCATTTGGAGCAAACACTAAGTGTAACCCACAAGGAGTTACCAAAGTGACCTGCTATCAGAGTTGTTTGATGTTGCTCTGGCAGGATTTGCATTCAATCATTGATAATCACAATTGTGACTTTTCTCATGAATGTTCTCGGCAGATTGCTAAGATCTGCGAAGGACACTTTCTTAATTTTACATCTGCTGCCCATGATGTAGAACAGCAGAGTAATACTAAGTGTACCTAAGAGATCTTTTTATGAATCTCATGGCTCTAGACTCAATTAGTGCACATTTGTTTGGTCGTCGGAGGCGTGGAGCAGATTGCCTCCTTTTCAATATCAACACTCTCGTAATGAGAGGTCGATAGATTATGAAGGGTTCTCCGTGTGAATGAAACAAATGTCTTTTGAGAGACACTTGAGTGGCTTAGAAGGTTTATTAGTGCGTCACTGGGTCCATGACGTCTTTAGTCTTCAATACCGGTGATGCTCATCAACCAGTAGATTATGAATTGAACCCGGTGTCTGCCCTAAGGTTGAATAAATGGAGAGCTATTTCTTTTCACCCTTTTCTTTGCTTTTCTTTTTAATTCTTCAACCCCTTCTTTCTCCGTTCATTCATTTTCTCCTTTTTTATCATACCTAGGACTTTCTAGTTCTAAACTATTGGTATTGTCCTTGGGTAGATCCCTCCGGCTCTGGCGGATTATAGGACGGTTTTCCCTAACCTTAGTCACCTTATAACTCCATGACTATCCTAATGATGCCATAAAACCAAACCTTTTGAAAATCTCTCAAAGTATTTATGATTGTAAAAAACATTTTGTTAACACTTTGAGAGTTTTGTTATTTTCAGAAGAACTCCCCCTTAACATGTGCTCATATTTGTTAAAGTAAAATCTGCACATGTCGGGAAGAGTTGGCACTTTTTTGAATTGATTGATTTTCAGTGAACCTGATCATCGCGAGACACGCTTACATCACCAGTTGGACTGGCTTGAAATTATTACCCGTCCAGATCAGATTCAAAGATCATCGCTCGAAATTGGTACATTCTACTCAGACATATCCATTGCGAGACACGTTTACATCACCAGATAAACTGGCTTGAAATTATTACCCGTCCAGGATATGTCCTTTCGACTACTGACTGTTGTTATCGTCAATTCGAGGGTCAATTCTTGAGTCTTATACTCATGAGATATCATCGTTGCTTCCACCATATTTTAATCACATTTTCATTCTCCCCCTCAAAAATAGCATAACTATGTTGTTTTTGACAAACTTTTGATTAAAATATGCTCTTTTTGAGGTGTTTGTGGAAGAATGTCAAGAACGTTTGTAGATTTGGAACAAAGATTTTTCAAATACTCCCCCTTAACAAGGGAGTACTTGTCCTTATGAGCAGAATGTTTGAAAAACTTTAGAAAACATTCTGGTTTTAATTCTGCTCATAAGTAAGAAGCTTTCGCTCCTTTTTCAGGATTGAGGCACTGACGCGTACCTCAGGGTCCTTTCTTTACAAGAGCGGGTTGTACACTGTTATGTGTGCACAAGCCGTTGTCATATAAAAGCAAATGATGAGAAAATGACAAATTTGTGACAAGTAATACTATTGAGTTTACTCAGGACGTCGAAAATTGAGAATGTTTGGAATTCTGGCTCGTCCTCCTACGTAACTCTCTAGTCTTCTCATCTGCACTCAATTCGAGTCAATAACTTGACTGTTAATCCAGTTCATGCTGCATGTCTTTAGCAGCTTCTTCGTATGCTTCTTTTTGGCGAAGTTTTTGAATCAGCTTCCCCCCAAACTGACAACTGTCTTCAGCAGATTTGTAACTTTGATGTAGATACCATGTCTTCTAACTTTTGAAGTTTTAAGTACGCAGTGGAATTTGTAGATGACATCGTAAACAATCACCAAGCAAATATGACTAGTCACTCAGTAACGATTATACTCAATGCGGAAACTTCCGTTTGGGGCAACATGCAAGAAATCAACAAGATCTTTTCACATAAGTAGGCTACTTCACACATCACAACCAGTGAAAGTTGAAATGATTACACCAAAATCACAAAACTGAACCACTGATCATCTCTGCGAACATCTCTCCGGTAGTAATAAAATTGTTAGCTTGATCATGTGAGTCTGTTATGCATCCCCGATGTGCACATTTCTTCCCCCTAATTGTAGATACATGTGGGAAAAGAGTGTTTTCGCAAAAAACATCAAAGAATGAAAGAAAAGTCAAAGAACATCCACTATCTCTTCCCCCACGATGTCTTCGCGGAATCGGAAGCATACACACTATGGTTACGATGGAAACGGAGGCAGCGTAAACCCTGTATGTCCAATTAGTCGAAGATGTGTGAAGTACCATAAATAGCTTGTTGATAACTCTGCCGTCATAACTGGATGGTGTGTGTTTCATGAAGTGGGGGATCTTCAGCTGCAGTCTCAGTATTGGAGGCAGTTTGTTCTACTGTTGATGATGATTCTGTTGTATGTGCATTTGCAGCAACTGATGTTGTTGTAGTAACAGATGTATCAGGTACTTGAATTTGGACAGGTTGTGCAGCGAAACTGGTGGATACATCTGGTGCATGACTAACAAGATAATCATCGAACAATGGATCAAACAAGTCTTCCAAATCCTTACGGTTGAGAGATAGAGGTGCAGCTGATTGATTAGGGAGGTTCTGACGGTTAGTAGCGGGTCCTAAGCTGTTTTACTCAGGAGCCATAACATATGATATGACGGTTGGTGGTGTTGGATCTTGGTTAGAAATGGGGGAAGAATCTTCAACTGCTGGTTGAGGTGTTTTATCCATTGATGATGATGGTTCAGGTTGTGGTGCATCGTCAGCAACTACTGTAGAGGTAGATGCTGATGGATCAGGTGCTTGATTTGGGAGTTGTTGAGCAGCGGAACTTGTGGAAGCCTCTGACGCACTGTTAACCAAACTGTCATCAAACATAGGAGCAAACAGATCTTCCAGATCTTTCCTTTTGAAAGGTAATGGTTCAGCTGAAGATTCTGGGAAGTTCAAACGGTTGTGTGCGGGTTCCAAGCGGTCTTGCTCAGAAGCCATAACATTAAGCACGGGTCCGAAACTGAGTTGTTCCGAAGCCATTTGTCATATCTGAAAAGAAAGAAGAGACAAACAGAGCACATGGATCCCCAAGGGAAATTGGGTTCCAGATGTTAGAAGCATGAAGTTGTTGTGTCAATTATCTTCTTGACACCCGAGCATATGATTTCTATGGTGTTCTTTCAAGCCTCAGGGATAGATGTTGTGGAATTCACATTCGTTTTGGTGCAACGGTCTAAAATCTTTCTAGTAGGAATCCACCTAAGACCAATCGTTTAGATTCTCTACCCGTGGGAACCCACCTAAGGTTAGATCTAGGAGATGTTTTCCTTCTAGATGCAGTGGAATGAAATGTGGGAGCATCACTTAGTTGAGAAAACCTATGTCCTATATTGATCCACTTTTTAGGTTTCTGATTCTTTTCTTTTGGTTCAACGGGTTTGTTTGGTTTGATTGTCTTAGTCGATTGTGCCTTTGCACGTGAATTTACTTCATGAGGATGTTTTGGCACACAGACATTGCAACGTCTCTTAGATACCAGCCAATTCCTATTCGTTTGTTGAGTGCTCCTAGGTATTGGTTTGCAACTATTAGCAGTGTTCTGTAAAATAGTGGAAGGCATCACATAGGGTTTTGAACCTAGAATTCCGTCCTTTTGAAGTAGTGCCTTTTTCCTAGCTTTTTCTAGATCATAGTTCTTGTACATGTCATTTATGCCATAAGACTCTTTACTTTTAATGCTCACTTTAGACACTATTTTTGAACTAATCCTAGATGAGCCAGGTATAAACACTTGTTGAGGTTTAGCAGAGACATATGCATTTTTCTTAGGCCAAGAGTGTGGAGTGACTGGTTTTGTCAAATCATTTTTCTCAACAACTTGGGAGGCAAACCGAGATTTTAAATATTTAGGTCGTTCAGATTTAAATGCAGTTGGTTGTCTAACCACTGATTGTTTTCTGATAGGTTGTAGAGGCGGTTTCCCCAAGATTGATGGTTTTGCAAACTTAGTATCCATACTTTGGCCAGTCAATCTTGTTAACTTGTTTTGTAATGCAACATATGCAAACACCTTTGCTTGAATTTGACCTTTTAACAACTCATTTTCCTTAACTAATGTATCCATACGTTTACTTTCTTCATTCAAAGATTTACCATTGTTGCCCGAAGTTAAAGATTCGTTTTGTAGTTTAAGTTCAAGTGAGATGCAATGTGCCTCTAGTTTTGAAAAATCCTTTTGAAACTGGGCAATGGTCTTTTTGAGACAAGAATTTTCAAACTCGAGAGTTTGGTTTGATGATACATTTGTTTTGTTTTCATTTACTGGATCAGGCAAAGGTTGATCGTCAACATTCTGATCAATCCCTCCTTCATTTCTGAATTCAGGTTGTTCAGTAAGTTGGCAATCATGAGCAGATATACTATTATTGACAACTGGTTGTACCTCAGCCATTGGCTCTTTGTCGAATATGGGCTCTGTGTCATATGTGGGTCTGACATCTGCACAATCAGCATCTGTATCATTCATTGATCTGCTGTTGTCATCCTTAGCCATTGGCTCTTCGTCAAATATGGGCTCTGTGTCATATGTATATCCGACATCTGCACAATCCGCATCTGTATCATTCCTTGATTTGCTGCTATCATCCTGCTTTTCAGATTCTGTCCCATTGTTTTCAGTTACTATCCCACTGCTTTCTGTTTCTATCCCACTGCTTTCAGTAACACCCAAATTAGCTTCCAATGCTTTACCCGTATTAGCTTGCTCTTCTTGAATCTGCAACATCTTTTCATTCACTCTTTTGTCATACTCTCTTTTGTGAATTACTCTTTCAGCAATTGACTTTTCAATCGAATTCATTTGTTGGGTCAGCATGTCTAAAAAATTAGAGAAAGGTGACATTTGTTCATTAATTTGCGACCTTGATTGATGCATTTTCACTCCCCCTTGATTGTTGCGATGAAATCGGAAGAATCAAACTAAAATGTGATGTGTCACACACAAGGTCGAATAACGGTTGTAGAAGTAACTTGTGAAACGAGGAAAGATTAATCTTGAGGTAGCTTGTGGATGTAGGATCTTCAAAGGATAATTGACGGTTGTTGTTGTAGACTAGATTTTTGAACGGTGAAAAACTTGAAGAAACTCTGAGGATTTTACTCTAGAAACTCAGAGAATTCAATCGTTGAACCTCGGAGGATTTTACACTAAAAAACTCGGAATATTCTTATGATTTATGATATCCAACGAACCCGAATAATCTCAACCCAAACTATAGTCACTGTCGGATAACAAAGGTCGACAGCTCATAAAGTCACAAAGTCAAAAAAACAAACTCACGTGAAAGTAGATAAACTCACGTCAATAAAGTTGAACACGTCAATAATAAAGTTGAACACGTCAATAAAGTCAATAATAGTCGAAAAGCAAACACGTCAATGAAGTTGAACAGTTGATAAACCTTTATTACACACGTCCAAAGCAAATTCACGTGATATCTTAGATACTGAACACCTTTCCTATATTATAATATATAGTGGTGATTATCAATATCACTATTATATAATAGAGAGTTGGACTCAATATAATAGTATACTCAATAGCTTTTCAATATCACAACTCAACAGCTTTCTGATGAAGTTACTAGTTTCCACTTTTATCAACACCTTGACGTTAAAAATTGAACTGCAAAAAACTTGACGTGAAGATGTTCGACCAAAGTTGTTCGACTACAAAGATGACCGATGAAGTAAGTTGTTTGATCAAAAATAGTCTAGCTCGACTACAAAGTTGCTCGATCAACTTGTTCGATGAAGTGAAGATGCTCGATTAAAAACTTGTTCGACTAACTTTGGTTCGACTAGCAAACTTGCTTCGTCAAGAGAAAGTGGTTCGACTAGGTAGTGGTTCGATGAGGTGAAGTTGTTCGACTGGGTTAAGTGTTCGATGAAATGGTTTAATGAAGAAGTTGGTTCGATGAAAGAAAAAATGGTTCGACTATATATGTTGCTTCGATTATATTTTTGGTTCGACTATGTTAACTCGTTCGACTAACAATCTGGTCGTTCGACTATCCTTCTCGTTCGACTATATTGCTCGTTCGACTAACTCGTTCGATCAAGGTGATGGTTCGACTACAAAGTTTGTCGTTCGATCAAATGACTCGTTCGATCAAGGTGTTGGTTCGATCAAAGTTGGTTCAATCAAGTAGATCCTTCGATCAAGTAGGTCCTTCGATCAATGTTACTCGTTCGATCAGTTTTGATGGTTCGATCAAAGTTGTTCGTTCGATCAGATTTGATTGTTTGATCAAATTGTTAGCCTTAAAAGTAATGTTATATTCGGAATTGCATAGTTATTAAGTTCATGGGCTAGTCTTGCCAATAGGTCAAAGATTAGTTTGTAAACTAGTATAAATACCCTCCTAGTTGAGACTAGGAGGTCGGGGGAATTCAAAATAAAGGTTAAACATGGTATTTATTAGATTAAGAATGGGGAAGGTGTGTGTGTTTTCTAGAGAGAGAAAGTGAAACCACACACACCTTCAAGATTACAAATGAATTCCTTAACCTCCTAGTCTCAACTAGGAGGGTATTTATACTAGTTTACAAACTAATCTTTGACCTATTGGCAAGGCTAGCCCATGAACTTAATAACTATGCAATTCCGAATATAACATTACTTTTAAGGCTAACAATCTCTCCCCAAAGTGATGTTATATGGGAATTGCTTACAAAGTTCCCTACAAGTAAAATATAAACCATAAGCACAGAGAATGGTCTTCAAACTTCATCACTTCGTTCAGCTTGCAGAATCTTCTCAGCTTTCATTTCTTTACTTGCAGAAGAACGTGAGCAAATCTAATTAGGGTATAATTCTGGGTGCCCTGAGTGCTCTCCCCCAAACTAACAACCTTTCTGATTACTGCCGTGATTCTGAAGAAGTCTTTTGATAGTTAACTGCATCCCGTCTTTTGTCTTCTAACACGCAGCGGAAAATGTAGAACAGACTATAGACTCGACCTTCTTCAAGATTATCCATTCGGGGGAAATCGAGTATCAACATCTTCATCTCACCAAATGCATCCCAGTTATCTTTCATATGATAAATCAGCCCATAACGTACACATGAAATGATAACACCAAAGTAACAAGTTGAACCACTGATCATCTTGATCTTGTTGCCCGAAATTGGTGAAGGTGGATAAGGTAGAAGTGCGTAGAATAAGATGAGTAGAAGATAAGACATAGAATCAACCAATCTCCAACACAAATCATTTCATAAATCATTAAGCCCGATCACGTGAACTTGTTGTGCGTCCTCGATGTACACATTTCTCTCCCCTGCTGGTTACGATTTATCGGAATCAGCATAATGATGTATACGTGAATTATTAACTGGAAGCACTTTATCATTAACCCAATCAGCCTATGAGAAGATTTCGATAAACCCAATCTACTAACAATACCATTTAAGATGTCTAACTCTTTATCAACCTCCTGTATTAAAAACAACGGCTTTTTGTAGTAACCACATGAGAAGATAACCCAACATGACGATCTTGAGAATGAAGTAAAATCACCCAGATTTGTGACTTAATCTTGTACGATCCTTGTGACTAAGAACGGTGTACCCAATATCCTTAACAAAAGTATTAGTACAAAACCTCTTGACTTATCCTAACTACTTTGTGAGTATAGAGAGAAAGAATCACAAAAGTAACTAGATATCCAAGTCTTCGTCACCATTAATATATGCCCAAACAAGTCATCTTCGCGGGATGGTAGAAAGAAAGAAGATGAAATAAGTACACGCGTCCATAGAACCTTACTTCAAACCCAAATAAATAATAACGAATCATCCCCGTAGCCACATTTCATTGCAAACTTTAGCCATTGTCTTTTGATAGTGAATCTTGATCAGGATCGTTTAAGCGATACGTGGTGTTTTGAGGATGTAGGCCAATAATATTTTGAAGCAACCATGTCAAAAGCAAACTCTTGTCAAAACAAATTGTAAGAACTCTTGTCAATATGTCAAACCACTTATACAAGCACCTTATGTCAAACCATACTCATAAATATTATATTATTAATACCACATCACATGTCAAAGAGTGATATTAATATCTTTTTCCACCTCAAAAGTTGAATATGCACGTCATCTTCACATGCAAACACTCATCAGTACGTAATTCACTTCAACACGTGAGGTAGAGGTGTCACCTTACTTAAAATCATTTCAAACCCACACGTCAAAAGGTGATATACCACTTGCTCTCATGCAAACCTTCCACATGCAATTTCACGTGACTCATGCAAACTCTTGTAATATAAATCATTCACTTATATTATTAAAGATAACGCATGCAGCAGCAAACAACTCAAGCAACTGAAAAACCACCGCAATATTATACACTTCATATTCAAACATGCAACCACCTTAACATCACATCAAGATCATGCAACTGAAAACCTTCACGTCAATCTTAACTTCAATATTAGCAAACCCAACTTAACTTCACGTCAACAGTTAACCATCAACAAACGCAACAGCCTCTTGATCACGTAAAGAAGCCCGATCACAAGAAGAAGCTCAACCAACCTATATCATGCTTGAAACGATTGGTTCGACTTGTTCGTTCGATCAATTGGAAGAATAAGTCTAACTCGACTACCCTTTTGCTCGTTCGGTTGAATGCTCCTTCGATCACCTTGCTCGTTCGATGAAACTTGCTCCTTCGATCACCCTTGCTCGTTCGACTGAATTTGCTCCTTCGATAAAACTTGCTCGTTCGATCACACAAACCTCGTTCGACAACAATGCTCGTTCGACTAATGCTCCTTCGATGAGTTTGTTGGTTCGACTAACTTCATTTCTTCACGTAAATCAAATATACGGACAAACAATAGGAGAAATATGGAACATAATATTATATTGATATAGTAAGATGGGACTAAAGATCTAATATAATAATAAGCAAGAAATAATAAGAAAAATAATAATAGAGGAAATTAGATGAAAAATGAAGAGAATAAAACTGAATGTCGTTCGACTAAAAAAAACTGATGAACAGAATGATCTCGGATGAACAGTAGCTTTTCGGATTTCTTAATTTTTGCTTAAATCTAATCTTGTAACAACCTAAATTACCCCTAGGCGAATGATACCACTTGATGTTTTATACTTTTATGAATTAAGCTACCACTAATTAACCACTAATTACCTACTAGATTTAGAGAGAGAAAGCTAGAGAGAGAAAGAGATGGAAGGGAGATGATTACACACACTTAGTAACAATAATTCTTATTTCATCAACCAACAACCCTTTCCCTAAGGAGGGAAGGGGTATTTATAGTTTTACATGGTAGAGGGCATGATGCCCTAATTACACTAACAATACTTAATAAAACAAAACAAACTAAATAAACAACACAGCCCATGGGCCTTCTACACGGGCTGGGCCTAATAACAAACCTAAAGGCCTGAACAACCTTAATACAATATGATCAATACTTGAATAATACAAAACGTGTTCCCAACAAACAAATAGGCGAGGAAGGGGCATGGCGACCCAAGCAATGCTCAGCTAGACACAGAGGTTATCAATGCACTAATAAAAGTCACCAAAGACATCAACATATAAACTTTAATTAATGGGAAAGCAATATTAAGGGGAGTGCATGATTTTCCGTAGTCACATGACACAAGCCCATCAATCCTGATGAATTAAAGTGTACTAATACAATAAAACAAAACTACTTAATGAATTGAATACATGCAGGACCTTCTTACAGCTCTTGTATCTTCGTTTAGGGTGTGTCTTGTGCTGCTTGGTCTTCTGAATTCGGCTCTAGGGTTTCTGTCTCTCTCTTCTGTCCAAGACTAAAAACTCTCGAAATTCGTCTGGCCTTGGGGTATTTATAGTTTCTGTCTAAGGGATAGATGCGGCGCATCTAGTTGATAGATGCGGCACATTGACTTAACTTCGCGTGGAGTCCAAGATTAATATATTCAGGAATATTCGTACACCGTCTTCAGATGCGGCGTATCTTGACTTTGTATGCGGCGCATGTACTTGGATTGTAACTTGTGAAATCTTGATAGTAATATGCCGTATGTTAGAAGTATGATGCGGCGTATCTGGAGTAGAACGAACTTGATCTTCTGGATTTCAGTAGGCTTTTGACATCTTGCTTGTTTTGCTCCATAATTAATCCAAAATCGCCAAGTTTCACATAATGCTTGTTTTTACCTGAGAATTACTAAAGTAAACATTAACGTATCGATTCCCATAGATAATATAATAAAACAAGTCAAATAAATAGGATAAATGATGATAATAAAAAGTACTTATTTGAGTTCATCAAATATCCCCTCACTTGAACTTTACTTGTCCCCAAGTAAACCTTAGAATTAATCGAATGAAAATGTATCCTAAAAGATGTTAGGATTTATTTTTATATTTAAGCACGTATTCGTTTTGTCATAACCACACAACCAAACACTTAACGAAGTAGAAACCAAAATAAATTTCAATGTAAAACAATTCTAAATCGTTTAGTTGCTTAGTTGTGACGAATATTCTATCATAGGCTTGGAAAGTATACGCATCTCCCCCACTAAAGCCAAGGAATAACAAGTCTAAAGCGGTAAAAAGGGTTTGTTGGTTAAGGGTTGATCATCCTTTTTAATCTCTATCGATCTCATATTCCAGAAAAGGTGACAAAATCATAAATACATGATCGAATCCACGACCACGATACTTGCAATTGCTCAAATCCTTAACTTGAATAGGCTAAAGATAGGACCAAGTAATCTTTACCAATAATATTATATCAAAAAGGGCGACAAAATCATAAATACATAGCCGAATCCACGACTACGATACTTAAGATTGCTCAAATCCCTAATCTCAATAAATCAAAGGTTTAGATGAAGAATGATATAGGGTATGGATAATAATTGGGATACAAATTGGTGTAAAATGAAAAATAAACAAAACAGATAAATTAAAATCCTAAGTGTGGTTAATAACTTTCCCAACCATCCCATGAATAAGACTCATATCATTGAATAACTCACGCTTTAACACTTGAAACACACGCTTTAGGTAGACACGAATTATACTCAACAAAATCTCAATCAAAGAATAACCTTAGTTGGCGTTCCCATAACGGCCAACTCCCATTCAATCCATAAATATAATATGCAACAAATAGTGGTGATATCTCCCACTTAATACAAAACTTTACATAAGTTGGTTAAAACAAACTTCCAACTTTTCCTTTTTCTTTTTCTTTTCTATTTTTTTTCGATTATTATTTTTTTTTATTTTTTTTGAGACATAAATGTGTAAAATTTCACAACTTTTCTATCACTATTTTTCCGGATAATTTTTCATACTCTTCATACTTTCAGAAATAACTGTAATAGTGAAAGTAGCAAATACACGAAAAAAAAAAAAAACTAAAAGATATACAGTATTTAATTTCATACCAATTGCATTTTGCAATTTCCAAAACTAACCAAAGATAATGAATTACGCACGCGAACACAGGTAATGTAAGGAAACACACTTTGCCTAAAGCAATTAACCACGGATTTTAATCTACAGGGTAGGCTAAGGTGTAAGGGTGTAACGAAACATTATAACAAAGGTGTAAGAAATGAAAAGAATGGCTCTGAGGGTTTTTCTAGGGGTATCTTACTCTAAAAGTGAGAGTAACAAAGGGTTTATACAGGGGTTAACTAACCAGTGTAGTTAGTTAATATCACATAACATATAAAGGCTATTTGGGTGTAATCCTAGAAATTTACCAATTTAGACAAGTCACTCCAATTATATACATAATACTTATTATGGTGGTCTCGAATAGTATACAAGCCAAGTTCTAAAGTTACAAGTCACCAGCACACTAAAGTTTTAATATTTTTGAAAGAATAGAGTTATGTGTGCGGTTATGTAATTTAGACTTTAAACAAAAACATGCTAAAAAATTTTAAATTTTGATATATTAAGCGCATTTTAAGCATATTTTGAAAAAGTTTAGGACAAGTAAGTGTTCTAATTCTCCAATCCCTCCACTTAAGTTAAACAACGTCCTCGTTGTTTGTGTCAAAGGTTAAAAACTAAAAAATAAAAGAATTTGAACAGAAAAACTCCCTTGAGATTTGCTCGGTATGATCCTCCATTATTCGTATAAGAGCAAAAATCAACTTTCTTGTGGATTAGAACGTTTAAGCTTCATAGATGATGTATCCACAGAAATGCAGGAATCTATAATACCATTCAGACTTTAACACACCTGAGTTAAGAAGGTTCAAACTTGCATAATACATTAGTAGTTAGTAAAAATAAAACTTAAAAAAATTTAAAACTGTAAATCATCAGGTCAGTCGATACGCCGTATCTTATGGAAAAAGATACGCCGTATCGAGCCTGGAATAAATACGAATCAGAATAAAAGATGCGTCGCATCCTTAACCAGGGATGCGCCGCATTAAAATACTGACAGAAAGTTTTAAAGTCAAAAAAATAAAAATGCAGAAAATGAAATAAGATATGACCAGTGCAGGTGATGCGTCGCATCTTATGATGGAGATGCGCCGCATCTTCTGCAGGTCTGACGGACTCGACACAGAACAGAAAAGTAAAAAAATTTTCTTCCGGGTTGTCTCCCGGTCAGCACTTGTCTTTATTCATGAGTCTTCAAGTTAGACTCACATTCAGCTCCTTAATACCGATCACTGAAAGAGTCGGAAGCATCAGGCTCCCTCATTGCCAGTCCAGTAATATTGAACACTCCTTTCTCGTCCTTAATTTCCACGCCATTCTTCTTTAATATCTGTATAAACAAAGTTCTGTCCCTTTCGGGCAGAGATGACAAAATGATAGACGGGAAATTCTTATTATTATATAGGCATAAATATGCAAGGTGGGGTGGCAGTTCAATAAACACATCATTATTCAAATTTGTATTCTCAACTATTCTCCTACGTTTGTTAATTACTTCGCAATCATACCACTCATCATCAGAATCATTAACAATATCGCGCCTAAGTTCGGTAGGTACATTAAGGTCAATAAATTCCTCGAAGTTCTCATGATTAGGATTAGTTGAGTTGTTTTGAATCAATGTTTCTCCCATAAGCCTAGCTTCTAGATCGAGGTCCATATGTTCTCTTAATCCTAGCACATAGACACTTCTAATTATGCTTTTAGCAGGATTTTGGCACTTATAGACTAGTTTATTATTCCCTACCTTTAATGAGATTTTTATTTTAAACACATTAATCTTAGCATGGGCGGTAGACAAGAAAGGTCTTCCAAGGATTAAAGGAATCTTAACATCCTCGGGCATATCTAATATAACAAAGTCTACGGGGAAAACAAACTTCTCAATCTTAACTAGCACATTTTCAGCAACCCCTTCAGGTCGTTTTACCGTTTTATCAGCTAATTCAATAAGCATAGTCCTTGCAGCCCAAAAAGTAGTAGGTAGTTTTGATTCAGACAATATAGTCCTTGCAGCCTCAATAAGTGTCCTATTCCTCCTCTTAGCAACACCATTTTGTTGAGGAGTTCTAGCTACACTAAACTGTCTTAAAATACCTTTTTCCACACAAAACTGGTTCATAACACTATTCTTAAACTCAGTTCCATTGTCACATCTTATCACCTTAACTTTATGATTTACTAGGTTTTCAACTCTTGTTATAAAAGCCTTAAGAATGCTAGAAGTTTCATCCTTAGTTGCTAAAAAGAAAACCCAAGTGAATCTACTATAGTCATCTGTGACAACTAGGCAGTACATCTTCTTGTTCACACTTTTCACATATGTTGGCCCAAACAAATCCGTATGCAACATATATAAAGGCTCAGAAATAGTGTTCACAGCTTTGGACTTACAAGAAGCTCTGTGTTGTTTTCCCATTTGACAAGCAACACAGGTTTCAGGATTTTCAAAAACTTTTGAAGGTAAACCTCTTACAAGGTTTCCCTTAACCAATTTATTAATAGTTTTGAAATTTAGATGGCCAAGTCTTCTATGCCAAAGTTTGGATTGATCATTTGTGGCCTTTACAAATAGGCAAGTTAAAGCTCTTTTGGGAACTATGTTCTTTATGTCAACACTGTATATGTTGTCTGTTCTAGGGACTCTAAGTAGCACAAATTTATCATCAGGTAACTTAAAATCAGGAGATAAGATAAGACATTCAGTATCAGTAAGAAGAACAAAGTTCTTTTTGTCACACATTTATGAGACACTAAAGAGGTTGAACTTAAGCCCTTTTACAAAGTACACTTTTTCAAAATCCAATTTTCCTGTTCTTATTGTACCTTTACCAATGATTTTACCTCATTTAGGATCATTTCCAAAGGCAACATATCCACCATCAATAGCTTCAAAATCTTCAAGGTTGGACATGTCTCCTATCATGTGTCCAGAGCATCCACTGTCAAATATGAATTTGTCCTTTAATTCCTCTTGTAGATTGCCCTACACATAAAATAAGAGAATCAATTTCTCTTGGGGACCCAAGCCATTACTGACTTGGATCTGCCTTGTGCATCAACATAGTCAAATCTCTTTAAATCCATTGATGCACTGCTGTTCCTGGAAACATGATCTAAAACCTTTATTTTTGGTTTCTAGACCCAGCAAACTGAGGCCTTTACAGCATAAAAATGGTTGCCCAAAACAGTGTTTGTTATCACTTTTGGCTCAGCAGTAGAAACTGCTTTTGCCTTAGCAACAGAAACAGTTGTATTATTTTGAAAAGGCCTTTGTGGTGGAGTAGTAGTAATTGACCTAGTTGCACTAGATCTCATCAATACTGCCCTTGGAACCATGTTTTTGTTAGCATAAGGGTGAGTCTTTTTAGAAAAGTTTTTGTGGTTCACCCTTCTGTTTTGGTTCCAAACTGAGTTTTGGTAGTAGAAACATTTTTATTGTAGGTGCTCAAAACTACCACAATGATAACAAGCCTTTTTAACTAACTGAAAATCACTACCTAGCTTTTGAGAAATTAGGTTGTTCCAGTTTATTTGATTACCTCTAGGCCTATTATTAAACTTTCTAGGTTGCTCTCTAGGTTCATCATTATATTCAACTATTTTCCTAGAGATCTTGTCACCAAACATAGGTTTCACAAACTTAACCTGTGTAACTTTAGATTCAACTATTTTATGAATTTCTTCCTTTTTAGACTTTGGTGTTGATTCAACCTTTTCCTTATCACTATCTGACATCCAATCTTCAATAATTTGTGCATCAGAATACTACTTTTCAACCTTAGGTTTTTCATTACTAGCCTCACTAGTTTCACCTACAGGTTTGCTATCAAGTTCACTAATAAAAGAGAATTCTTTTCCTGGGGGTGCAAAAGCACTTTTAACTGGAGGAGCTACATCATGATATCCTATTCCACTACCTCTCCTAATTAAGTAACTCTCAATAGACTTATGCACAAGATCAGATGAAAATTGCTATTTCTCAACTCTAACTACATGTTTTTCTTTTTCAGCCAAAGCTGCATCTTTTTCTTGTTGAGCCTCTTCTATCTTTTTATTAAGAATATTAATCTCACTGTTTTTAAGAAAAAGCTGTTGGGAATTAAATATTCAAGAAGTTTAATATTGGATTCTACTCAAAGAAATACTCTAAGTGTGATTCTGCTGCTAGTGCATTTGGTTCCTGCTGCTAATGTTTGTTCCTGTTGCTAGAACATTTGATCCTGCTGCTAGTGATAAATGATTCTGCTGCTAGGCTTAGCATTCTGCTGCTGAAGAATTCTGCTGCTAGTGTTCTCATTGCTGCTGATGATGACCATTCTGCTGCTAAGTGGATAAGTATGAAAAGATATTATTTGTATTTTGGTCAACAATATACGGTAGATAATATCTTACCCCATGTGCTTAGTTAACAAGTTGTGTACACAGATACATGTTGTATCTTATGTACTGACACACTCAAGATAAGTTAACAAGTAGGTCGGCTAGAATTTAAGCAATATGTAAAGATCTTCTTGGACTATAAAAGAAGATCTTAGACTCGATATTATGTGTGCATAAAATAGATAAGTTGATAACTTTCATAACTGTTAAGACTTAGAACAAACACAAGAATATTACAAGTTAGAAAAACTTAAGATTCAAGGTTGTAACCCTAGTGATATTTCAAGATCACTCGTATTATTATGATTAATAATATTGAATCGTTTGGTGATAATCTTTATGTGTTCATTGCTAACTAAACAACATAACAATTCCATTTCCATAACATACACAACCTTCTAAGTGTGATTGAGTGAATTCCGCGCACTTAATCATATTAACAAAACATATCATATACACAAAGTTGACAAGGTTTAACCACCTTATAGTGTATCTAGGGTCCTGGAAAGTGGTATCAGAGCAAGGCTGATATAGTTGTTTTTAGAAGAAACAGAAATGGATGTACAAAATGTTCAAACCAATGTTGCTGCAAAGTTGCCCATGATCAAACCGAATGAGTTTGAGTTATGGAGGATGAGAGTTGAGCAATATTTTATGGTTCAATATTATGCTCTTTGGGATATAATTCAGTATGGTGATTCCTTCACTCTAGGCTATTCAGATGTTCTTATTGAAGGGAAAACAGTTAGAAAAAGAAATACGGGACCAGTTTCAAATGAAGAAAAGATACAAAAGAGAAATGATCAGAAAGCAAGAAACTTGTTGCTTATGACCATTCCTGGTGAGCAGATGCTATCTTTTAACAAATATCTTGATGCAAAAACTCTTTTTGAAGAGATTTGTGCATGGTTTGGTGGTAATGAAACTACCAAAAAGACACAGAAGACATTGCTAAAGCAACAATTTGAAAACTTTACTGCTTTTAGTAATGAGTCTCTTGATAAGCTGTTTTCAAGACTACACAAGCTTGTTAGTCAGTTAGTTGTGTTAGGTGTTGAGACAGAGAAGGAAGATCTCAACTTGAAGTTCTTGAAAAGTCTACCTGATGAATTCTATACTCATGTTATTGTCTGGATGAACAAACCAGAAATTAAAACAATGAAACTTAATGATTTGTTCAACAACTTTAAAATTGTTGAACAAAGTCTAAAAAGGGTTGGAAACTATGGTACTAGTTCTGGGAGTGTGGCACTTTTTTCAACTCCCAGTGTTAGTCATACAGAAGAGGTAGATGAAGTTGAAGGTGTTTCTAATGTTACTTATGGTGGTCCTTCTACTTGTTCACAAAAGGATATTGATGGACTTGGAGATCCAACATTCAATGCCTTTATAACCAGTCAATCTAATGGTTCTCCTCTAAATCATGAAGACCTTGAACAGGTAGATGGTGATGATTTGGAAGAGATGGATATTAAGTGGCAAGTTGCCTTACTTAGCATGAGGGCTAAGAAGTATTGGCAAAGAACTGGGAAGCAGATACCATAAATGGTAATGATACTACTGGGTTTGATAAGAAGAAAGTGGAATGTTTTAACTGTCATAGGTTGGGACACTTTGCTAAAGAATGTAGAAGCCCAAGGAAGCAGGATAATAGGAACACATGGTATAAGCAAGAGAGGAAGAAGGAAGTACCAGTGGAAGAGCCAAAGGCTATGCTGGCTATTGATGGTATTGGATATGATTGGAGCTCTATGGCTGTTGAAGAGGAAGCACCACCAAATGCTGCTCTTATGGTCAATGAATTTGCTCTAATGGCCTTTTCTGATTCAGAGGTAGATGCCATTCCTACTTGTACTAATTCATGTTCTGATCTTAAAAATTATGAACACATTAAAAAGAGATTTGATGCTTTTAGAGAAGAGTTGATTGATTCCCTTCATAATTTAGCTAATCATAAGAGATGTGTAGGAGTTCTAGAAAAACAAATCCAACATTTTCAAAAGAATGAATCTACTTTTACTGATGATTTGAATGCTTTAAAAAGAAATGTAGAATTTAAGGATGAGTGTATTGTTATAATGAATGAGTCACCAGCAAAAAACAAAAGAGAAAAAGAAAATGTTACTTTAACTGTAGATGCTTTAGCTCATGCCTCAGAAGGAGTTAATAAGATCTTTGAAGCTCAAGTAAACAATAAGATTAATTCAGGTGTAGGTTACAAATCTGTCCCTCCACCATACAGAGGTGTTCATTCACCTCCAGGTGTTGACCTAGCACACACAGGTTTAGCTGAGTTTCAAGAACCAATCATGGAATATGGTTCTAAGGCTAGTAAGAGTCTTAAGGTAGAAAAGATAAGTAAAAGTTTAGATAAAACTTTACTTTATCAGGACAAGGTGTCCTTTGTTAAGAAAGGAGATGCTATAGTTGTTGAAGATTGTACAACTGATAGTGATGATGATGAAGAACAGGTTATGTCTAAACCTGAAGTGGTTAAGAAAGAAGGAACAAGTGTTCCTAAGATAGTCAAACACAATACTGATAGGCCTAAATCAAACATTAAGCATGTTAGGCAACCAGTTAGATATTGTGAGCAATATAGAACCACCAACAAGCCCAGAGGTAACCAAAGTAATTGGAACAACCTCAAGTCTAACCAATTAGGTGATGACTTTGCTTTTTATAACAAAGCTTGTTACACATGTGGTAGTTTTGACCATCTTGCAGCTTTCTGCAACCAATGGGTAACTGGGTATGAAAACCATAGAGTGAACCACAAAAGGCAAACACCTAAATCTCACTTTCACTCTAGTTCTAAGAGAACAAACCCCAGAGTAGTCAAAAAGAAGTCTGGCTCAAACTCAGATCCTGCTGCTAGATTAATGGTTCCTGCTGCTAGACAAATTGTTCCTGCTGCTCGACCATTTATGACTATTAACCCAAAATCAACAGCTAAGGGTGCAAAAACATTTCTCAAACATGCACCAACAACTGTTCTAAGGCCCATTCAAACAAAAGCAGTGGTCCAAAAACAAGTTTGGAAACCAAAGGGTAGAACTAAAAAGCTAGCAGTTCCTGCTGCTAAGCAATCAGTTCATCCTGCTGCTAAGGGTAACAGGGCAAATGCTGTTAAGGCCTCAGCATATTGGATTCTAAAATCCAATGTTACATCAACTGTCCTTAAAAGATTGAATTACATTGATGCAAGAGGCAGATCCATGTCAGTAATGGCTTGGATCCCCAAAAGAAACTAACACTCTTATTTGTGTGCAAGAACATTCAATTGATAAACAAGAAGATCAAGGATTCTCAGATAGTGGATGTTCAAGGCACATGACAAGCAACAAGTCTTATCTCTCAGATTTCCAATCAATTGATGGAGGCTATGTTACCTTTGGAGGAGGTGTTGGTGGCAAAATTTCCGGTAAAGGTACCATTAAAACTGGAAATTTAGATTTTGAAGATGTGTACTATGTAAAAGAGCTAAATTATAATCTTTTTAGTGTCTCACAAATGTGTGACAAAAAGAACAATGTTCTTTTCTGTGAGACTGAATGTCTTGTTCTTTCTCCTGATTTTAAGATGCCTGATGAAAGTCAAGTACTTCTTAGAATTCCTAGAAAGGGCAATATGTACAGTGTAGACATGAAAAAAATTGTTCCTAAAAAGAATTTAACTTGTCTTGTTGCAAAGGCCACATTGGATGAATCAATGAAATGGCATAGAAGGCTTGGTCATATTAACTTCAAAACCATAAATAAAATTGTTAAGAATGGTTTGGTAAGAGGTTTACCTCACAAAAGATTTGAAAATGATCAAACATGCATTGCTTTTCTAAAAGGCAAACAACACAAAGCCACTTGTAAGCCCAAGATTTTTAACTCTATCAATAAATCATTGTTTATGGTGCATATGGACTTATTTGGACCTATTTCAGTGAGTAGTATAATGCATAAGAGATATTGTCTAGTTATTACTGATGACTATAGCAGATTTACATGAGTTTTCTTTCTATCTACTAAGGATGAGACTACAAGCATCCTTAAGACATTCATTACACAGATAGAAAACCAAGTAGACAAGAAAGTGAAGGTCATTAGATGTGATAATGGGACAGAGTTTAAGAATAGAGTTATGGATGATTTCTGCAAACAAAAAGGTATTAAGAGAGAATTTAGTGTTGCTAGAACACCACAACAGAATGGTGTAGTTGAGAGAAAGAATAGAACACTAATTGAAGCTGCTAGAACAATGTTAGCTGATTCTAAGCTACCTATCACTTTTTGGGCAGAGACAGTCAAAACTGCTTGCTATGTTCAAAATAGAGTTTTAGTTGTGCAGCCTCACAATAAGACATCATGTGAACTTTTTAATGGTAGAACTCTTGCAATAGGATTTCTTAGACCTTTTAGATGTCATGTTACCATTCTCAATACCTTAGACCATTTAGGAAAATTCGATGGTAAAGCAGATGAAGGATTCTTTGTTGGATATTCTCTTAATAGCAAAGTATTTAGAGTTTACAACACAAGAACAGAAATAGTAGAGGAAAACCTACATGTGGAGTTTTTAGAAAACAAATCCAATGTAGAAGGTCAAGGACCAAAATGGCTATTTGATCTAGAGTATCTAACAAATTCAATGAATTATGTGCCTTTTGTTGTAGAAACTAATGATTTTGCAGGTTCTAATACAACAAATGAGGCAGAGTTAGAGAAAGATCAAAATGATGTGATAATGCCAATAGGGTCAAGTAAAATTGTGGAATCAACTTCAACAACTGATGAATCTTCTTCTGGCAAAGCTAAAGAAGGTGTTGAAGATGAAAGCAAAGAAGATGAAACTCAGGAACAACAAAATGTTTCTGCTGGTAGCATTTCTGTTGCTGCTGGTAGTGTATCTATTTCTGCTGGTGATTCTGCTGCTAAGCTTACTGATTCTGCTGTTCGGCCAAATGACTTTGCTGATGGCCCTTCAGAAACAAAAGAAGCAGAATTCTCAGATAATGAGGTGGATTTCAACAATCTTCCATCAAATTATCAAGTTCCTTCTACTCCACAAACAAGAATTCACAAAGTTCACTCCCTAGATAATGTGATTGGAGATGTACAATCTGGTGTGAAGACAAGACATCAATTGATGACTTCAGACCAACAAGGGCTTCTTGATGCCCTTTATGCTTCAAAACAGCATAAGCTTTCAAACTCTTGCTTGTTTGTATGTTTTCTCTCACAAGCTGAACCAAAGACCATTCTGAAAGCCCTAGATGATTCAAGCTGGTTAGAGGCTATGCAAGAAGAGCTTCTTCAGTTCAAGATTCAAAAGGTTTGGGTGCTAGTTGATTTACCTACAGGTGTGAAGGTAATTGGCACTAGATGGGTTTTCAAGAACAAAAGGGATAAAAGAGGAATAGTGATTAAGAATAAGGCTAGATTAGTAGCCCAAGGGTACACACAAGAAAAAGGAATAGACTATGATGAGGTTTATGCTCCTGTAGCAAGGATTGAGGCATTTAGGCTTCTCTTAGCTTATGCTTCATTTTTAGGCTTCACAGTCTACCAAATGGATGTTAAGAGTGCAGTCTTATATGGAACAATTGAAGAAGAGGTGTATGTTTCACAACCTCTAGGCTTCATTGACCCATTACATCCAGACAAAGTGTACAGAGTAGTGAAAGCTCTATATGGCCTTCATCAGGCACCAAGAGCTTGGTATGCAACACTAGCTTCTTACTTATTAGAAAATGGATTTCAAAGAGGAAAGATTGATCAGACACTTTTCATCAAACAGCACAAGAAGGATCTTCTGTTAGTGCAGATGTATGTGGATGACATTATCTTTGGATCTACTAGGAAGGAGATGTGTTTAGAATTTGAGAAGCTTATGAAAGATAAGTTTCAAATGAGTTCTATGGGAGAACTTACATTATTTTTGGGTTTGCAAGTCAAGCAATCATCTGAAGGCATATTTATTAGTCAAGACAAATATGTTGCAGAGATACTTAGAAAATTTCAATTTGCTGATTCAAAAATATCAAGCACACCAATGGACTCTGAGAAGCACCTTCTGAAAGATGAAGATGGAGAGAGTGTAGATGTACACACTTACATATCAATGATAGGCTCTTTGATGTACCTTACATCATCTAGACCTGATATCATGTTCCCTGTTTGTGTTTGTGCAAGATTTCAAGTTACTCCAAAGGTTTCTCATTTAACTGCAGTCAAGAGAATTTTTAGATATCTTAAAGGTCAACCAAGGTTGGGTATATGGTATTCTAGGGAATCTCCTTTTGACTTGGTAGCATATTCGGATAGTGATTATGCTGGTGCTAGCTTGGACAGAAAGTCAACAACTGGAGGATGTCAATTCCTTGGGTGTAGACTTGTCTCATGGCAGTGTAAGAAGCAAACAAGTGTGGCAAATTCAACAACTGAAGCTGAATATATAGCTGCTGCAAGTTGCTCTAGTCAAGTTCTATGGCTTCAAAACCAACTCCTTGATTATGGGTACAATTTCTTAAACACTGTTATTCATATTGATAATAGTAGTACAATTTGTATTATTAAAAATCCAGTGCAACATTCTAAAATAAAACCCATTGAAATTAGACATCACTTTATAAGAGACTGCAATGAGAAAAGATTAATTCAAGTTCTTAAAATTGCTTCAGAATTCAATTTTGCAGATCTACTAACCAAAGCTTTTGATGTTGGATGGTTTCAGTACTTGGTAGCAAGTATTGGAATGCTTAATCCTTAAATGATTTTAAACTTTGTGTTTTTGTAAATAAATTGTTAAACTGCTGGTGGCTTTATATATTACTACTGTTATTTCAAAAGTTTGTGTTGCTAGTACAAATTTAAATTGTGTTATTCATACAGTTTGTCTTATGTTTATTCTAATGCAAGACAAGTACTTTGTACATTGTTCTTTTGGTTTCAGACTAACAATTTCAGGTATGATCATGTGAACACAAAAGGATGTTTCAAGTGAAATGGAAGCAGCAAAATGATTATACTAGTTGCTGACATATTAGGTTTATGATGGACTGAGTTTAGGAATTTAAAACTCCTTAAAACTTCTTTCTTGAAACCTAGTTATGATGTTTCACATTGAATTGATGACTTAGTTGATCAGATAGTAACTGATGCAACTCACTCTCTATCATTTTATACTTTTAAGTATAATGTGAAAGTCTAAGGACATCTGATAGAAAGAACAGCTAGTAAAAGTGAATCTAACACTTGTGTTAGAGGTAACAATTACTATGAGCTGGAAACCCTGTCAGGAAAGCTCTCTGAATGAGTTTATCTGCACACAGGCAGTTATTTATAACTGAAAAACATTGGTTCTCACACAACCAGAGGTTGCTTTAAACCAAAATTTTGATTAAGTGTCTGTTATACACTTGATCCCTTCAAAATGGTTGAAAGCAGTATGATTTTTCAATTCTAAAATCATGAACATACTGCTATGTCAAACAATTTCTTAAAAGGATTTTCAAGGATTCACAAAAACCATCCATTGATGGACCATGAATCAAATGTCCACTAATTCACCTCTCATAGAAGTTAACACACCTAGAAGTGATGAGGGCAGTAACTTAAACTCTTAAGGAATTGATGGCTTCATGTACAACATTGTATGACAACAAGTTCTAAATGCTGGATCAGATGATAAGGAAAGATATATTTTGGTACATAGTGAGATCTTCCAAACAAGGGGAGGAAACAAAAGTTATTTGTATCTCAAGGGAGGTAATAATCTCAGGAGAGGAAATAATAGCCCAGAAAAGGAAGAAAATAATCCAATGAAAGGAAGGAGAAGACAAGAGCATACAAGATGATGACATGGAGGTTAAAAATGACAAGAACATTCCAAAGGAGAAAGTTCTATCTAGGTCAAACAAAGAAAATTTTCAATTTTAGTTTACCACGATCACTTGCAAAGGCATGCTGATAGATGATTTCACTTGTTGAAACAAGCATCCAAGATATACAGCATCATTGCCTCTTATAATTCCTCCATCCAAGGAAATTGCACCATCTTTTAGTCCAAGATTGGAGCAATGTGTTGATATTGTTAAAGTCAAAGAACAAAGCAGATGAATTACTGAGAAGATATTTAATCTTGAAGAACAGAAGTGTTTGAAAGATCTTCACAATCCATAATTTAATTCAGAAACATGTTGAAATGGATTCACATGTTTAGGGGAGGATTGTTGGGAATTAAATATTCAAGAAGTTTAATATCGGATTCTACTCAAAGAAATACTCTAAGTGTGATTCTGCTGCTAGTGCATTTGGTTCCTGCTGCTAATGCATTTGGTTCCTTTTGTTAATTTTGTCCTGCTGCTAGAACATTTGATCCTGCTGCTAGTGATAAATGATTCTGCTGCTAGGCTTAGCATTCTGCTGCTGAAGGATTCTGCTGCTAGTGTTCTCATTGCTGCTGATGATGACCATTCTGATGCTAAGTGGATAAGTATGAAAAGATATTATTTGTATTTTGGTCAACAATATACGGTAGATAATATCTTACCCCATGTGCTTAGTTAACAAGTTGTGTACACAGATACATGTTGTATCTTATGTACTGACACACTCAAGATAAGTTAACAAGTAGGTCGGCTAGACTTTAAGCAATATGTAAAGATCTTCTTGGACTATAAAAGAAGATCTTAGACTCGATATTATGTGTGCATAAAATAGATAAGTTGATAACTTTCATAACTGTTAAGACTTAGAACAAACACAAGAATATTACAAGTTAGAAAAACTTAAGATTCAAGGTTGTAACCCTAGTGATATTTCAAGATCACTCGTATTATTATCATTAATAATATTGAATCATTTGGTGATAATCTTTATGTGTTCATTGCTAACTAAACAACATAACAATTCCATTTCCATAACATACACAACCTTCTAAGTGTGATTGAGTGAATTCCGCGCACTTAATCATATTAACACAACATATCATATACACAAAGTTGACAAGGTTTAACCACCTTATAGTGTATCTAGGGTCCTGGAAAAAGCTCACATTCTATTATATGAATCCTATCAACATACTCAATCTCATTCTGTTTAAGGAATTCAAGTCTTTGCTCTACATTTTTTATGCCAACTTTATACCCTAAGTTATCTAGTTTTAGCTTCTCAACTTCTAATCTTAGATTCTCATTCCTAGATTTAAGCTCTTCAACTGTATCTAAACAAGATTTAAATGAACAACTAGAATCATTAGATACCTCTGAATCAGAACCAGATGATGAATAAGCCATAAGAACAAAGTTGTGTCCTTTGGGTCCTTCTTCTGCCATAAAAGCAACGTTGGGTCCTTCCTCAGCCTGATCACTCCAATCATAATCTCTTAGACCATCACAAGACACCAAAGCTGTAGTAGTCATGGTATCTTCAGTAGCAACCTTCCTTGAACTTTCTCCACTCTTCTTAGGCGCCCTACATTCCCTTGCAAAGTGACCTTTTCTTTGACAGTTGTAGCACTCAATCTCGGACTTATCAAATCCTATGTTGTTTTGTCCTTTAAATTTGAGCTCCCTTCCTGTCTTCTTCAAAAACCTTCTGGCCCTCATTGTCAGCATAGCCATTTGCCACTTCAAATCAATTTCTTCAAGATCATCAGGATCAATTTGTTCCAAATCCTAATTCATAACTTGAGTACTGGTAGTAAGATCAGCCAAGTAAGCACAAATAGCAGCATCACTAATGTAATCACTGTTTGTTGAACCAGTAGTAGAAACATTAGTGTTAGCAGTAAAAACTCCATAAGCAGCAGTAGAGTGAGTTTCCTGAGTGTTGCCAGAACTTTTGTTGTTGGAGGACATAAAAGCTAGGTTTTGTGCATTTATAGATGAACTAGATGACCCTTTAACTTCATATTCATACACTTTCAGGTTGTTGTACAAATCATCTAAACTCATTGTGTCAAAATCATCTTTGTTTCTTCAAACCACTGTGTGCATACTCCATTCAGATGACAAACTTCTCAGAAACTTAAGATTGATATCTTTTTGAGGAACTGGAACCTTCATAAGTGCTAATTGACTTATAAGCTTCTGAAGTCTGTCATATGTAGCATCAATATTTTCAGAACTTGAGGCAACAAAGGTCTCAAATTGATGCTTCAGAAGATTTTTCCTTGACTTCTTGGTAGCCTCATTCCCACCAAATTTTAGCTCAATTTCTTCCATTAAAGACTTAGCATCCTGAATATGACTAAAGCTCAACTGATACTCATTAGGTATGCCCATCATGAGAATACTATGAGTCTTGATCTCCAACCTTCTTTGAGCCTTGTCATCAGCAGATTTAATGGGTACATGTTTCCCATCATCAGCTTTTGCTGGTAAAGTATCACCATTCAGAATGACTTCCCACATTGAGTAGTCAAGCATCTTGATGTATTGTTGTATTCTCATCCTCCAAAGCTCATACTCTTCAGGCTTGAGCATGGGCACTTTTGATGCAGTCACCATGTGTGTTGATTCGGATTCCATGTCTTCAATAGATGTTAAACAGATCAGAGTTAACACAAATTCTTCTTGATATCAGTTTCTAGATCACTAGCTATGATACCACTTGTTGATCCCAGTTGAGCAATTGATCTAGTTAGTTATCTTAGATGTGAATCTAAAACAACAAGTATAGAAGCTGATCTTAACTTGTAAGCTATTAAACACAACGCGGAATATTATGTTTAATCTTAAGAAGAACAATTAATCGAACAGTAAAATTCTCAACAAACACTTCAATATATTAAATATACGGATACTCAACAGTATTAGGGTTTATAACCTTGAAGTGAATCGACTCTAACAATGATACGTTCTAAACTCTAACCCTAGAACCTCCTTTTATAGACTAAGGAGTCCTAGTCGGTTTACAATAGCTTTCTATACAAGATAAATCTTTTAGAATCTATTCTAAACTTATCTAACACATACTATACATAGTTTATCTCTTCAGCAGTAGTATGAATTACTCTAACAGCAATATCTTTTACTCCAGCAGTAGTATTCTTGCAATAGTAGAATCTTCAATACTAGCAGTAGTATAGAATACACTAGCAGTAGTATGACACTTAGAGTATTTTCCTTTATGCACCATAAGCAGTTGTATCATTCAGAGCAGCAGCATCTCTAAACCCAACATCCGGGCAATCCTTCCTAAAGTGCCCTATTTTTCCACATTTGAAGCAGCTCCCCGGGATCCTCTGATTTGTGGGATTCCTACAGTCCTTGGTTTGGTGACCACGCTTCTTGCACAACCCGCACGGTTCGCTGCAATGACCTAGGTGACGGAGATTGCATGTGTTGCAGTAGGGTAAATTCCCAGCATATCTTTTCTTGGTGCGTGGTCCTGCAGTATAGGCTCTAACCACTTTTCGTCCTTTTTTGGCTGTCGAACTTGTTCGTTTCCTTGGTTGTCATCCCTTTTCCTCTTGTTGTCGTTGTTGTTGTGGTTGTTGTTATTATCTTCTCGAGCATTCCTTGCTCGGACATATTGGTCCATCAAGCTATGAGACATTCGAATTGTTTCCTCGAGAGTGTTGGGTTTTGATGAGGTAACATTTCCCTGGATACTGGGTGGAAGTCCCCAGATGTACCTTTCGATCCTCTTACGGGTAGTAGAAACCATTTTCAGGCAAAGAGTAGTCAATTCATGGTATCGCTCAGTATAAGCTGCAATGTCGATTCCCCTCACAGCTAAGTTCCAAAACTCTACTTCCATCTTTTGAACCTCATTTCTTGGACAATGCTCTGCTTTTATCATTTCCTTGAAATCAGCCCATGGTGTTTCGAAGGCAGTATCAATTCCTACTGACTGATTATAAGCATTCCACCAAGATAAGGCACCCTCCAGCAAGGTACCTGTAGCATATTTCACCTTATAGTCCTCCGCGCAGTTAATATGTCCCTCACATTTAGAAGCCATTTTGAAAGACTTAGACAAGTGACCAAACTCGAGGTCGAATGATGAGATTACGCAAGGAAGAGGCGTAACGCTGTGACATATACGATACATAAGCTTAAGTATATGGAAGATGCTTATATTAATTATCGAAAATAAGTGGGTGTAATTAATCCGATAATAAATATGTCAGCAAACAAATCACAAATGAGGCATCAGCTTGGCAGGCAGGCACGTGGCGATCATAGGGTTAAGATTTCGTAAAAGTAGTTATAGTCTAGGTTTTAAAAATACCCAGTTCTCTATAACCAAGGCTCTGGTACCAATCTGTAACACATCCAAAATCGGGTCGCAGCGGATGGTAATGTCTGTAACAATTCGCATTTTCAGGTTAATTTCTATTCCTGAAATTTTTACTATTCATTTTACTATTCACTTTCACTATTTACTCCCGAAATTTTTATTTCACATTCTCGTAAGTTAAATTATTTTCATGATAAAGTGAAAGTTTGACGCTCGTCGGGTCATTTTCGCAAAAGTATTAAGAAACTATACGTTTGGTTTAAACGCCATTTAAACGTCCTGTGCATAACGAAAACCAACTGCGACAATTTTTCTCACATCAGATTAATTTTTAGTACACTCACAATCAATTAGGGAATTTTTGATAATTAAGTTAAAATGTTACCAAATAGACCCTGTGTCTTACAAAACTAAACTTGCGTTTTAAGCACTTTTACTCATCCGCAACCTTAGCCTACACCTGCACCATATTTTCTAAGACGTTTAGAAGCTTTCACATTTTTGGAAAAGTCAACATATTTTTCCCTCCTCCTTTGACCAAAAATCATTCCTTGATTTTTAACATTTACAGTTTTAGGTCTAAAGAACATTTAACACCAACCGACACTAGACTGAGCCCAGTCTAGACATTATAGGCCATTTTAATTCATTATTATCATATTAGAAAAGTTACTTTTTACTTTTCTCAGTTTTACGCAACTTTCGCACGTTTTACGTTTAACGCGTTTTAAACCTATGATTGCGTGGTTTTGTAACCTTACAACAGGTTTTACCTCTCGAGGGATCTCAAGAGGCTTACAACCCCACCAGGCAGTGTACCTGACCGATGTAGTATAGTGTAGTGGTAAGTACGGGGGATTGATCGTTCTCCACAGGGAATAGTGTTCGTTAGGTATGAAAGGCTACTCTAATTAGGTCTAAGGGTTGAGGAAGATTCTTTTTATGTTTTTATAATTTTATGAAAGCAAGTAAAATCTCGGGTTTGAAGGAGTGGGCGGAATTAGTTGCTAGTCAACTAACCCAAATGACTACGAATGCAAATAAAATAAAATAACAAAAATGAAAAGTGGTGAGAAACTTGTGTGTAGAGAAATGTGTTTACTTAGATTTCCTTACTCCCTAACTATCTTTTACCGGTTAATTAGTGTGTATTAGTCGCGTGGATGACGGGTGTATTCCTTAATACCATTCGTGGGGTGGCGTACTTACTTCCCCAACTCTACAAGCTCCTACTTCACTCCTATGTCGAGCCGGCTAGGAAGCTCCTAACATGGGATCACTAGAATTCGCTTGTGCATTAAATACAACCATAAAAACCTTTAGTACGCGTTTGGTTCATGTTTCTTAAGACGTTCAAGCAAGTTACCGAATAGGAAGTTAGCCAGTTTTCTTAAGCCTAACATAGATAAACAATCATCCAATACAACTAACAACACACTAACAACCAATAATCAATAGCTAGGTTTCATTAGATCTAAGCAAACACAAGATAAAATTAGCCTAACATGTTAAACAAAAGACAAGCATAAGATAGAATCAAACAATACATAGACATATTGAATGATTAATTGATAACTTATCTTTCAATGAAACATGGAAGATCTCAAGGCAAAAAGCCCTGAAAAAGTAGCTAAAATCGTCTTAGGGTTTTATCCCAAAATTCCACACACTAAGCTCTCCCTAATGACAAAAGATTAGAAAACTATATATAGATTTTTGGATCTGACGGCGTCACCTTATGCATTGTGACGCCGTCACCTCGCCGCTTTTAGGGTTCCCGGGTGACCTTCTTGACGCCGTCCCTCTTTAGCTCTTCAAAAATCCATTCTGGCCTATCAAGGCTTGACGCCGTCGAACATTGAACGTGACGCCGTCCCCTTATGATTTAAGCCGTGACGCCCTTGATTTAGTTAAAGCGTGACGCCGTCAGAATTCTCATGCTAACTCACTGGCCCGTCATGAGTAAATTTCACATCCAACTTTTCTTGCCAAGGCATGACGTCGTCAAGAGATGATTCTGACGCCGTCAAAGGTAAATTTCAGCCGATTTTGAGACTTTGTCGTATTCTTCACTTTAATGCTCCAAAAACGTCCAAAATGCCTCCTTTTCCAGATTTCTCCTCAAAAGTACCTAAAATGACAAAAGGAACGATTTAGGGCAATATTTGATCAAATAAATACGATTTCGGGCTTAAATGACCCCTTAAAAGCGGTACACTTTTCGCCTCATCAAATACCCTTACACTTGAGATTTGCTTGTCCTCAAGCAAATGCGCTTTTATTCTAATCAAAATACAAGTTAGGGGTCATTTAATGCAAACATAAAAGTAATTACAACAAATATTCGTTCCACTTCAATCATAATAAGCACGGAGATTACATACTAGCACCTCACAAGTAGTGTTTAGATACTCACATCTCTCAAGTGTCATCAAAATAAATCTCATAAATGAAAACGGAAAATATCTCTCACTACCTGTCATAGCAAATAGATTACCATAGGCTTGGGAAAGGATCGAAAACCTCCTCCACTAGGCGTAAGCACCTAAGATAAACTATCAAAGAGGCTTTTAAAATGGGTTATAATGTTAGGTGTAGGGAAAAGGAGAACACGGTTTTGTTGGATAAAGGATGTTTTACTGGTGGCTAGTTAAAGATCTTGATCAATTACATGTACTATACAATGTTGCTAAGCCAAGACTAGACTCGATCTTAAGCTAAAAACGAAATAACAAAATAACAAAAATATAAAGCAAACATAAAATGAAACGGGATGGTAGTCCGTATGTTTTTTCTATTTTTCATTTTCTCATTTTTTTGTGTTTTTCTTGATTTTTTTTTTTTTTTTTTTTTTTTTTTTTTTTTTTTTTTTTTTTTTGCATACACTCTTGCCCTACCATCCAAAATAATACATCATAGGGGCATTGCATCCCCTTACACTTGAATTTTTACATAACTTTACAAATAACTATTCTAATGACTCGATTTAAGATAATTGAAAAACTTGGAGTACTTTTAAAATATTTAGCACATATGGGGGTAATAAATGATGTTCTTCCCCATTACTCCATTACACTAGTACTTTACCCATGAGTCCCAATCGTCCCAAAACAATATGTACAAGGATATGACTCGACTTAGCAACCATGTAATCAACTAGATAATTAACTTGGGTTTAAACAAATGTTGTCACAATAATGCACTAAAAATGAGTGCATACAAGGTAGGCTAAGGCGATTTGGGTGTACATTTTAGTGGGGTGTAACAAATTCTTCCTTTAAGTAAAATGCTTAAAGGTCGAAACGAAAAGATAGGCTCTGAGGGGTGTACTAGGGGTATCGTGTACTAAAAATGAGTACAACGCAAAGGGTGTGGGAGAATTACTTGACCAATGTAGCCAATGTAATTATAACAAAAACACAGGTGTAAAACAATGGGTTAATCCTAATGCCTCTTATCATGTAGTAAATCTAACTACACGAATGTAGTCTCACTTGTGGCCTTGGAATGGTCCTAACGCAAGTTCTAGAATCTAAGTGCTACCGGTACACACATGCTAGTCATATAACTCCTATCCGTGAGACGCTCATTAAGATCAAAGTTTCACTCCTATATGTTGTAAAAAATTTTAAATTTGGCACTAAAATTACCTTAATCAAGTATTTCTCTCAGTTTTATTACACATCTACTATTAAACAAACAAAAATCAAGCGCAATTGCATTCTCTAAAATCGTACTTTTACCCTCCCCTTACACTTAAGATGAACATTGTCCCCAATGTTCAAATAACAAGATGTAAAAGCATAAAGTAAAAGAATGAAATCAAATACTCCCCTGATTCGCTCGTTGGATAGTGAAATCACACGGTTAAATCTTCCTCCAAAGAGAATGTTGAGGCTCCATGACTAATGCATCGCCATAAGCTTGATCCAAAAACATTTCCTTGTCCAAAATAACCTGTTAAACCTGAGAAAACAAACACGAAAACCTGCATAACATCGGCGGGATAAAATCTATATATAAGGATATAATGCTTGTGGAATGATAACTTTGCAGATTCCTGGAGATTATAAGTTGGAGATTTAATAAAAACTTTTTATGAAAACAAAACTTTCAAAAATTTCTGGAAATTAAATCTGACGCCGTCAGGTTATAACCCCTGACGCCGTCAGAAATGACCTGACAAAAATTTTCATTTTAAGTTTCCGGAAAATTTCTGGAAAAACCTTTACCTTACTTCCTGGAAATCCTGCAAAACATCATTATGACTCGATACAAACATTTGACTCAAACAAACACTAATATGTATGCTAATTTATTATTATTACGATTCATGTTCATATGTGTTCTAATAAACCGATTTAGATTTCCCTTACACTTATCTTTTGCAAAATACCTTTATATGTAGTTAAGACGAAGTTAAAAACAACATAAAGCATTTTCACAAATTACTTTTGAACATGAATCAATACTAATAAAATTAAACACACATACGGAAAATAAAATCAAACAAGCAAATAAATAAACACACAAAGCAAATAAAACAAATAAAGCTTGGGTTGCCTCCCAAGAAGCGCTTTTCTTTATTAACGAGTCTTGTAGCTAGACTCAAAGTCACGTACATTACGTGATTCCATCATTCATAATGACGTATCCCTGATAGATATGATCCTTGTTATCAGGGTGGTGGTGTCTCAATCGCTCGACATTCGCAGTTATTTCACCTCCTCCTTTGCTGGTCAAGCTTACTATCCCATCTTGGTGTAAACTTTTAATTGTGAATGGTCCGTACCACCAGGGACTTAGTTCATTGGTAGGTGCTTCTGTTTCTGAATGCCTTAGGAGCACTGAGTCTCCTTTTGTAAATTCAACGGGGTTATTGGGTTGCTCATCAGCCTCAACATAATCGTTATATCCATCCTTACATTCTCTAATCTCATTTTCCATATAACTCTTAATCCTTGCCTCCCATGCAAGAATTTTCTCTCGAACATTACCGCGGGCTATATTAGTGTTAGCCTCCATCTTCTTCTGCAGAGCAACATCTCGTATATGTCGTGGGATCGTTGGGAAGTTTACTGTTTTCTTCCCCTTCTTCATTTGGATGGTGCTATTTTCGTAATTGATTTGTGCTCTAGTGGTAGCGAGAAAGGGTGCCCCAAGGATTATTGGCATATTCATATCATTTCTCTCAATGATCATGAAGTCGACCGGATACAGGAATCCGGCAATGTTGACCAACACATCTTCTGCAATTCCTAACGGATACTCATAAGAATGCTTTGCAAAGGAAAGTTTAGTATGGGTGATGGATGGCAACTCATCGGTTAACTGAACATAAACGGATAAAGGCATCAAATTTGCGTCGGAACCTTGGTCAGCTATCGCATCCAGATACTTGTGTTTTCCAATGCTGCATGGTATTTCGAAGACCCCGTAGAATTTCTGCTTTTCCACTAACTTTTGTCCTATGAGGCATTCATACAATTGCCCACCGGGTAATGTGTCAGATTTATCATCCGGTTCCACCTTCTTGGACTTCTTGTTGGGTAGATGAGTACGTCGATAGTTTCTCACCCAATCGTTTATGGTCTCCTTGTTTATTTCGTGCTTCAAGTAATGCTTCACTTGTTGTGACACCGGCGGTTCAACCAATTGGCGCTCCTCAGAGGGCGCCTCCTCTCCCTTGTCGGAGTCGCATTTGTAGGCATTGGTGTCTCCATTATTAAATGGGATGAGGTCAATTTTGTTAACTTCCATAGTTATGGATTTCCCTCTTCCCTCATTTCTGCCCTCTTGGACGACGGAGGTGGCCTTGACAAATTTAGTGTTAGGAACATCAACGTCATTCCTCACCAACACCTTTTCAGGGGCTTTTGTATTTGTGTATTCTTTCAAAAGATTCATCATCTCCGCCATCTTCTCTTCCATTTCCTCCTTTTGTTTGTAGACGGCTTCCTCGAATTTTGCCAACCGTTCGGAGTGTTTTGACATGTACTCTCTCATTCGAGCTTCGAATGTTGGACTAAGTTCCTGAGGTGGTGAGTTGGGTGGAGCGTGCTTATGGAAGGGTTTAGTAATTTCCCTACGGGGTGATTCGGACAATGGTATTTGCCTAACGCTTGAGATTGAGTTAATTGTTGCTTTTTGTGGACTTAAGGGTCTCTTTTGCTTTTCCATAAGATATGCAACCCTTTTCTCAAGTTCACTAACGCTTTCCTCAGTGATTTGATTGGCTGTATCGGGTGATGAATACGTCTTGACTGCCAAGCGCACGTCGTGGGAGACTTGCCACAATTCATCATCGTCGGATGCAAGCTCATCAATGATCTCCCATGATTCCTCGGCGCTTTTGTCGCGCAATCTGCCCCCGGCGGCTCGATCGATGGCACGTTTGGTGTGGTAATCAACATGGTCATAGAAGATTTGGATTTGAAGCCATAGATTTATGCCATGGTGAGGGACTTTTTGAAGTAAGTCCTTGAATCGAATCCATGCCCCGTAGAGGGTTTCGCCTCGACGTTGTTCAAACATCAAGATATCCTTCCTTAGCTTGGTAGTTCTCCCTGGTGGGAAAAACTGAGCAAGGAAACGAGTGGTGAGATCATCCCAAGAGGTAATGGATCCTGCGGGTTGACGTTCTAGCCACTGACTAGCTTGGTCCCGCAAAGAGAATTGGAAGAGACGCAATCGGGTCGTCTCTCGAGTGGCAACATCAAGGTCTATAGAATCAACGATTTTAAGAAAGTCCTTGAGATGTTGATTAGGATCTTCAGAACGAAGTCCATGGAATGCGCATCCACTTTGCACCAACCGGATGGTGTCGGATCGCAAGGGTGTGATATTGGCTCCTTGAGTGAGCTCAATGGTGTTTCGATAGCCATGGTGGCTAGGACGGGAATACTCTCCTAAAGTACGGGCTCTAGGAGGTGGTTGTGGTTGTTGTGGTGGTGGGTTGTGTGGGTTAAGGATATTACCATCTTCCATGATGTCGGACGGTAATGGTTACGAACAAAGACACGAAGAAAATAGATAGACTAAAGAAAACCTAGAAAAATAAAATAAAAATCTCACTAGAAAGGAATCTAGTGAGTAGACCTAATAGAAATAAAAAATTCAACCTAAACAATAACTATTCCCCGGCAGCGGCGCCAAAAACTTGATTGCGTGGTTTTGTAACCTTACAATAGGTTTTACCTCTCGAGGGATCTCAAGAGGCTTACAACCCCACCAGGCAGTGTACCTGACCGATGTAGTATAGTGTAGTGGTAAGTACGGGGGATTGATCGTTCTCCACAGGGAATAGTGTTCGTTAGGTATGAAAGGCTACTCTAATTAGGTCTAAGGGTTGAGGAAGATTCTTTTTATGTTTTTATAATTTTATGAAAGCAAGTAAAATCTCGGGTTTGAAGGAGTGGGCGGAATTAGTTGCTAGTCAACTAACCCAAATGACTACGAATGCAAATAAAATAAAATAACAAAAATGAAAAGTGGTGAGAAACTTATGTGTAGAGAAATGTGTTTACTTAGATTTCCTTACTCCCTAACTATCTTTTACCGGTTAATTAGTGTGTATTAGTCGCGTGGATGACGGGTGTATTCCTTAATACCATTCGTGGGGTGGCGTACTTACTTCCCCAACTCTACAAGCTCCTACTTCACTCCTATGTCGAGCCGGCTAGGAAGCTCCTAACATGGGATCACTAGAATTCGCTTGTGCATTAAATACAACCATAAAAACCTTTAGTACGCGTTTGGTTCATGTTTCTTAAGACGTTCAAGCAAGTTACCGAATAGGAAGTTAGCCAGTTTTCTTAAGCCTAACATAGATAAACAATCATCCAATACAACTAACAACACACTAACAACCAATAATCAATAGCTAGGTTTCATTAGATCTAAGCAAACACAAGATAAAATTAGCCTAACATGTTAAACAAAAGACAAGCATAAGATAGAATCAAACAACACATAGACATATTGAATGATTAATTGATAACTGATCTTTCAATGAAACATGGAAGATCTCAAGGAAAAAAGCCCTGAAAAAGTAGCTAAAATCGTCTTAGGGTTTTATCCCAAAATTCCACACACTAAGCTCTCCCTAATGACAAAAGATTAGAAAACTATATATAGATTTTTGGATCTGACGGCGTCACCTTATGCATTGTGACGCCGTCACCTCGCCGCTTTTAGGGTTCCCGGGTGACCTTCTTGACGCCGTCCCTCTTTAGCTCTTCAAAAATCCATTCTGGCCTATCAAGGCTTGACGCCGTCGAACATTGAACGTGACGCCGTCCCCTTATGATTTAAGCCGTGACGCCCTTGATTTAGTTAAAGCGTAACGCCGTCAGAATTCTCATGCTAACTCACTGGCCCGTCATGAGTAAATTTCACATCCAACTTTTCTTGCCAAGGCATGACGCCGTCAAGAGATGATTCTGACGCCGTCAAAGGTAAATTTCAGCCGATTTTGAGACTTTGTCGTATTCTTCACTTTAATGCTCCAAAAACGTCCAAAATGCCTCCTTTTCCAGATTTCTCCTCAAAAGTACCTAAAATGACAAAAGGAACGATTTAGGGCAATATTTGATCAAATAAATACGATTTCGGGCTTAAATGACCCCTTAAAAGTGGTACACTTTTCGCCTCATCAACCTACGTTTCCAGCGTTATCAGCGTATTCGCGACCCATTAAACTTATCACTCATCATTATGAGATTATAATGAGTATATTGACAAGTTTAATCATTTCTACAAGTTTCATATTTTTACGATGCCCAGTTTTATGTTCGTGATTTAAATACTTACCGATAACAATTACCGGGACAAAACTGACTCCGTAAAATCAAGATAATGCAAGAAACTTATCAAGCTTCTCATGAAAGCCTCATGAAGCTTATAAAGGAAGGAACCAAGGGCATGTGTCTTGATCTTGACCATTGATCTCTAGGATGTTTACAAGTGTAAACTTAACCATGGTTAAATATTAACCTAATATATAGTTAACTCCTAAATTTTTCCTATAAATACCAAGCTAAAAACTTCATAAATTCTTGCACCACACCTTCTTATATCTTCAAAGACCTAAAACCAAAGGCACTTCTCTTATATTTTGTAAGAAAGTTCATGTGTTCTTGAGAAAAGCTAGCATTTGATCTTATTTTCTCCGAGTTTTCAAGAAAGAGTCGTTATAATCTTCAAATAACTTCAAGTCTCCAAAAAGACTTTGCTATAATCTTCAAATAGCTTCGGGTTTTCAAGAAGGCGATGTTATAATCTTCAAGTAGCCTCGTGTTTTACAAATTTCACGTCGAAGCTCCGCTTATATTCCCTTTTTCTATAATACTCAAGCATTCTAAACAAAGGTAAGTAATTATAAGACTCAAAATTATTTAAATACTTATAAACTTTGTTAGTTTATTTATTGTATTTATAAACTCTCAATATGTCATATAATCAAGTAAGCAAAATATATGTTTCACAAATAAATACTATGTTAGTAGGGAGCTTCATGTGAGGGGTTTCATTTGGGTGAACGTATCAACAAGTTGCTGGATTTACGAATTAAAGTGTCCTAGCTCCTCGAACGTTTACTGCATGACCTCTGGATTATGGTGGCCTGAACAGTAGTACGAGATATATAAACTATATATGGCATGTTTAAGTATTCACTTCGTTGTTTTAGAACCTAAGACACGACATCATATTTCTAGGTTGCTCGTAGAGATTCTCCCGGCTTATCTAGCGATTTCATTATATCCCTAACATCATTTACTCTGAGGTGAGTTTTCATAGCCCCATTTCTCAATTTATTATTTCATTTCAAACCTACGGGGGAGAATACATTGCACATCATTTTATTATGAGCCCAAGTATATCAAATTTATTTACATTGCTTAAGTTACCACATTGCCATGTTAATGTCCCCATTCCTTTATCATGAACCATTAATTACGTAGTAAGCAAGAGTGAGTGAATAGATCTATTAAGGGTGACTCCTCCATCCGGGTTGGTAGATCCAACTGGTTAAACGGATGCATTTCATTTAATATTATAATTAGAGTGGTTTGGCAAACACTCTGTTGGGGCGAACATCATAATCAGTCTAGCTTTGGGGTCATGAGCTTATAGCAATTGTATCATTTTTATATGGCGATATTGTCATACATAACCTTATACTTGTGGTAGCCGTACAGAACATTTACATAAACCTATGATTCTCACCAACATTTTTGTTAACCATTTTAACAATATATTTTCAAGTAATTAAAGTAAGCATATCATGGCATGCATGGAATCATATCACGGAGTCACTGAGATGACGCGTCTCATTTTGGATTTTTGTGCACTTAAATTATCGTTTGGTTGTAACATACTTATTTCCGCAAACTTTGACTATCTTTTGGGACCTATCTTTTGTAAACTCTGAATGTTTTATGAAATCAAATGATGTACTTTTAAAACAACACTTTAGGTCGTTCAATATAACTGTAACTGTGATGCTATGGCAGTAGCGCCCCAGGTATTCCATTCCGCTGCAAATCATGAATTTGGGGGTGTTACAGATTGGCATAAGAGCTAAGGTTACAGCGAACTAGGTTGTATCATGGACCTTAGACTATAACCACATCATCATAGAATCTCATCATTTTATCATAAGTGCATATTCACTATACTTGCGGTTTCATACATACATTATGCGGGTTATTTACTTTCATTTCACGTCGATTGTCATAGAGATGTCTTCAGATACCCATCCCATCATCATTACTTCAGACTCTGACATGGAGGATACCTCGTCACCACCTACTATAGTTTTAACATCAGTTAACTCTACACCAGACCCATCACTCATATCATCCGATGCTGAGACTGAACCCTTTGAGGAGGGAAAAGTTGCACCTACACCACCCTTATCACCACTGATTCGCCGCAGGGCTAGAGCTATTCCTATCATTCGACCAGGACAGCCGATACCTTTCCGTCGGGCACTACCACCACCATCACTTAACCCTAACACTATTGGTCGTCCCAGAGTGTTTACTCCATATTATCCACTTAAATGCCGCATGACAGCGCCAGAGAGGGTTGCATTCCATACACCATCATCATCATCCTCATCTTTATCATCAGGCGGAGCACCAGGAGATGCCTAGATTTGACTTATATCATATTGGCTTTTACTACTATTATTATCCTAGTCACGAGGTGTGTGACATAGTTTAAAGAACTTGTAGTCTTTTGTTTGTTGTAGAAACAAATGAATCAAGTGTTGACTCTACTATGTGGATATGGTTGTGCTATCTATGATATCGATCCATGTAGGCCGATATTTTCATGTATTATATTCATGTGTGTTGTGATTATAATTATGATATTTCATGGTTGATTCTCGTTGTATCATGTACCTTTCTATCTAATGTAATCTCTACCTTTTATCATCTCCACAATAATCACAACCTTCGTTTATTTCATTTCCTATTACATTTGCCCAGTTTTCTATTATTTCGCAACAACATACCATCTAAAACTTTTGAAAAACATAATACCACTTCGACTAAACCAAGCATCACATTATTAGTCCTCAATTATACATAGCCTAATTACCTATGTATAATTCAGGAGGAATCATGTTATGATGGGAGCAGTTATTTATAAATCTTATTATAGACAACTTTTCACGAATATTCTGAAAAATTAAAATGATACTCAACCTACACGACGAATCAAATTATGTCACTAACTACCTTAGAAACCATTCGCCGCAAGTAACCACACCTCTTCACCGAAACCACTCCAACATCTAACATGAATTAAATCCCGGGATGGGATTTCCTTAAGCGGTAGAGACTATAACAATTCGCATTTTCAGGTTAATTTCTATTCCCGAAAATTATACTATTCATTTTACTATTCACTTTCACTATTCACTCCCAAATTTTTTATTTCACATTCTCGTAAGTTAAATTATTTCCATGATAAAGTGAAAGTTTGACGCTCGTCGGGTCATTTTCGCAAAAGTTATTAAAAACTATACGTTTGGTTTAAACGCCATTTAAACATCTTGCGCATAACGAAAACCAACTGCTACAATTTTTCTCACATCAGATTAATTTTTAGTACACTCACAATCAATTAGGGAATTTTTGATAATTAAGTTAAAATATTACCAAATAGACCCTGTGTCTTACAAAACTAAACTTACGTTTTAAGCACTTTTACTCATCCGCAACCTTAGCCTATACCTGCACCATATTTTCTAAGACGTTTAGAAGCTTTCACATTTTTGGAAAAGTCAATATATTTTTCGCTCCTCCTTTGACCAAAAATCATTCCTTGATTTTATAAATCATTCCTTGATTTTTAACATTTACGGTTTTAGGTCTAAAGAACATTTAACACCAACTGAAACTAGACTGAGCCCATTCTAGACATTATAGGCCATTTTAATTCATTATTATCATATTAGAAAAGTTACATTTTACTTTTCTCAGTTTTACGCAACTTTCGTATGTTTTACATTTAACGCGTTTTAAACCTACGTTTCCAGCGTTATCAGCGTATTCATGACCCATTAAACTTATCACTCATCATTATGAGATTATAATGAGTATATTGACAAGTTTAATCATTTCTACAAGTTTCATATTTTTACGATACCCAGTTTTATGTTCGTGATTTAAATACTTACCGATAACAATTACCGGGACAAAACTGACTCCGTAAAATCAAGATAATGCAAGAAACTTATCAAGCTTCTCATGAAAGCCTCATGAAGCTTATAAAGGAAGGAACCAAGGGCATGTGTCTTGATCATGACCATTGATCTCTGGGATGTTTACAAGTGTAAACTTAGCCATGGTTAAATATTAACCTAATATATAGTTAACTCCTAAATTTTTCCTATAAATACCAAGCTAAAAACTTCATAAATCCTTGCACCACACCTTCTTATATCTTCAAAGACCTAAAACCAAAGACACTTCTCTTATATTTTGTATGAAAGTTCATGTGTTCTTGAGAAAAGCTAGCATTTGATCTTATTTTCTCTGAGTTTTCAAGAAAGAGTCGCTATAATCTTCAAATAACTTCAAGTCTCCAAAAAGACTTTGTTATTATCTTCAAATAGCTTCGGGTTTTCAAGAAGGCGATGTTATAATCTTCAAGTAGCCTCAGGTTTACGAAGATTACAAATTTCACGTCGAAGCTCCGCTTATATTCCCTTTTTCTATAATACTCAAGCATTATAAACAAAGGTAAATAATTATAAGACTCAAAATTATTTAAATGCTTATAAACTTTGTTAGTTTATTTATTGGATTTATAAACTCTCAATATGTCATATAATCAAGTAAGCAAAATATATGTTTCACATATAAATACTATGTTAGTAGGGAACTTCATGTGAGGGGTTTCATTTAGGTGAACGTATCGACGAGTTGTTGGATTTACGAATTAAAGTGTCCTAGCTCCTCGAACGTTAACTGCATGACCTCTGGATTATGATGGCCTGAACAGTAGTACGAGATATATAAACTATATATGGCATGTTTAAATATTCACTTCGTTGTTTTAGAACCTAAGACACGACATCATATTTCTAGGTTGCTCGTAGAGATTCTCCCGGCTTATCTAGCGATTTCATTATATCCCTAACATCATTTACTCTGAGGTGAGTTTTCATAGCCCCATTTCTCAATTTATTATTTCATTTCAAACCTACGGGGGAGAATACATTGCACATCATTTTATTACGAGCCCAAGTATATCAAATTCATTTACATTGCTTAAGTTACCATATTGCCATGTTAATGTCCCCATTCCTTTATCATGAACCGTTAATTACGTAGTAAGCAAGAGTGAGTGAATAGATCTATTGAGGGTGACTCCTCCATCCGGGTTGGTAGATCCAACTGGTTAAACGGATGCATTTCATTTAATATAATAATTAGAGTTGTTTGGCAAACACTCTGTTGGGGCGAACATCATAATCAGTCTAGCTTCGGGGTCATGAGCTTATAGCAATTGTATCATTTTTATATGGCGATATTGTCATACATAACCTTATACTTGTGGTAGCCGTACAGAACATTTACATAAACCTATGATTCTCACCAACGTTTTTGTTGACCATTTTAGCAATGTATTTTCAGGTAATTAAAGTAAGCATATCATGGCATGCATGGAATCATATCACGGAGTCACGGAGATGACGCGTCTCATTTTGGATTTTTATGCACTTAAATTATCGTTTGGTTGTAACATACGTATTTCCGCAAACATTGACTATCTTTTGGGACCTATCTTTTGTAAACTCTGAATATGTTATGAAATCAAACGATGTACTTTTAAAACGACACTTTAGGTCGTTCAATATAACTGTAACTGTGATGCTATGGCAGTAGCGCCTGATGCGCGTGATGTGTCGTTGCGGTTTAGCAGTATTAATGCCTACTCAAGTTTTAAATTTATATTTAGCCAACTTATCAATAACACACACACTTAACGAGCAGTGTACTCGGTCAGTATGAATATAATGGTAAGCAGAGTGTCGATCACTAAGAGTGGAACGTATTATCTAGTTATTCTAATCAGTATTTTAATATCCTAAGTTAGTTATACAACCTAATCTAACGCAAGGGGGTTCAGCCTGAGAGACTGGCACAGTTTGGTTATAATTAATTAGAAAACTAAACTAATGAGCACGAATCAGCGATTAGCACACACGTACACAGATAGATACTCGAGACAATAAGAAGACCTGTCCTGATAATTAAATAGCTTGTCACTTGTTTTATTGCTAGTTTTATATGAAGTGTATATAATTAAACATTTCTCGTTGGCTCTAATCTTATCAGCGAGTAAACCCTTAATGATTACTTATGTCTATCCTACTTTTCTAGAGACACTAGAATAAATAGGCGAGGAAGGGGCATGGCGACCCAAGCAAGACTCAGCTAGACACAGAGGTTATCAATGCACTAATAAAAGTCACCAAAGACATCAACATATAAACTTTAATTAATGGGAAAGCAATATTAAGGGGAGTGCATGATCTTCCGTAGTAACATGACACAAGCCCATCAATCCTGATGAATTAAAGCGTACTAAAACAATAAAACAAAACTACTTAATGAATTGAATACGTGCAGGACCTTCTTACAGCTCTTGTATCTTTGTTTGAGGTGTGTCTTGTGCTGCTTGGTCGTCTGAATTCGGCTCTAGGGTTATATATAAAAGGTCTTCAAAAGTCTCTTAAATTCGTCTGACCTTGGGGTATTTATAGTTTCTATCTGAGGGATCGATGCGGCGCATTGAGTTAATAGATGCGGCACATTGACTTAACTTCGTGTGGGGTCCAAGATTAATATATTCCGGAATATTCGTACACCGTCTTCAGATGCGGCGTAACTTGATCTTTGTATGCGGCGCATGTACTTTAGCTGTCTTGGATTGTAACTGATGAAATCTTGATAGTGATACGCCGTATGTTAGAAGTATATTGCGGCGTATCTGGAGTAGAACGAGCTTGATCTTCTTCTTTGACCAAAGTTTCATATGTGGCGCATGACAAAATTGCATGCGGCGCATTCTTCAAAGTCAGGCAATGGTCTTGAAATTCATCTAAGTATGATATTGCATCGTATCTGTTGAGTGAGATACGTCGCATCTTCTGGATTTCAGTAGACTTTTGACATCTCGCTTGTTTTGCTCCATAATTAGTCCAAAATCGCCAAGTTTCACATAATGCTTGTTTTTACCTGAGAATTACTAAAGTAAACATTAATGTATCGATTCTCATATTTAATATAATAAAACAAGTCAAATAAATAGGATAAATGATGATAATAAAATGTACTTATTTGAGTTCATCAAATATCCCCCCACTTGAACTTTACTTGTCCCCAAGTAAACCTTAGAATTAATCATATGAAAATGTATCCTAAAAGATATTAGAATTTATTTTTATATTTAAGCAAGTATTCGTTTTGTCATAATCACACAACCAAACACTTAACGAAGTAGAAACCAAATAATTTTTAATGTAAAACAGTTCTAAATCGTTTAATTGCTTAGTCGTGACGAATATTCTATCATAGGCTTGGCAAGTATACGCATCTTCCCCACTAAAGCCAAGGAGTAACAAGTCTAAAGCGGTAAAAAGGGTTTGTTGGTTAAGGGTTGATCATCCTTTTTAATCTCTATCGATCTCATATTCCAGAAAAGGCGACAAAATTACAAATACATGATCGAATCCACAACCACGATACTTGCAATTGCTCAATTCCTTAACTCGAATGGGCTAAAGATAGGACCAAGTAATCTTCACCAATAATATTATATCAAAAAGGGCGACAAAATCATAAATACATAGCCGAATCCACGACTACGATACTTAAGATTGCTCAAATCCCTAATCTCAATAAATCAAAGGTTTGGATGAAGAATGATATAGGGTATTGATAATATTTGGGATACAAATTGGTGTAAAATGAAAAATAAACAAAACAGATAAATTAAAATCCTAAGTGTGGTTAATCACTTTCCCAACCATCCCATGAATAAGACTCATATCATTGAATAACTCACGCTTTAACACTTGAAACACACGCTTTAGGTAGACACGAATTATACTCAATCAAAGAATAACCTTAGTTGGCGTTCCCATAACGGCCAACTCCCATTCAATCCATAAATAATATACAACAACAAATAGTGGTGATATCTCCCACTTAATACAAAACTTTACATAAGTTGGTTAAAACAAACTTCCAACTTTTCTCTTTTCTTTTCCTTTTCTATATATATATATATATATATATATATATATATATATATATATATATATATATATATATATATATATATATATATATATATATTTTGACATCAACATATATGTGTAAAATTTCACAACTTTTCTATCACTATTTTTTCGGATAATTTTTCCATATTCTTCATACTTTCAGAAATAACTGTAATAGTGAAAGTAGCAAACACACGAAAAATAAACTAAAAGTTATACAATATTTACTTTCATACCAATTGCATTGTGCAATTTCCCGACCTAACCAAAGATAATGAATTACGCACGCGAACACAGGTAATGTAAGGAAACACACTTTGCCTAAAGCAATTAACCACGGATTTTAATCTACAGGGTAGGCTAAGGTGTAAGGGTGTATCGAAACATTATAACAAAGGTGTAAGAAACGAAAGGAATGGCTCTGAGGGTTTTTCTAGGGGTATCTTACTCTAAAAGTGAGAGTAAACAAAGGGTTTATACGGGGGTTAACTAACCAGTGTAGTTAGTTAATATCACATAACATATAAAGGCTATTTGGGTGTAATCCTAGAAATTTACCAATTTAGACAAGTCACTCCAATTATATAGATAATACTCATTATGGTGGTCTCGAATAGTATACAAGCCAAGTTCTAAAGTTTACAAGTCACCGGCACACTAAAGTTTTAATATTTTTGAAAGAATAGAGTTATGTGTGCGGTTATGTAATTTAGAACTTAAACAAAAACATGCTAAAAAAAAAAAAAAAAAAAAAAAAAAAAAAAAAAAAAAAAATTAAATTTTGATATATTAAGCGCATTTTAAGCATATTTTGAAAAAGTTTAGGACAAGTAAGTGTTCTAATTCTCCATCCCCCCACTTAAGTTAAACAACGTCCTCGTTGTTTGTGTCAAAGGTTAAAAACTGGAAAATAAAAGAATTAGAACAGAAAAACTCCCCTGAGATTTGCTCGCTATGATCCTCCATTATTCGTATAAGAGCAAAAATCAACTTTCTTGTGGATGAGAACGTTTAAGCTTCATAAATGATTTATCCACAAAAATGCAGGAATCTATAATACCATTTAGACTTTAACACACCTGAGTTAAGAAGGTTCGAACTTGCATAATACATTAGTAGTTAGTAAAAATAAAACCTAAAAAATTAAACTGTAAATCATCAGGTCAGTCGATACGCCGTATCTTATGGAAGAAGATACGCCGTATCGAGCCAGGAATAAATACGAATCAGAATAAAAGATGCGTCGCATCCTTAACCAGGGATGTGCTGCATTAAATAAACTGACAGAAAGTTTTAAAGTCAAAAATAAAAATGCAGAAAATGAAATAAGATATGACCAGTGCAGGTGATGCGTCGCATCTTATGATGGAGATGCGCCGCATCTTCTGCAGGTCTGACAGACTCGACACAGAACAGAAAAGTAAAAATTTTTCCCTCGGGTTGTCTCCCGGTCAGCACTTGTCTTTATTCCAGAGTCTTCAAGTTAGACTCACGTTCAGCTCCTTATTTTGTTCTTGTTACGTGCCATCCTTCTTCTTTCATTCGAAAGATGTTACCGTATAGCTCCGCAACATTTTCTTCCGTTCGACTTAATCTAATATATTCTTTGGTCTTCGTCGCAACATATTCCTCATACATCAAATTGGGGTAAAATGGTATACCATATGATATATATATATAAATTCAAGATAAGAGCAATAGGCATATCCGTTTTATTAATGATTATAATCTTATTGTTTAGTGGATAATGATTTATTCCAAGGTTAGGAGCAAATATCGTTTTAAGCTTACAAAATTGAGATTATAATTTGAACCTGATGTATTACATAGATCAATTTCTGAAGAACTCTTACGGAAATCACAACTTTCGTTGTAGAATTCGGTGTTTTTTGCATTTAGGTAATTTATAAGAAGAGAGGTTTATATCAGTGTTTAGCATGCAATTTTCACTTTTTAGTAACCTGTTTCTTAAAAATTTTCTTTTCAGACATGAACATGTAATAGTTAGATTAAAGTAAAGGGAATTTACTTTTATCGTCAAATATTCGGGAGAGGTTTCGTAGAAAACTCTCCTTAAGGCTAGATGAATTATTGTAAAGGATACCTGGAATTCTATTTCAAGAATTTAAGATACTCAATGTTACTAGTACTGAGTTTTCCTCTACTCTTGTCGTCTTATTACATCCTTCCAGTCATCGAAGGTTTGACCACTCTAGCTAGCATCTCTTGGTTAGGTTCAGAATGTAATCTTCCATAGTGATGCTTAAGCCATCATTTATTCTAAAAGTAAACTAACTTGTGCACGAGAGTAGTGAAACGATCAAAGTGAATATCAAAAATCAATTAATATTTATTAAATTAAATGCGTCGTATTAACAAAAGCTAATGCGCCGTATTTTCGTTACGTTTCAAAATACAAGATTTTTTATTTAGTAGATGCGCCATATCGATAAAGATCGATGCGTCGCTTCTGTTTAATAATTTGAAAAACTGTTTTTAATTTAAATAGAAAATACGTCGTATCTGTTAAAACAGATGCGTCGTATGGCGTTAGCGTTTAGAAAATTTTCTTATTAAAAACGGAATACGCTGTATCTTGGGGAAAGATGCGTCGTACTCGAATTTATTAAACGCGTTGTATTTTATAAAAATTAAACGCAATACGCCGTATCTGTGAAAACAGATGCGCCGTATCATTTGTATCAGCACAATACAACGACAGCAGAATGCAGAAAAATACAGAAAAAAAGAAAAACAAAAATAAAAACAAACAAAAAGAAACAAACATTACATAAAACAAAAACACACAAAAACAGTAAATATGCAAATTATACAATGAATGCAATCTATCTAATATACAACAGGGTTAGTGGTTAGAATCTAAAAAAAAACTAAAAAGAAAAACCTAATTAAAATACTTAATCAAATTAACAGATAATAACAATTCACTCCCCGGCAGCGGCGCCAAAAACTTGATGCGCGTGATGTGTCATTGCGGTTTAGCAGTATTAATGCCTACTCAAGTTTTAAATTTATATTTAGCCGACTTATCAATAACACACACACTTAACGAGCAGTGTACCCAGTCAGTATGAATATAATGGTAAGCAGAGTGTCGATCACTAAGAGTGGAACGTATTATCTAGTTATTCTAATCAGTATTTTAATATCCTAAGTTAGTTATACAACCTAATCTAACGCAAGGGGGTTCAGCCTGAGAGACTGGCACAGTTTGGTTATAATTAAATAGAAAACTAAACTAATGAACACGAATCAGCGATTAGCATACACGTACATAGATAGATACTCGAGACAATAAGAAGACCTGTCCTGATAATTAAATAGCTTGTCACTTGTTTTATTGCTAGTTTTATATGAAGTGTATATAATTAAACCTTTCTTGTTGGCTCTAATCTTATCGGCGAGTAAACCCTTAATGATTACTTATGTCTATCCTACTTTTCTAGAGACGCTAGAATAAATAGGCGAGGAAGGGGCATGGCGACCCAAGCAAGACTCAGCTAGACACAGAGGTTATCAATGCACTAATAAAAGTCACCAAAGACATCAACATATAAACTTTAATTAATAGGAAAGCAATATTAAGGGGAGTGCATGATCTTCCGTAGTCACATGACACAAGCCCATCAATCCTGATGAATTAAAGCGTACTAAAACAATAAAACAAAACTACTTAATGAATTGAATACATGCAGGACCTTCTTACAGCTCTTGTATCTTTGTTTGAGGTGTGTCTTGTGCTGCTTGGTCGTCTGAATTCGGCTCTAGGGTTATATATAAAAGGTCTTCAAAAGTCTCTTAAATTCGTCTGACCTTGGGGTATTTATAGTTTCTATCTGAGGGATCGATGCGGCGCATTGAGTTGATAGATGCGGCACATTGACTTAACTTCGCGTGGGGTCCAAGATTAATATATTCCGGAATATTCGTACACCGTCTTCAGATGCGGCGTAACTTGATCTTTGTATGCGGCGCATGTACTTTAGCTGTCTTGGATTGTAACTGGTGAAATCTTGTTAGTGATACGCCGTATGTTAGATGTATATTGCGGCGTATCTGGAGTAGAACGAGCTTGATATTATTCTTTGACCAAAGTTTCATATGCGGCGCATGACAGAATTGCATGCGGCGCATTCTTCAAAGTCAGGCAATGGTCTTCGAATTCATCTAAGTATGATATTGCGTCGTATCTGTTGAGTGAGATACGGCGCATCTTCTGGATTTCAGTAGACTTTTGACATCTCGCTTGTTTTGCTCCATAATTAGTCCAAAATCGCCAAGTTTCACATAATGCTTGTTTTTACCTAAGAATTACTAAAGTAAACATTAATGTATCGATTCTCATATATAATATAATAAAACAAGTTAAATAAATAGGATAAATGATGATAATAAAATGTACTTATTTGAGTTCATCAGCGCCCCAGGTATTCCATTTCGCTGCAAATCATGAATTTGGGGGTGTTACAATGTCGTTAGGGTGCTACACAATTGGTATCACAACACAAGTACAGATAACAGTTTTCACCACAATCATTTAAAGTAAAATTCATTGACAAAAGTATTAAATTTACATTATTAAACTTTAGTGCGGAAATAGGCCCATAAAATGAGTAAAACGGTCCCCAAATAAATATCAGGGTGTCTCGATCCTATAACCATGCCATGCCATGCCAACTGCCGCCAAATGTGAGCTAACACTTTAAGAACCTGAAAATACATGCTAAAACGGGTCAACACGAGGTTGGTGAGTTCATAGATTTAAGTAAACAATAAATAGCATATGGACCACAAGAATTCAAGGACCAATATATTCCAAATATCTAAAGAGTTATTGTCGTACTAAGTTCATGACACCGAAGCCTTGAAATTTCTAGTTTGAGCATCCGTTTGATATACCGGTCAAGTGGGGAAACCACCCGGACACCCAAAGTTTCTGTTAGATGTCCACCTAGGACATCCAAGGTTCCTCAAATGATTATGCGTCCGTTTGACATGCCAGTCAAGTGGGGAAACACCACCCGGACGGGGAGTTCAATCCCAATAGATCTATTCACAACATTCGCGCTTAACGGTTCATAACATAGGCAACATTTAATAGTTTAATGCATTTGTGTCCATAAGGAAATAATCAAGTGTGTAATAGGTATACACATAATACTTTCGAGTAACAAATCAAGGGTTTCAGCCAATTAGTAATATTTAGGAAAACAATTCAGGTTTCAAGTAAAATGAGCACAAAGTTTAAATATAAACGAGCATGTATTCTCACCCGAAACGGTTATAAAACAAGTAAAAGTAGGGGCCATGAATTCACCTGGAACAACTGATACGATAATGAAAGACAGTGTACGGAATTAAGGCTCGGAAAACTACCCGCAACCTAATATGAATGATATGCCTTAGGTTTGAAAACAAGGTCATGCACGCAAGTTCATACTCTACTTTATCACTTGTACATGTTTGTTGTAATATTTAACGTCAAAAATATAGTTGCGTCAATTTGATCATTTATTTAGAAAATCACCCTTTTTAGAAAAACATAACTTGTTAATCTCGTGATCAAATTTTAGTCGTCATGTTAATCGATATTTTGAAAATTTCTAACGCGCCTAATAAGTGTATATATTGTTCTACCATTTTCGTTTACGTCATTTTAGCCCAAAATACTCTCTAAGTGTCCAAAAATCCATTTTTCACATTTCTAACAACTTTTCTAATAGCAAAAATATAAGCTGCCAACGTATATGTCGTCGTAAACTTTCTTTAGGCCATAACTTTTGCGTCGTAGCTCCGTTTCTTAAGTTTTACCTATCCCCGCGAAGGTATTTAAGTATACTATCGGATTTCTAAGGTCTCGGCTAGTCTAGTTACCATTTAACCTCAGTTTTCATCTCTCAAAATTCTTAACAGCTTCAACCATTTTTCTGAAAAATTTAGTTTTCATCGTATAAATTGAAACTAGCGTATCTTTTTCGTTATAGGCCCGTTTTAACTCGTTCAAGCGGCTACATTTTCGTTATTGAGTCTATTTTCTATATTTCTAGCCTAAACTTGACACTACACTACTGATTTTTCTGTATTAATCAAATGGGACAGATTCATCATCAAGAGTGTCAAACTATTTTTCCTAATCTTCTAGTTATTATAACCACTTAACCACAACTCCAAATCTAGTCCTAGTTCATCCATCAACTTCTCAACATAACAATAGTGATCTAACACTAACTTAGCCAATATTCAAGGGTCCATGTAAATGATCATCAAGAATGGTTAAATTTACAAGTTCACTAACGTGTGTGTATATATATATATATATATATATATATATATATATATATATATATATATATATATATATATTAATGTTTTCATCACTTTCTTGTGGAGATTTTTACTAACTAGTTTGCTTGTAATAAAAACTTGTTTAAAACATAGTCTTTTGTTAAAAGATCATTGTGAATGTAAAACTTTATCAACATGTACAAAGTGATAACTAAGTATATATACTTGAACTAGCATTTTAACATGAAAAACATGAAGTTTGCAAATGTAAGATTACTTACAAAAGAGATTAGTGAGATGGGAATGTAAGACACTTGATTAACCCCAAGATTAGTGTTCCAAACCCTTGCTAGAGTACCCTAATTATGCTTGAACTTAACTACAATCAAGCTACTTCTTCCTTGCTCCTCTTAAGTGTGTCGAATGGTATATGTAGAATGGGAGGTGATATTTTCTTTTTCTTCTAACTAGTTACTAATGATATATATGTAGGTATTTATACATGTAGAATTTCAAACTTAAAATAGTTGGTCAAAAAAATATTATTGGCTAGGTGTTTAATGGTTGGCCGATTGGGGGGTTTAGGGGGGGGGGCATTGGCTTAGTCAAATCTCCCTTGTGTTTTCTTGACTCCTTGTTTCATGGATTTGGGTGGCTAATTAATACCATGTGATATTTGTCTAGCAAATATCTTTAGGACATGAGGAGGGGTGAGGGGGGGGGGGCGGAAATATGAATTAAATGGGATTAGATGAGTTGTTTTGATACAAGAGTGTATATGTTGTATGTATTGGGTGTAAAAAAATAGGTATTGGTTGTTGATTTGGTGATTAACGAAAGTTGTACATAATTAAACATAAGAAGTAAAGAAATTACTTTATGTGTAAGGAAATATTTTTGGAACCTTGGTAATCTTTTTGGAAGTATAAAAATACGTTAGAAATAATCGTTGGGAGAATTGGGTATATCGGGTGTTAAATTTTTGAATTACGAATAGCGTTTTTGAATTGACAACCGTAAGTAATTTAAGAAAAGGAAATTGTTTTAGGTTTTAAAATTGTGAACCAGATTAGGAGCAAGATACAGGAGCGTTGTGGACTAAATATATCCTAAAGCCCTATAGTGCAGAAGAGGGACATTTCTTGTTTTACGTTTATTTAACCAAAGAGTTATACGTGAAGGGTGTTCTTGTAAAACCTCAAAGTCGTAAATTAGAGTTTGAAAATAAATGTTGACGTGGAAAATTACGGGTTGCTACAATAGTTCAAGTCTAGAATAAATAAAATGTAATCTAAATAAATCGTTGTTTTTATATACAAGAAAAATATATGAAAAGTTATAAAGTATCAATAAAGAAGAGCTAGAATAAATAAAAGACGACAAGAGTGAATATAATTGAGGACTCCAATATCAAAAGGCAAAGCATGGTGGAGGCGAAGCATGGTGAACAACTCAATGAGTGAGTATAATTGAAAGACGACAAGCCATTATCAAAAAGACAAACCATAGTGGACAGCTCAATGAATAAAAATAATTAAAAGATGACAAGGAAACAACTCAGCAATTAGAGATATTACCGGCATTTGTCCATTTTACAACAATTGTTACTGGAAAAATTCAGCTATAAAAAGGAAGACACGTCTCAGTTATAGACACGCTTCATTTTATGAAGAAAAAACAATCACTCATATTATCCACCTCTCAATGTTCAAAAACTTTAGATTTCCAGATTTGTATATCTCTAGTTCCTATAGTTCAGTCAGAATCTTGTATATCTGAGAATCCCTGTACAAATTCAGAATTTATTAATAAAGGTATTTTATTTTAATCCTCTTCTCAATTTAATGTTTACTTTAATACATTACTTTTCTTTATATTTGGAATCATCTTCAATATAAATCTAAAATATAATTATTATTAATTTTAACTCTTTGATTCGATCATGTCATCAAGATGGTATCAGAGACATGTTTTCGTAGAGATAATGGTATTGAGTCTTAAAATAATGAATTTCGCTTGTTTATATCTTGTTAACTTGAAGAAAATAAGTTGTGTATTAAACAAATATATGGCTGCGTTGGTAAGCCCTGTCGATCAGTGGGTTGTAATTAGCCGCAACGAGGAAAGTAGTAAAACGGCCGTACTACCACGATATGGGGGTGTTCCCGTAGAACATATATTTAGTTAATCATACGCCTTAGATTCTTAAACTTAACAACATAGAAAACAAACTTTATTCATTATGAATAAGATCTCAAGACTATTATTAAATCGAAAAGGTGGTTCTTCTTCTGATATTGAAGATGAACATGATCATAGTAATTCAGTTGAAGTATCTATATCTAATATAGAAAATAGTCTACAAAATTAGAGTATACCTAAACAAAATATTAAAACTATATACGAAATAGGATCTTTTGAATGGTTTCAAAGTTATTCTATAAAAACCAACAGAAAAAACATTACCTTTGGTTCAAAATCAGCAAAATATAAGATTATTTTCTGAAAAGGCTATTAGGGAACATAGAAGAAATTATTAAATTCTACATATAAGATTAATCCAGATAGCTATAAAACCTGTAACTAGACTTAGAATTGATGTCCCTACACTTATCGTATTAAGAGATGCTAGATTATAAAATTTTAAACAATCACTATTAGCACTAGCAGAATCTAATATATGTAATGGTCCGATATATTTTAATTGTTATCCAAATTATACAGTATCATTATTTGATAAAAATATTTTAGATGTTTTAACTTTAAATATAAAGACAAAAAATCTAGAAATAAGAGAAGGATCAGATCCATTAGTAGTAATATATAGAGTATATTATAAAACCATGACTACTACTATAGAACCTCGTTCTAAACTTAAGTCACCTAAAGTTGAAATATTAATTTTTGAAACTAATTTTGAGTAAGTATTCCTAAAAGATTAAAATGGAGTGAAATAACTCAGAACATGGAAATTAGAAGAATTAGTCAACATCTAAAATTAAATAAAGAAGTATCTAATATCATAGAACATACTAATAGAAATATAGAAATAATTTTTGGAAACAATAATATTGAATTAGGAAGACATTCAACCTATATACCTGAAACCTCTACTTCAGACGATAATATATATCTTAGAAGAACTCAATCTATGAAATTTAAGGGAGTTGATTTTAATAGATCAATACCTCAACCTTTATATGAAGATGATAATAAAAGTGATGATACATATAAACCAAATAATTCGGAAGTTGAATATTACAGAGAAGAACAATTATGAGTGATACTAAGTTACAGATCAAAAATAATAAAAATCAAGAATATATTAATCATCTAAAGGAATTATATAAACGAGAGAAAGTAATAAGAATGGAAATAATATTTGTTGAAAATAGGATAAAAGAAAAACAGTTATATATTAGTTTTGGTACTTTTCAATTTTATGATATAAATTGGAGTATGAAAGTATTAAAAGATAATTTAAAAGTAAATCAAAGTATGATAAAAGAAGTAAGATCAAAATTGGTAATTTGCTAAAATAAACATGAGTTTATATCAATACGAACTTAAAAAACAAATAAAACATTATCAAGAATCTATTTTAAGAAATAATAATAACATAACAACTCTTAGAGAAGATTTATCAAATAATTATTTTATTAGCTATCAAGCTCATCTAATCTTAATAAAAGAATTTTCCAATAATAATATTAGATTGAAGGAAAAGCTAAGAAAGGTCAAACGATTAATCCATTAATCATGGAAGTTCCAAAAACTAAATTTAAAATGGAAATTGACTATTTAAAAGATGAAATGTTTAATGACTATAATAATGAAAAGTTGATTTGGTATTATTTAACATTTGATAAAAAAAAAGATAGATTATTACATGAGGTCGAATGGCAATTATATATAATCAATAATGAAGAAAATATTATATTTTTCTCATGGCTAGAACTATATTGTATAGAAAATAACCTAGAATTTCCTTTTAAAGAAAAAATAGATGTAACTAATAATATAAATTAAACATATACGAATTTAGAAACAAAAGAAACAGAAACGGGAATACATCGACCCTATAATGATATAATAATTAAAAAATGAGAAAATGAATATGTTGGAATACCTTTATCTAAACGAAGTGATAACGATAAAAAATCATTATCAAATATAATTAATCAAAATAATTCCACTAATGAGATGTTAAATACTATAGGACAACAATTAGGAAGAATATAAAATAATAATAATTTTAAAGAAGAGGCTAGTACTTCGAAATCTAATGAAAAAATAGAAGAAAATCCTATATTTATACCATATAATATAGATACATCGATAAATTTAGGAAAACAAAATACTATATTAAAAGAAATAGATGATAGATTATCTAAATTTCATATAAATATAATGGTAAGATTAATGTTATAAATAAAGACATAACAGATGACAATATATCAGAAATAGAAGAACAATTTAATGCTAATGAGATAAATAAAATAAGGTATAATCCATATACATCAAATAACACATATACTCCGAGAGCAGAAACAAGAAATTATTATCCTAGACCATCACCACCTGACTTGCAATATGAAGAAAGACATACTTTAGTACAATCAAAATATGATGGTACTTCATTATATGAATGGAATATTGATGGTTTAACAGAGTATCATATATTAAATATATTACAAGAAATGATTATGGCATCTAACGCCTACAAAGCAAATAATAATTCAGAATATAAAGTAGTTAGTATGTTAATATCTGGATTCACCGGAAGCTTAAAAGGATGGTGGGATTTTTATGTAACATCAGAAGAAAAACTAATAATATTAAATGCAAAGAAAACTATAATCAAAACAGAAAATAATCAACAGATTCCAAGTGAAGTAGATGATATAATTAATACTTTATTATATGCTATATTAAAAAACTTTGTTGGAAATCCAACTGCATATCAAGAAAGAAATTCATCCATATTACTTAATTTAACTTGTAAAAAACTACAAGATTTTAGATGGTATAAAGACGTATTTTTAGCAAAAGTCATGACTAGATCAGATTGTAATGAAGCATATTGGAAAGAAAGATTTATAGCAGGATTACCAAAATTATTTGCTGAACAAATAAGAAACAAATTAAGTAATGAGTACAATAATACCATACCCTATAAAGAATTAACTTATGGAGAAATAATAAATCATGTTAATCAAGAGGGCCTAGCTATATGTACAGATTTAAAATTAAAAGCTAAAATTAAGAAAGAAGGTATTAATAATAGAAAAGAATTAGGAAACTTTTGTAAACATTACGGATATGAACCATTAAAATTACCATCATATAATTCTAAAAGAATGAATAAGGAATATAGAAAACAAAGTAGGAGATACAAACAATATGAAAAATAATATGAAAATAAAAATAAATACCAACGAAATAAAAGACCTTCCTTCAATAAAGAAAAGAAACATAAAGATACAATAATATGTTACAAATGTGGAAAACAAGGTCATACATCAAGAAATTGTTATACTAAAAAGAAAATAAATGAATTAAGCATATCTGATGAACTTAAAGATCAAATTATTTAAATAATGATAAATGAAGATTCAAGTGACTCTAATATTTCATATTATGAAGAAAATGATTTAAATATAGTAGAAGATGATTCTTCTAGTAGCGAATCTGAAGCATGTGAATGTATAGGAATTTGCACATGTGAATATAAAGAAATAAATACTATAACTAATGAGAGTGAAGAAGTAAAAATATTAATGGAATTAATGAATAAAATCAAAGATAAAGATATAAAGAAGGCATATCTAGATAGATTAAAAGAACAATTAAAAGAGAAAACTACCAAAGAAGCCACATTAATTGATAATGTACAAGAATATAATTTTAATGAAATTTGTAAAAGATTTAATAAAGAAACAAAAATAGTAACAATTTTAGAATTACAAGAAGAATTAAATATAGTAAAATCAAAAATAACGACAGTAAAACAAAGAATGAAAAGTTTCGAAGAAAATAAAAAAGAGAAAAAAGATAAAGGAAAACAAGATGAAGGAACCTCTAAAGAAAACTCTAAAAGTGAATCCACAATAAATCATATACAAAGTATTAGTACTCAGAGATGGTATACTAAATTAAATATTGTCATAAATGGAGAATTTAAACTATCATTGATAGCTCTACTTGATTCTAGAGCATATTTAAATTGTATACAAGAAGGATTAATACCAACAGAATATTATGAAAAATCATCACAAAGATTATCGACAGCTAGTGGATCTAAACTAAGTATAAGCTATAAATTATCCAATGTACATATATGTAAAGATAATTATTGTTTCAAAACACCTCTTATATTGGTAAAAACCCTAAGTTCTCAACTTATATTAGGACAACCTTTTATAACTTAGTTATACCATATTATACTATATACTAACCACCAAAATGGTGGAGCCTTCAAAAAACATGATTAAGTGACACGTGGGTATTTCTCATTGGATGTTGCCTTAATTAACCCCATGAATCTGCACTCCCATTGGCCCATGTGTGGTTGGATTGGAACTGTTCACAATGATTTAACTTAATCCACTCTTCTATTGGAGGAGATGTGGTTCCAAAGTTACTGTTCATGGATTATTAACTAAACGCTCGGATAATAGAATGTACAGCTCCAATGGTATGTATACCACATGTATTCATCTTATTCCATTCATCATTTATCATTTTTTTTCTTCATTCACAGTATCTCAAACCTTCTAGAGAAATCTCCCAGCATCACCTAACAAAATCAAAATACAAAATCCAGACACTCAATCAAGATACCGGCTCCTTAATCCTTTCCATCTACCAAGAAAAATTATCTTGATTCCTTGATTGCTTCAGTAGATTTGGAATTGAAATTATGCATCAAGTAGTAAGTACTAGCCCTAACTTTTATAAACCGATTTTTTCATTTTTCATGAGTTTAGGATTGTTATTTTTTTTCCCCAATTGAGGGTTACTTAGGTAATTAATTGGAATTTGAGTTTTATGTTGTTAATTATGTTTAATTTGAAATAAGGTTTTTCTTAAGTTTGGGGGGTTTGTATGGCAACAAAGTGGAAGAAGAAAACTGGAAGTAGCAAATCTTAGAGATGGAGGAGAAAGGTATGTTTCTTTATCTGATTTTTTAATTTATGTGAAAGGTGATAGAGACACCCCTAGAATCTAGATATATATATATTATTATGGAGTATCTTGCTTCCTTTAGGAAGTTATATGGTGTTTCAGTTTTATTGCTATTCCATTATCGTATGTGACAAGATTTAACTTTTTGTAGAATAAAATAAATAAAGAATCGAATCATAAAATGGGTATGGAAGTACATAAGTGCTAATGGATTTATGCTTCTAGGAACTGTCATAGCTTTTCGTTTGTAATATTTGCGGATATACAGTTGTTAGATATCAACTATGAGTCGATATCTATAATATTCTTATAACGTGTTTTGTAATCTCCGTTTGATTGCAGGTAGAGTGGATTATGATGATGATAATGTTGAAGATGATAATCGCTTCAAACTAAGAAATGGCAGAGAGGTTTGTGAATGTATTCCTAACTGTACCGAGCTTATGAAACATAACCCGAAATCACATAAGCCCAAAAATTAGCTTAAACAGTTTGGAATTTTTTTTCTTGAGATTTGATAGCTATGGCTAATGCCGGATAGGATGTTTACATTTTGGAACTTTTAACGGTAGTATGTCAGGGAGTAGGGGATAATATGTCTAAAGTTGTTAGGAGTGCTGTTAGATTGTATTTGTAGTTTTCGAAGTGCAGCGAGCATGTATGCTATATGCACAGGGATTAACACTTCTACGAATGACCTCACCTCACGTGTATTTTATTGAACATGCATGCCGTAATAGTGTGTAGTTAGTTATTCAGTTGGGGTATCAGGTATCAAGGTTTTGTTGACTATTGTATAAAAGCCATTATGAGTTGCCGATTTAGAATGAAATGATGTGATATCTCACACTTAAGCTCTTTATTCAAAGAGTTAAACTGGATTAATTCAGTAAATTATAATAAATTTTGCTGTTGATGTTAGTATGTTAGGGGAAGCAGAGGATTAGTTTTAATTTTTTAAGGGCTCTGTTTGGCAGGATCTGTAATTAACGTACGTAAGCAGTATTTATGAGAGAATATAAACTTCTGTTAGTTTTTTTGTCAACATATAACCTTACGTGTATCTTCTTGGACGTATTTTCCTTTTTAGTTGATATAATTTTTATTCAGTTAAGTAACAAGTTTATCTCAGTCTTGCCATATTTACAATGAATAATAAAATTATGTGTTTTTGCTTTAGAAGGAATCGATCATGATGTCACGCCCCATTAATTTTTCGCATTAACTTTTTCTATCGACCACTAGATATCTGATATAACTGATTCGTTGCCTATATACTTTGTTATAGGGAGCCCCTAAGCCATGGTTCCTCCAGTCGAAGGGGTTGCTGGTGGTGGGACAACATATGGATGGGGCGATGGTAGCTCACAAAGTGATACCATTTCCACTCCTCAAACGGCTTTTCGGATTCTGCATATAAACATAATAAAAAAATTGATGATTAAATACGGGATTCCGCATAAACATAAGAAAAAGGTAGCATAATGTGAACCGGACACGCACTGCAATCAAAATTGGTTATCGTCTTCTGAAATGAGGTGTTTAGAGTTGCAAATTCTGTGATTATTTAATCTACTCTCAAAACACAATGCCAAACACCCTTATAAAGTTGTCGGTCATGGTTTGCTATACCTGCTGACTTAAAATTTGTTTGTACTTTCTTTTGAGTAAATTGACTCTCCATTGATATATGGTGTCAGGCAATTGCAAGACACTCAGACTGAATATAGTGGTGCATAGATCCACTTCGGTAAGTAATAGTATAACAATACTGAGGTTGGAAAATACTATGGTGCAGATCCTAAAGTTGTCACTCGACCTTTGCCATGGTGCAGATCCTAAAGTTGTCACAACCAGTGTCGTTAGTACCTAAAGTTGTCACTCGACCTTGGTTGCATCAGGTACTAACGACACTGTGGTCCATCCTTCTGCATCTAACTGTGCTCCTGCAAACTATCATCAGTAACCTATTCAAGGTGAGTTAAGGCTCCCAAAATTGACCCAAAAGATATCCACTAATTAATTTTAGCCCTTACAACACATGACATCTTATTACATTTGCAGGAATGCGTGATGATATGCACTGAAACACGGCAACTTTAACTGAAGGTTAGTTGGAAAATTAATTTATCTCCAATCACTTACAAGATCTGCCTGCGTATGCCAGCCACATACTAATTTAGTTCTTGCCATGAACAACAGTCACTGGACAGAGCACAAGTCATAGCCAGACGAACTTAACTACACCCGTACACACTGTACTGGCATCGCCACACATGAGATCATCGGCTTCTGGAATCATCGAAAGGCTGGAGGAACAGGTTTAGGGGATGCCACTCTGCAAGGAACCAATGCACAAGCCGAAAATGCCCATGTTTTGCAGCTTGACGTGAATGCGACCCAGATGTTTTCCGAAATTTCTTTATGAGGTAAACAGCTTCATTAGTTGTTTTCTTTTATTGAATTTGAGAATTATGAGGGATAAATTTTTAAATTAGAAATCAGATTACTACATTTAGTTTATATTTTGAATTAGTTTTGAAATAGTTCTAACTTTAAACTTGATTTACTTTCCTGAGAACAAAGATTGGATCAGTATTTGAATGAAATATCAAGTTCTTGAGATAGGTTGTGGTTGGGAAATCTGATATGGTAAATTTAAAATGTACATTAGTTAGTCGCCAATGGTTAACAGATTGTTTTAAGCATTTGCTGTTAGGCTGATAAAAGTTTAGGCTTAGGATATGATGTTTTGGTTACCTCTACGTGAAATGGTTACAGGACAGGGTATGCACTTCAGCACACACATCCACACACACATACATACACTGATGACTGATACAAGCATTGAAGCATATAGTGTAATGAGAGGTATATATGCAGATTTAATCCATCAGCTTGCATTGGTTTTTACGATGGAACATACTTTTTGTTTATTTAGAGTAAATAACCACTTTAAATGAAAATATTTGAATGTTACGCATACTACATTCTCATACAGTTTTTGGGCTTCTCTAATAGGTGCTAATATTATATTTTCATAATTCACTAATCCCAGTGACCCCAATCCCGCTTGATATCACTTTACCAGCCAAATATTCATTTCGAGCAAGTTCCTCTTTTGTAACAAACAAAAAGATTCAACCGAGAATCCCAACCTAACTTTCTCCCTGATTCACTGTATGCATGAATCAGCTTTGTTCCTAATTCACAAATCCCAGTGACCCCAATCTTGCCAACCAACAATTACTTCCTTTTTTTTATGGGTTTTGCTTAATTTTTATTTTTTACTATTTTTTATAAGAAGTTTGTCATTTTATTTATGGGTTCTGTTCAATTGCAGGTTCCAACTATTTTAAGTGAGATTTATGGATCACAAATAAGGCGGAAGTAAAAAAAGGTTTGATTTACAGTCATGTGTATTTGTTATTATTTATTTATATTTTTTTTTCCGTGTTTATTAATTATGTGGTGATAGTATGTATTTGTGTAAATAGCCATTTGAATTGATGAAGAAGTCGAAAGAGGTGTCGCCATCAATTGGACTGACGAAGGTATGGTAGAAAGGAACAGATGGATTCGTTTTTCAACAAGAGTATCAGCTCAGTTTTAAAATGCACTGATACATGCTGGTAGAGTAATCTTTAACCAATTGCTGCCTGGTGTTGCCATGAATTGGACTGACGAAATGATTGAGGCCGGGGAATCATTAGAGTCGTACTACCACAGGTTCACTAATATAATCAATGACTTGGACCGTCATAACATTGTACTCCCGAGGATTGCTGTCAATACGAAGTTTCTGAGCTGTCTTGGACCCGATTGGCAGAAATATGTCACTTTTGTTCGCCAAGCCAAGAATCTACACAACGCCTCGTATGGGTTGCTGTATGATTATTTGAAGAATCACCAATCGGAAGTTGACAAAGACAGAGCAGCAAGAGGAGGTTACTCACCATCATCAACTCCAAATTCTCTTGCTTTGATTGCTCAGTCTCACTTCGCACCACAACCAAATCAGAGTTATGTTCAACCACAAAATTTTTCACCTTATCCTTCACAAACTTCATCCAATCAACTCGTTCCATACGAAGCATCACCACAGCAAGCTGATAATCAACTGGTTTCATATGACAACACCGATTCAATGTTCTATTCAAATGACAACGATGATGAAGACGATGCTTTTAACTCATTGAACGAAGGATTTGCGTTGATTGCTAGAGCCTTCAGCAAATTTTCAAACAAATCCAACAATCGTATAAGGTCTTCATCCAACACAAGGAATCAGGCAGTTGTTCATGATGGCAGGGTTGAAATACAAAATCGAGCTTCTGAGAGATATGGTTCGGGCAGTTATATGGGGAACTCTGGGGGAAAAAGGTTTAGTTCAATTGGGAATAGCAGGAACAATGTTGGTAACACATAGAGGAGGGCAGAAATTGTTGAGACAGGGAATTCTGGGATTGGTAACACCATGGTCAAATGCTATAATTGTGGAGGGAAGGGTCATATAGCCAATGCTTGTCCCAAGCCAAGAACCCGAGGCAGTGTGTATCACAAAGAAGCTCTTCTTTTGGCTCTCAAAGATAAAGCTGGTGGCACTTTGACTGAGAAGGAGCACAACTTTATGGCCAATGCATATTCAGGCGATGACATGGAAGATCTAGAGGCAAATGCAGTTGTAATGTTGATGGCTAACATGCAAGAAATGCATATGGGTGAAACAGGCCCGGTCTATGATACCGACGGCTTGTCTCAGGTACCTGAATCTGAATGTCTTATTCATGAAATTATATCACCCTCTGCATCTTCATCTGCACAAGAAAATATTGGTCAACATGACTCATCGTTATCCTCTCAAGTCGATGACCAAATAAACACCGTAGTTACATTTGATGAAGATCAAATTAACCCCATTGTTTCATTTGATGATCCTTTTGATAATGATAACCATGATCACATTGAACAAAATAATCTTTTGCATGATATAGATCCAGAGCTCATGACCTTGCTTTGACCACCTAAACACAATTAGATGCACAGAAATCCCAGAATGATAAGTGCAATGAAATTAATAGAAACTTAAAAGCCAAAGTTGCATTGTTAACTAAAGATCTTGAGTGCTACAAACTTCAACTTTCAAATTTTGAAAATAAAGAAAAACGGGAGAAAAGCTTTGAGGTTGCATTCCAACAATCATATGTGAAAACAAAAGATTTAGAACATCAAGTACGTGAGTTAACCGTTTCCAAAAATGAATTAATTTCTCAAAAAGAACAAGAACGATTAGACTTTCAAAAACAAGTTGACATTTTACACTCTGAACTTTCCAAAACAAAAATAGAGTTTTCAACCTGCAAAGATGATCTTCTTGAACAAAAACAAGTTTCAAGGAAACGTGCTGATTCATATCTTGAGGAAATTATTGCGTTGGAATCCAAACTCAAAGAATTTCAAAATGTTGTGTATAAAACTGGTGAATCAATAACAACCATTCAAAAATTAACTATAAAACCACATGCCCACGGATCTGGCTTTTCCATTTGGAGTGACAAACCAAGTTTTTTACATAAAGCACTGAAGGAAAATCCAAAGTTATACAGTGCAGAACTTTTGTTTGATGATTCTTTCATGCGTGTTGTTGTGTTTAATAATGAAGAGGAAATGGAACAAGAGGACGAAAGTTGATCTAAAATGAGCAATGTCCATTTTAATAAACCATATGACTACTCAAGAGTACCTCATATTAATGACACTTTCGTACCTCAAAAAGATAAATCAGAACAAACATGGTCTTTAACTGAAATGAATGAAACTTCTGAAGTTGTCCCTGTGACCAAAGTAGCACAAGTTAATGGTCCTTTACCAAATCTGGGTGTTATTGCCCCAATGCCAAAACAATGTCGTGTCCTTAGATATTTTAATACATTCATGGATGACATAAAACTTTTGGAAGATGAAATTGAACGAAATTCAGAGATAAAAATCTCTACTTTTCTTTCTCCTTATGAGAAAGAAAAGAGAGAAGTTTTTCAAAAGCAATTTTTTCCACACGTTCAACACCTGTGACTTTGTGCTACACATTGGGAACATGAACTTCAAACAGAGGTTGCATCCATGATGAATATTTTCGAAGCAATGGAACAAAAGATCTTGAAACAAAAATGTCAAAACAAAGATTTGAAAAAAGAAGCAGATCGACTCTTGGAGAATGTTCTATGTTCTGACATAATTTTTGTTATCATGAATTCCATTTATCTGTTGTGTAATGAAATGATTGTTGATGATCACTCTGTTGATATTAAGAAATTGAGATTTGAGATTGATAATTTGAAAAGAGAAAATGAGAGACTTCGACAAGTCAAAGGTGATGTGGAAAAAAAAATTTCAAAAGAAATTTTCCAACTCAACCAGAAATTGCAATGGTGTCAGACTCAGAGTCTTAACTTTGAGTTAAAATTACAAAACCAAAAAGAGTCATTGTCCTTTCAAAACAGTAAAGCTTCTCAAATTCAGAATATTGAAAAAGAAAACGCTATTTTAAAACATCAAATTTATGAATATGAAAAGGACATTGATGATGTTTGTCAAAACAGAAATGACTATTTGATTGAACCGAGAATTGGATTCAAAAATTCAACAACAAAAACACATCATCATTGAGTTGAAAGAGAAACTCAAAGTACTTGAAAAAGGGAAATTTGTTCCAAAGCATGTGATTGCACCAGGCGTGTATCAAGTAGAGGAGACAACTAAGAAAGCATCTTCACAGACCACTAATGTACATGCTTCAACTTCTACTGGACTAGGCACAACTCCTAAGGTTAGCCAATCCAAGACCAAAAAGACGAAAAAGAAGATTAGTGTCTGGAAACCTAAGAGCGGCTCACCTAAAGATGAAGAAGTAGAAGTTCACACTAGGAAATCAAATAAGACGCATGTTATGTCTAAAGTAGAATCAAACTTTACAAAGTGTAATTCTAAATGTGATGTAACGAATGCTAAAACTCTGAATGTTCTGAATGATGTTACTGTTGATGCTTATTGTGTGTTTTGTCGTACTAGTGTTTTGTCTGGTAATCATTAAAAATGTGTTGCAAAAACCCTTTTATCTCGTAAACAAAAACGTACTCATGGCATTTCCTCTAGGCCCACTACTGCTGCTAAGTCAATCTTAGGAAAACCGCTAAAAGTAGTTTCTCAGTCTACAGTTGACAAGACCGTAGTTGCCCCTAAAACAATTCAATCACCAAGTGCATACACTAGGAAGAAAGCAAAATCTAGTTGGACATGGCAGCGTTGGCTACAGCATAAACCTAGTTTTACTTGGTTACCAAAGATGCATAACAACTATGTTACTAACCCAACGGGATCCACCGTTACCAACTCTCCATTGGTGTCATCTTCTTGTGATGCAGGTGATTCAAATCGTCCTTTGGATTGTTGATAGCGGATGTTCCCGACACATGACAGACAATTTAATACTTCTAGTAAACTTTGTCGCAAAGTTCATAGAAACTGTCAGGTTCGGGAATGATCACTTTTCCGCTATCATGGACTATGGGGACTACGTCAACGGGAACATCAAAATCAGCCGTGTATACTACGTTGAAGGCCTTGGACATAATCTTTTCTTCATAGGGAAGTTTTGTGCTGGTGACTTGGAAGTGGCATTTAGGGAGAAAACCTGCTTTGTTCGTGATCTTCAAGGAAACGATCTAATGTCAAGGAAACGCGGAAAGAGTCTTTACACCATTTCCTTCTCAGACATGACCGCTTCTTCTCCGATTTGCTTACTCTCCAAGGCACACTCAACAAAGGCATGGTTATGGCATAAACGTTTGTCTCATTTGAACTTCAAAACTATGACGGAACTTGCACGTCATAAGTTAGTAGACGGTCTTCCCAGATTCCGGTATGCCAAAGATCATCTCTGTCCAGCTTGTGAACAAGGGAAAAGTACTCGTGCTCACTTTCCTCCTAAAACTGAGCACAGTACGGATCATGTACTCCAACTTCTCCATATGGATCTGTGTGGCCCAATGCGTGTTCAGACAATCAATGGGAAGCGGTATATACTGGTAATCGTAGATAACTTTTCGAGATGGACTTGGGTCTACTTTCTTCGCACCAAAGATCAAGCTCCTTCGATGATCATCACCTTTCTCATCAAAATTCAGGTTCAGCTCCGCAACATAGTCAGAAAAGTTAGAACAGACAACAGATCCGAATTTAAGAATCACACTCTTCGTGAGTTCTTTGAGAAAGTAGGGATTGAACACCAAACATCAATTGCACGCAGCCCAGAACAGAGTGCTCGAAATACAAAACCGAACGATAGTGGAAGCCGTAAGAATGATGTTGATAAATGCTCAATTACCGGATTACCTCTGGGCTGAAGCTGTCTCCACTGCTTGCTACACCCAAAACCGATGTATGATCACCAAAAGGCACAACAAAACCCCATATGAACTTGTTCATAGAAGAAAACCGAACATAAATTACTTTCATGTATTTAGGGCACAAAATATGCCAAAGATGAGGGCTTATAAAGCTTTAGCTTATAAGAAGCTTATAAGCTCAGTATCTAGGCTAGAATCTACACACTCACCTCAAACCTCACAAACCTTCAAAACAGCTTAAAATAAACCACCAACAGCTTATCTACATCAATTAAAGCTACACTGAACTATCAAGAAATGCAAATGAACAGTTTTGACCCATTTCCAATGTTGTGCCAAACACTCCTTAATAAGGTACTGTTTTTGATTTTCAAGTGATTAGACCAGAATAAGCTAAACTTTTGATTGAAAGAAGTTTCACTAACTAAATTAAACACTAAAGAATAATTTTCAACTGAAATAAGCACTAAATAAGCTAACCTACTATTAAGCTATTTTTTTGGTTTTTTTTAAGACTTTTTAAGCAAAAACTTAAACTAATGATGAAGTCACTTAAACTAAGCTATCAGAGGCAATAATAGACTAAGTTAAGCAGATAAAAGCTAACAAAAAGCAAATAAGCATATAAAATAAGCTATAAGCTATTTTAAAGAGTAAAACTAAAAAGAACTGAAATTTTAAATAACCAAAAGTTAAATTACAATACTGAAAAAAAACTAAAAATTAAAATTACCTTAAAAATAAGCTAAGTCCTATATGCCTTATAATGGCTACATACTAATCTATTTATACTACTTAGAAAACTAGGGTTATCTTTCTTCTGTGTTTCATCTGTGAGAGAGTCCTTCTTGTGCTTCTTGTCTTTTTTCTCAACCCTTGGATTTTTCTTGGCGCCCACATCTTGGATCCTCAGCCGTTTGATCAATCTTTAATCCTTGGATTGCCAAAGTGGCATGGATGGGGGGGGGGAGACATAGCCATGTGATGTTCTTGGACTGGAGTAAGGTGATGTGGAAAGAAGGATAGTGACAGGGATGAAGGGGTGATTATGGCGGGATAAATCTGAGGTTAGAGATGGATAAATAGTAGGTTTGACCTTTGTGTTTTGACCCGTGTTTTTATTAGTGAAAGAGTTTTAAGCTTATGGAGAGTGGGCTGTGGATTAGATTGGGTTTAGGTGTTAGTTAAGTGTAGTTTTAAGATAGGTAGTATTTTGTTTAGGGATCAAAAGTGTACACATGGAAATTTCAGGGACCATTCTTGCCAACTTTGCAAAGTTAATATAGGGACTGATTTTGTCAAGTAGAAATTATCCAAGGGCTATTTTGACATCTGGAGAAATCTCTTGGTCCAAACTTGTAATTTCTTTCGGGCCTCGGCTTTTCACGCTCTTTTCCATTCCAAGCTCGGTTTTGTCCGTACTTGCCCCGTTTTCAATCCTTTTGTACCTAAAACACATAAAACACATTCCTAGGATATTTGTAACAATATTTGGTCAATTTGGGTGTTTTTGGTCATTTTTGTGGGGTTTTTCAGGTACAAAATAATGAGTAAAAGGCCATTCATCAATCCCCCACACTAAGCAATTGCTAGTCCCTAGCAATCCGATCATATAAAGTAATGAAAGGATCAAAAGAATATCAAGGTTACCAAAAATATCCCGTTTTGACTTATTATGAAATGCAAGTAAATTAAACGAGATAAAACGTAAATATCATACATGATTTTCAAAAATGGCTTCATGGAACGGGAATCACACAAAGTGGGCGATTCCGGGGAATTTTAATCGTCATCCTCTTTTTTATACTTCCCAACTAAGTTTAAAACCCTTGTGCAAACGTTTTTGTAAAATGCTAACACTACTTATATTAGTAATCTATGTAAGCCGAGACTTAACTTTTCGCTCCCAAAATTATTTAAGTACTTAGGTGAGTGTGCTAGTTTTCAAAATTCTGATCGTAAAAATCGACATTTATTAGGGTTGTTATTTATTTAAGTTAATATTAATTCACCGAAAACCACAAAATCTAAGGATCGAAAGGGCCTTTTCCATGTAGCGGCTTTCTTCTCGGCACATCCCAAACCAGTTGGTTTTAGGTGACCGGGCTTTTGACACCTCACGGAGAATAGTACCGGAATTAGCGGGAATTCGATTCCAAAGATTTACGAGGCTACCGCTAAGGTAATATTAAGCTTAAATAGATAGAAACCGACGATGATTTAGAAATTAGAGATTCAAAGGTGAGATCACTCCATGTAGCGACTTTCTTCTCAGCTTGTCCTTAGTAAAACTAAGGAGGCTAGGTTTTTACACCCTCGAGAATAGTATCGGAGCTCACGGGATCTTTGAAGTCAAAATTTTCCAAATTATCGTCCAACCTTTAGACAATTTTGACGAATACTAGTTCAACTTCTGATTTAAATTTAAGAAAAAGCAAGTTTTGCACATTTATTCATAAGCAACGTAAACGAACATTTTCCATACATTTTTCATTTTTCATCACTTCTTCTTTTTTTTTTTTTTTTTTTTTTTTTTTTTTTTTTTTTTTTTTTGACAACTTAACTTCTTATTGTACCATAAACTACGGAGCTTCACGGGGAAATTTCAAGACCTTATACCTTATGAATAAAGGATCCAAGGGCCGTTACAGCGGAGAGTTCCAAGACTCTAGACATTCCGGAAATGAGGTTCCAAGGGTGTTAGACCAAGACCTTACACCTTCCTGAATAAAGATCCAGGGGCCGGTGTAAGAGGGTAGCCAAGACCTAAACGCCTTTTGGAAATAAGGATCCAAGGAACGATCTCGAACCGTAGCTTAGGACTTATTTATTCATACTCAAAACTTTAATTTTTGTAACTTTCAAGCAACGTCTCACTTTCATTTTGCATTCTTATTATGTTTTTAAGAAAGTATGCTTGTTCCGAAATTTAAATAAAAATTTGAACTAGTACTCTAAATCAAGATTGTATAAAAAGTTATTTTTGCTTAACAAAACGGTTTTTAACGTTCAAAAGTTTGAAAATTAGCACTTATTTTGTCAGATTAGGAGCTCCTGGGAGGAAAAGCCATAGATTACTTATATAAGCTCTAAAGAAAACCAACTACTCCACGCTTAGCATTTTCATTTGCACAATTCGTAAAAACTTAGCCTAAACGTTAAGGGTAGCAGCCAAATCAACACTTTGGCAAAGTCGGGATTCCCCTTGTTCTAGCCTAATCAAGTCTAAACTTTCACTAATACCGAAGCATTAATGTATAGCAAATTATTTTTTATTGTGCAAAGCACTTCATTTTCATGCAATTTTTAATTAAAAGACGATAAAAATTTTAAAATTTTGGTCAAAACGGGGGTGCTAGGGTACTAGTAGGTACAACATGTGAAAATTTAAATTTTGGGTCAAATTCGCAAGAATTCCCCCCCACACTTAGAATTGAATATTGCCCTCAATATTCAAAGTACCGGCTATTATGCCGACACTATAGAACGTAAAAGGTTAATACTACTAGCTAAGTGTGGAAACGAAATCTTTTTCACAAAAGGGATTAAATAAGATATCCCTGGATGTTAGTAAAAAGATCGGATATTGGGCGGCTGGATTGAAAACAGGCGCATCAATCATCACGATCTACGGAAATCCTGAAAACAAAGTCAAACACACAACAACAAAGCAACAAGTAGAGGAATTCCCCCACACTTAGTGTTAGAAAATAGAGAGAAGATAGAATGATAGGCATGGGTTGCCTCCCACGAAGCGCTTGTTTATTGTCGAGTCGCTAAGCTTGACTCGCCCCGAATTTAATAGTCCATGGGGAAGCATGTGGAAAAGATAATCTCCATCGGACTTCCGTTCAAGAGGTTTGGATAAACATTGAAACATATGAAAGTTCCACACCGACGAGATACCCACGGCTCTAAATAGAAAGTATAAACGACGATGCCGAGGTCAAAGATGGTATCCTCACTCCTGAAAGAGTGAAAGAGAGGAGAAATCACATCAAATGTGATGAAGAGAAGAAAGATTTTTATGATTATCATAAAAAACTCTTCATCATCAAAAGCAAATTTATCATTAAAGCTTTTAGGTCCATTTACAACAAAAGTCTCGGGAGGGAGGGTTGGGATGAAATCTTCAATAAGTAAATTCTTATGATCAAGCACGCCTCCCCCCAGACTAGAACCTTCCTCAAGATCAAAATAGAAATGATCATATTCCGGAGGAGATATAATATGAGAGAGTTCACCGGAGAACTCCTCATGATACAGATCATTTATATCAAAAAGAAATGAATCATACTAGGGAAGAGAGAGATAATAATGAAAAGTGGTACTGCCACTACCCGTCTCTTCCGAATGATCGATATCAAAGCAAAAGACTTCATAAGCCAAGAGAGAATAATCAGGATGAGAAGTAGGATTGCCACTACTCTCCTCTTTGTCATCAAAAATAAAACTCTCATATGCGGGAAAAGCATCCTTGAGCTCGTGCTCCGAAGGATCTGAAAGCTTAATTTCTTTAACTTCCTTCGGGGGGAGAGAAAGTGACGGTTCATTGTTCAACATTTTCTCAAGTAGAAGAATATCTCCCCCTGGATCAATTTCCGACGAAATTGAATTATTCTCAAGAAAAACCTTGATCTCTTCCAAAGTGAAATCACTTCCCTCAACCAGTGTGAGAGAAGGGGAAGAGTCAGAAATGATTGGTTCAGAAGTCGGAGTGGGATTGCCACTCGAAGATTTAACCGAGAAAAAGTCACTATCCTCAACGGGGATAGGAGATGAAGAGGGAGAATTGAGCACAGAATCAGTAGATGGAGTTGGATTGTCATTCAATGATTCGATCTTAGAAATTAGAAGATTGATATTCAATAATATTTCACGAAGTATATCATCCTTGATTGTCAGAAGAATATCAATGTCAATCTCTCCATCATCTGGGTCAGAATCCATCACGAGCTCAAAATGGGGAGGTGATGCCTCAACATAATCGATGTCTCCATAAGATAAAGAATCGTCATCACTTGTGGTACAATCATCGTAGGAAGTCTCAAAAGTATCAAGAGGAGGCAAATCACATATTTTGTTAGAAATACCCTCGAACTCACTTTGGATTGGGATAAGGTCCTCAACACTAGACTTTATTACTTCGTTTGATTCCGTTTTCGGAATAGTGCTGAGATGCTCGTCCCCCATTATGAGAGAGTCCTCTGGGTCCATATTCGGTAAGACGGGAGTGATTGCGGCTTAGGAATTCTCATAATATTCCTTCATTTGAATAGAATCCTCATCATCATCGTCATTGTAAACGAAAGTCTTACAAAATTGGGTACTCACTTTAGCTACTTGTTCTTCGGCTAGTAATTCTCCAATTGATTCTTTATTGCGAAATTGGGAACTTACTACCGGTTTGTTTTGTGCAGTGCGAACTTTCGATTTGTTTTCGATAATTGTCATGAGGTCCTTCGGAGTTCGATAAAAGATATTGCCACCGGTGGCAGTATTAAACGAATCTTGATCCGATTGAGTTAAAGCATTATAGAATATATCAACTTGTTGCAATTCTAAAAAACCGTGATGTGGGCATTTCCTTTTTAAATCTTTAAGTCTCTCCCAAGCCTCGGCAAAAGTCTCATCAAAACATTGTTGAAAAGTCATGATTTCTTTTCTGAGCTCAATTGTTTTAGAATGAGGATAAAATTTATTCAAGAACTTTGATACTAGATCATCCCAAGTGGTGATGGAATTAGGAGGTTCATAATCAAGCCAAGTTTCGGCTGCTCCTTTGAGTGAAAACGGAAACAAGATTAAATTCACCACATCATGAGACACTTGATTAATTTTGAAAGTTCGAGTAATTTGGGAAAATCTTCTGATGTGTGAATGTGGATCGTCATTTTCAAAACCATAGAAAGGATCGTGGCTTATGAGGTTAATTAACTCAACTTTCAATTTAAAATCATCTGCTAGAATAGGTGGAATGACGATGGCTTTTTCAATACCTACGATAGGTATTTGCAGCAATTCCATCATGGAACGCGTGTCCGCCATAAGAGTTATTCAATATAGAGGGATAAGAGGGCAGAATTAAACGGTGAAGAGGATGAGAGATAAAGAATTAAACGAATAAGAGGAATAAGGAGAATATTTTTGGATTTTTAAAATTTAGAAACATAAAAGAAAAAGGAAAATAAATTTTTGAAAAGAAAATCTTTTTGGGTTTTTAAAATAAGAAAATATTTACAAATGAAAACGATAACTTCATGAGGAAGGGTCTTCAAGTCACTAATCGTCAAACCGTAATGATATTGTCGCAACACACCTCCCCGGCAGCGGCACCAAAATGATTTTTGGTTAAATAGTCACAAGTTAACCCTTTAGGAAAAAGGTCAACGAGCAACACTTAACGCAAATTGATATAATAAACCGGATAAGTGATACCCGGGTCGTGTCCCAGCGAGGCGTGAATGGAGGATGTCGTTTGAGGTTTGGTATTAAAATGCTTGAAATACGGATTTTTAGTTTTGGTTTTGAGACTAGGAAAGCAAAAATCAAATTACTCAAAAAGAAACATAAACGGGATTCTAAAAACAAGCCTAAACGTCAAAATCTTTAAAAACTAACCCTACGGAGGCAAATTAAATTTTCCTAAGTCCTAAATGTAAAAAGAAAATTTTAGAAAAAAGAATTATATTTTTCTGAATAATATTTAATTTACTACGAATTAAAAACTAAATTTAACTAATTAAATGATCAAAAATATTAAATGAAAAGAGAAAAATCTGAAAATTTACAGAAAAGTTCTAAATGGTATTAAGATTCTAGGAAAAATAAGCTAGGGGTGCTAGCTTATACATATAAGCTGTAATAAGCAGAAAGGAGGAAATAAGCTAAAGTAGAAAATACTTGGTTAAATATAAAATTGTGCAAAGTATAAATGAAGAAGTCCCAAGGGCAGATGGTAATGGCTTGGTGTGTGTGAGGCTTTGAAAGGCTGAGGTCCAAGGTTCGAATCTTGGCCTCAGCTTTTTGAATTTTTTTTTTTAAATCTTAATAAGCACTGAAAAATAAGCAATTTTAATAAAAGAAATTATTCCTAAAAACCACAAATAAGCTCAGAAATAAGCATTAAAAACAGGACAGTAGGCAAAAAAGGGAACTAGCAAAAAGGGAATAAGCTAAAAATTCTAGAATAAAAGGACTAATAAGCTATTTTTAAGCTAAATAGAAACTGAAATGTGCTAAATGACTATCAATAAGCTAAAATTGAAATAAGGTAAACTAAAAAAAAAACAACAAAAGCAGCAAATAAGCACTGATCATGAACAATTAGGTCTGCTGATGCACTGTTGGAACAGGGGAAATAGTGGACATTTTAAGCTACCAAAAAGCTGTTATAAGCTAATCTAAAAAATTCATAAAAAATGCTAACAACTAGAATAGAAAGCCAAGTTTATATGTGCCAAAATTCAGCTTAAAAGGACTTAACATGAACAAATTAAAAATGAAGAACAAGGGCTGCATATTGCAAAATCATAAAAATGCAGTCTGCTTATATCTAATGTGAACTGTATTGAGCTAGTTTTTTTAACAAGACTTTTAGGGACTTAGTGAATACTGAATTCAGACCTAATGGAAACAAAATATGCCAAAGATGAGGGCTTATAAAGCTTTAGCTTATAAGAAGCTTATAAGCTCAGTATCTAGGCTAGAATCTACACAGTCACCTCAAATCTTCACAAACCTTCAAAACAGCTTAAAATAAACCACCAACAGCTTATCTACATCAATTAAAGCTAGACTGAACTATCAAGAAATGCAAATGAACAGTTTTGACCCATTTCAAATGTTGTGCCAAACACTCCTTAATAAGGGACTGTTTTTGATTTTCAAGTGATTAGACCAGAATAAGCTAAACTTTTGATTGAAAGAAGTTTCACTAACTAAATTAAACACTAAAGAATAATTTTCAACTGAAATAAGCACTAAATAAGCTAACCTACTATTAAGCTATTTTTTTTGGTTTTTTTTAAGACTTTTTAAGCAAAAACTTAAACTAATGATGAAGTCACTTAAACTAAGCTATCAAAGGCAATAATAGACTAAGTTAAGCAAATAAAAGCTAACAAAAAGCAAATAAGCATATAAAATAAGCTGTAAGCTATTTTGAAGATTAAAACTAAAAAGAACTGACATTTTAAATAACCAAAAGTTAAATTACAATACAGAAAAAAAACTAAAAATTAAAATTACCCTAAAAATAAGCTAAGTCCTATATGCCTTATAATGGCTACGTACTAATCTATTTATACTACTCAGAAAACTAGGGTTATCTTTCTTCTGTGTTTCTTCTATGAGAGAGTCCTTCTTGTGCTTCTTGTCTTTTTTCTCAACCCTTGGATTTTTCTTGGCGCCCACATCTTGGATCCTCAGCCGTTTGATCAATCTTTAATCCTTGGATTGCCAAAGTGGCATGGAGGGGGGGGGGGAGACATAGCCATGTGATGTTCTTGGACTGGATTAAGGTGATGTGGAAAGAAGGATAGTGACAGGGATGAAGAGGTGATAATGGCGGTATAACTCTGAGGTTAGAGATGGATAAATAGTAGGTTTGACATTTGTGTTTTGACCCGTGTTTTTATTAGTGAAAGGGTTTTGGGCTTATAGAGAGTGGGCTGTGGATTGGATTGGGTTTAGGTGTTAGTTAAGTGTAGTTTTAAGATAGGTAGTATTTTGTTTAGGGATCAAAAGTGTACACATGGAAATTTCAGGGACCATTCTTGCCAACTTTGCAAAGTTAATATAGGGACTGATTTTGTCAAGTAGAAATTATCCAAGGGCTATTTTGACATCTGGAGAAATCTCTTGGTCCAAACTTGTAATTTCTTCCCGGCCTCGGCTTTTCACGCTCTTTTCCATTCCAAGCTCGGTTTTGTCCGTATTTGCCCCGTTTTCAATCCTTTTGTACCTAAAACACATTCCAAGGATATTTGTAACAATATTTGGTCTATTTGGGTGTTTTTGGTCATTTTTGTGGGGTTTTTGGGTATAAAATGATGAGTAAAAGGCCACTCATCAATTCGCAAAGCTTCTGATTTCACATTTCATTAAAAACCATCCAGGAATTGACAAACGATTAAATGAGAAAGCTCATACAGAACAGATGGATCACGTACGCACCAGGGTGAAAGTTCACATGACCAACACCACCAAAAAGGGTTTGAGAATTCCACCAAAGATGTTATCAGAAGTAGTGATGGGAACTGAAGCTTACACATGGTAGGATGATGCTGAAAAGGCAGGAAAGGTGGGTATTACGGTTAAGGGAGCAAGTTCAACCAGAGGCAGAGGTAGAGGAAGAGGCAATATTGTTCTAGCAGCTTCTTCAAGAACAATGAAAGTCACAAAAACTGAAAAGAAGAAACTGAAGCTCAGAGATGAGCCCACTGACGAGGATGAAGAAGAGGAAGTAGATCTCAGGAAAGAAAGGAAGAAAAAGAAAGAGCTTCTAACAATCAAAATGGAATTGGCAAAGCGAGATAAAGGACTGGGCAATGGCAAGGGAAAATCGATCAAGATGACAAATCAATCTTTTGAACCTATTGAACCACCCATGACCAAAGAAGAAGAGAAAGCACAACTCAAGAAAGCTACAAAGGAAAACAGAGCAAAATGGTTGGCTGATCAGGAGAAACGTAAAAGAATGAAGAGAGGTGAAGGATCAGCTTCACATGTCGAAGAAGACCAACCACAAGATTTATCTCAATCTGAAGACGATTCAGAGGCCATAAGATCTTTCACACTTAGTGAATATGAGGGTCAATCAGAAGAGTCGGATAAAATTATACACACACCCACACCCTCAGGATCTGAATCAGATGAGAATGACAATGATGAAGATGAAAAAGATGATGAAGAAGAAGATGAAGAGGGTGAAGATAATGAGGATGATGAAGATAAAGACAATGAAGGTGATGAGGAAGATGACGACCAAGATGACAACCAAGGTGACAACACTATACCTTCTCCACAACCATCATCTGTGGGTCAATCCTCCAGTGAGCTCAAAGATTTAAAAGAACAGCTTACTGCACTGCAAAATAAGGTAACCACACTTGAACAACCAGACGAAAGTGCGCTCAACGCCTTGAAAGAGCAGTTCACCACTTTACAATCTCAAGTGACGGCACAACAAGCAGACATCGATAAGTTGAAATCTCATGATCAATAGCAAGCAACAAAGCAATATCTTAACATTCACCTGCCACAAGAAGTCAGCAGACTCCTTAATGAGACAATTCCTGATCTCCTTAAGGAACATATCAAACGAAAACTAGATAGGATTGTAGCTAATCAAATACAAACCACACCAATCACGATTCAAACTTTACCATCCAAGCCTTTCACTGCTGAACTCAAGGAAAAATTGCTCAAAGCTATCATCGATGATCCAGAAGAGGAAGAGCTTTGTCAGGCCTTGCTTGACTCAATCACGAAAGCAGAAAAGAAAGGTGAGACATGCAAGAAGGACAAGCCAAGACAACGTCATCGTGATGATCACGACAAAGACGATCAAGCTAAGAGAAGAAAGAAAAGTTCTAAATCGACTGGCCCTTCTACTACAGCACCTTCTTCCGGCATTCAACAAACAAGCCAAGACAAGTTTGTACCTCTAGAAATCTAAGCATTTGATGAGGCTGAACCTCATGAAGACTTAAGCATTGATCAAGAAACTACTGCTGCACCACCTAGAGCTGCAAATGTGCCAGCACCACCAGCTGATGCTTCACTCAAACCTGCACCAGAATGGGTCAACCCTAACGTTCCAAGATTCGAATGGTTTAAAGCAATGGTGTATGTATATCTAGATGTTCCAGAGGAAGATGAAGCACCTATTGAAGGATCTGTTGTGGACTTCACCAAAAGATTAAAGAAAGTGATGAAAGTTCAGAAGCTGCGCTTGTCTGACATCATCAAAGTCTGCAAAGAAGGCTTCTCTGAGTTCAAAAATGTAACAACTTCACAGCTAGAATTTGAATATAACTTGGAACAAGTGGCACGGGCGTTTTCTGAGAATGTAAACTTTGAAGATGCTAGCTCCTCTCATCCATCCGATAACTTCCAACTTCATGATTACTCCCTACCCCTACCTCTTATCGGACATTCTCACAATCCGAAGATACCCAAGGCGTATTTCTTCAAAAACGACTTGGAGTATCTAATCTATGGTAACACAAACCCAGAAAAATGATACGCTACTTCCCTCACCAAGTACCAGGCATCATCTTATGTGTTAGAAGGTTTTGAAGAACAGATCAGCGATTTATTCGTCAACAAAATTGAAGAATACAACGATGAAGCTGCTTTTGGAATCTATCACTGGCCTGATATGTGGAAATGGTTCTATAAATGGAAGCTCACTTTTCCTTCGAAGACCGAGGTTAATCAGAAAAGTAGACTTCTTTCCATAACAAGTGTTGAAACAGAATCGAAGTATGGATACAATTTTCTGACAAAGATCACTGTGAGGAGGCAAGATGAAAGAGAATACACGTTCAACGAAGCAGATTATCCCTATCTGCACATCAACGATATTGAAGACATGTATCTCCTCAAAGTTTAAGGGAAACTCGAACATCTTCCTGGACGTCTCCAGTATGACATCATCAACTCTGTTCTGCTTTACATCCGCAATATTGTAATCAGATCAAGAGTTGAAGACATTCATCTCGGGGTGGAAAGCTATCAGAAGAAGTTGAACTTAATCAAGCCAGATATAAAACCTCTAGGGATAGCAGAAAAGAGGCCATAAACTTTCGGTGACAGACCATTCGGAGTAGTGTACGTCAGACGAAATTCATCAAAGTTCATGGGATATCAAGACGTTCACAAATTCAGCGATGAAACTTTGATACTGGTCAAGTCTGAACTTAAACAAATTCTAGAGAACCATAGAAAGGGAAAGAAGCAGGGGTGGCTAAGGCACATGACCTGGAGTAAAAATGATGTGAAGCAAGTCATCAAGTTCATGGACAAGATTGACCGAAGGCTCAAGTTCCGGGTGATGATGAGACGATTGGAGAGCTATGTGGGAGGACGAGCCAGAATTCCTAACATTCTCACTTTCCGTCGTCCTGAGCAGTAATCACTGGTATCATTGTAACATTTCATCATCATTCATCATTTGTTATATTTGACAATGGCTTGTGCACACATCACAGTGCACAACGCGTTCTTGTAAAGAAAGGACCCTGAGGTACGCTTCAGTGCCTCAATCCTAATATAAGGAGCAAAATCTTCTTACTTATGAGTAGAATTAACCAGAATTTTCCTAAGTTTTTTTCAAAATTCTGCTCATAAGGAAAAGTATTCCCTTGTTAAGGGGGAGTATTTGAAACATAATCTTTGTTCTAAAAACAAAAGTTCTTGAAATTCTTCCCATAAACCTCAAAAAGCATATTTTAATCAAAAGTTTATCAAAAACAACATGAGTATGCTATTTTTGAGGGGGAGCATTAAGATGTGATTAAAATATGGTAATAAAAAGTTGGAATCTCGTATGAGCTCGACTCAGAATTGAACCCTCGAATTGACGATACCAATAGTCAGTAATCGAAAAGACATGTCCGGGACGGGTAATAGTTTCAAGCCGGTTTATCTGGTGATGTAAACGTGTCTCGCAAAGGACATGTCTGAGTAGAATGTACCAATTTTGAGAGATTTTTTCTTGAATGTGATCTGGACGGGTAATAATTTCAAGCTAGTTTTACTAGTGATGTAAACGTGTCTCGCAACGATCATGTTCATTGAAAATCAATCAATTCAAAAAGTGCTAACTCTACCCGACATGTGCAAATTTACCTTAAATACTTATGAGCACATGTTAAGGGGGAGTATTTATGAAAATCACAAAACTCTCAAAGTGTTATCAAAATATGTTTTTACAATCATAAGCACTTTGAGAGATTTTCAAAAGGTTTGGCTTATGGCAAAAATAGGATAGTCATGGAGATATAAGGTGACTAAGGTTAGGAAAAACCGTCCTATGATCCGCCAGAGCTGAAGGGATCTACCCAAGGACAATACCAATAGTTTAGAACTAGAAAGTCCTAGGTATGATGAAAAAAGGTGAAAAGAAATGAAAGGGGAAAGAAGGGGTTGAAGTATGAAAAAGAAAAGTAAAGAAAAGGGTGAAAAGAAATAGCCCTCCATTTGATCAACCTTAGGGCAGACACCGGGTTTAATACATATGCTACTGGTTGTTACTACGGTAACACCGGTATTGAAGATTAAGCCGTCATGGACCCAGTGACGCATTGCACTAAACCTTCTAGCCACTCAGGAGTCTCTCAAAAGATACTTGTTTCATTTCACACGGAGAACCCTTCATTATCTATCGACCTCTCACTCCGAGATGTGTTGATATTGAAAAGGAGGCACTCTGCTCCATGCCTCCGACGACCAAAATAAGCACTTGATTGAGTCTAGAGCCACGAGACACATCAAAGATCTCTTAGGAACACTTAGCATTGTTACACTGGTTGTTCAACAAAAGGAACACCAGTTGTAAATTATAAGAGTGTCCTATGCAGGTCTTAGTAATCTGCCAAGAACATTCATGAGAGAATTTACATATTGTGACTCTCAGTGATTGAATGGAAATCCTGCCAGGGTCAACATCAAACAACCCTGATAGTAGGTCATTTCGGTAATCCCCTGTGGATTACGCTTAGTGGTTCCAAACGGTCTACATTCGTGGAGTGATACTTCGGTATACTTCAGCGACTCATCTGAATCATTAATACACTTCGGTGTATCTTCTGGTTCAGGAACGGCCTTGGGTAGGATTAGAGAAAGTCTTCACACAATGCTGTTGACGATCTCGAAGTCCGAATCTGTAAGTGTCGGATGATTTATTGCTAACTGTTTACCTACAGGAAATCATGGAGACCGGGAGTACCACTACCACCATTCCATCATGCTCATATCCTAAAGAATAGTTCTCACTAAGACTGAGAGATAACAAAAGTTCAAAGAAGTTAAAGAAAAGTCAAAGATCGAGCAGAACAAACTTTCACAAGTCAAAGATTGAAGCTTATGAAGTGAGAACTACTTGATATAAGAAGAACAAAAGTCAAAAGACATATCAGCATGGTGGAAAACACGTAAAGACACTGTCATCAAAGAATGTTGGTGGAAGGCAAATCTAGAGATTACCATATCACATATTTCAAGAACAAAAGAACAAAGATGTAAAATGACGTCGAAGCCAATGAAGCAAAGATGACGTCAAGCAACCTTGATGACCAATACTTAGGGGGAGATTGTTGGGAACACGTCTTAGATTATCAAGTATTGATCATTTTATGTAATAGGTTGCTTAGGCCTTTAGGTTAGTTTTATGCTTCGGCCTGTGTAGAAGGTCCATGGGCCGTGGCCTTTTATTTATGTTAATTACTTGTTTATTAGGGCAAAAGCCCAACCTTTTGTAAGAAACTATAAATACCCCCTCCCTTTTAGGGAGAGGGTTGGTTGGTTAATTGCAATTATCATTTCATTATTCTTCAACAAACCTTCCACTCTCTTTCTCTCTCTAACTTTCTCTCTCTAAAATTAAGTAGCTTGTGTGATAAATCTAAGTAACAACATTACATGTTCTATTTATAGGAGAAGGAAGCTAGGACAACACACCCTCTTCTTTCCTTTCACGAAATGGGCCTAAGACATAGGCTCATGGGCTTACTTCATAAGCCTACTAATTTAAACTAACATATAAGCCTTAAAACTAAGCAACCTATTACATGATTAGTATGACCAAGACTTGATACTAGTTAAATGTATTCCCAACACATACCCCCCATAGAATCCGGTTGGCTTGGACCACTACCTGAGCTAGTTCTAGAGGAACTTGACTCATTAAGTGTTGACTTGGTTTGAGTCTTACATATCTTACCACTGGCCTGCTCTGCATCTAAGCTAACAGCAGTAGTGGCAGCCCTTACCAATCTCTGATCCCTCTCCTTATGCACAGCCTCATCTGCAGCCATACTAGCACTAGCCTGAGGTAGTTGAGTACCCTTTTTGGTGAACCTACGGGTATAGGTCTTTTGAGATGTTGATGTGGATGGTAAGATTGTGGATGTGTGATGGGTTTCAGTTGGGATTACTGAACCTTCACCCTGTTTTTGAGATTGGACAAGTGCTACCAAATTAGGAAATAATGGTGTCACTTTCCCAGAAAAATCTTTACCCAGCCTTCTCATGTTTGCAAACAGTTTCTTTGTGAGCAAGGGTGCATCAAATGTTCTTTTATGAACCTTCTGTGGAGAAAGTTGTTGATCCAAAAACCATTGCAAAAATCTTGGATATAGAAAATAGTTGCTTGATGTATCCAAGTTCTAAACCAAACCTTCCAAAATCATTTTAGAAAAGCTAAACTTCTGTCCTGTAGTTAGGCATCCTACAGTAGAAGCCATAGTAGTACCAAACTCATTCCAGCCAGTTGTTTTAGGGCTTAAACAATGTAAGAATGTATGGATTAAAAATTTCCATTGAGGTGAGAAGAGTCCTTTGTAAAATTTCAAAAAGTCATTTTTCTTCTCATACCCCATGTTTTCAAGACCATCAAAAATTGCAGAGTTTAAGAGACACTCAACACCATTATCATCTAGTAGTTGAAGTGATTCTCTAACAGATGACTCAGTGATAAGTATTTCTTGGCCATCTATACTAGTCTTTATTTGTACTTCTCCATTAATAGTTATGGCCCTAGCAGTAGACCAAAACTGGGTAATGTGAGAAACGTATATGGTAGGATTCATAGTTAATGTAAACCTTATAGGGTTTGCATTCAATAAATCAATGATTTCTGAGAGGTTCTAAACACACTTAGAATGTGTTGAGGATACTTTGAGTTTATATCAACAAGTATGCGGAATCTACCAGTTGATACTTAGAAGATTGGTTAATGTAACAGTAATGGACAGTTTGTTTGAACAATGTATAACTACAAATGATTCAATATTATTAGATATAATACGAGTGATCTTGCTTATCACTAGGGTTACAAAACCTTGAATCTTAACAAAGAGTATATCTAAACCTATAACCTAGGACCTCCTTTTATAGAACAAGGATTCCTTTACAAGATAAGTATTGACCCGTATAATTCTAATTAAATAAGATATACATACAATCTTTTCTATACTTATCCTTCTACACGTCACTAAGAGCAGTACTAATCTTCAATCTTCATGCAGTAGTATGATCTTATATACTAGCAGTACTAACTTAACAGTTAGTACTGTTAGTTATATCTTCAGCAATCTTCAACTTACACTGGCAGTACTAACTCCATTAGTACCATTAGTGTTATATCTTCAGCAGTACTAATCTAAAACTAAGTGTTGAACATTTAATTCCTTACAATCCTCCCCTAAACTTGTGATTTACCCTAAATCATCAAGTTTCTAAATTAAATGATTACCTTGTGAGGATTCTTCCAAACACTATAATGTTAGTCTTAGTCTTAGTCTTGTAGCCTTCATTTCTTCTGCTTGCTGATATATTTTTCTCACCAACTCTCTAGCCATTTCTGAGTATTCATCAACTCTGAGCTTAGCTGCTAACATGATATTTAAAATTACTTCTCTCAATGGATAGTGTCTCTCAACTAGCATGTAGACATCCACTCCTTCTTTTGTTGACACCTGATGAACACCACAGTTATCAAATAGTCTCCATGTAGTAGCAAGGTCATGGGCTTGAAACTTCCATAAAACATCTTCTGAGTCAGGCTCATACAACCTCTTCACTTCCACCCATAGCTCCTTGTCTTTATCTTCAGTAGGATCAGTAGATCTAAACCTTTCTTGAACAAGACTCCATAGCTTGTCCAAGTCTTCTCTATCAAATGCCTTGATCAGATCTTCAAAATACTTGTACACCTCTGAATGTCCACCTACCCTGATAATCTTCCAACCTTGGATAACTCTATCTGAGTAAACTTCCTAGTCAATAATGGGATCCACATTCATTGCTTCTGGAATTACTACCATCATACCTTGAAGTTGTTCGTTAGTTAATACTTCTTCTTCTTCTTCCTCAACTGATTCTTCTTCTTTTTCTTCTTCAATCCTTTGCTTCTTTGGATCATCTAATTCTAACTGCTCACCAGCCCTTTTATCTCCTTTGCTTGTTTCAACAGTTTCTGAATTACCTCTTAAGAAATTCTAAATTCTTTTATATGCACTGAAGTACAGCTTTTCTATTTCTTCATAAGACCTTCCTTTGAAGTGTTTTTCTTTCCAATAGTCTTGATGTTTTAGATAATCTTTCATGTACCTCAGCTGTTGAGCTTTAGTAGGAGGTTTCTTCTTTGCAGCTTGCTTCTTACTTTGATGCTTTCTTATCTGCTCCAATAGGTCATTGAGTGCACTTTCATGTTCCTCAGCTATAAATTGTGACCTTTCTTCCTCTAGCATCTTTGCAGTTAATTCCCTATCAGCTTGTTCTTGAGCAACTCTTTCTTGTTCTTCAATGAGTAGCTTCTGTTCAACCATGAACCTTGCAATTTTCTCCTCTTCAGCTACTCTTGCTTCTTCTTCAGCTTGAATTCTTGAAGCAAGTTCTTGATCAAGAGCAATTTAAGCTGTAGTTTTCTTGCTTGTCTTCTCTGATGGCTCACCTTCAATCATTATAGCTTTGCCCTTGTCTGCTCTTTGTCTTCTTATGTAGACTGCACCAGCAGTACTAACCCCTGCTCCAGCAGTACCTTGTAGAACACTAGTAGTACCTTGTTTTTCACCTTGATTAGCTTCTTCCATTGGTTCATCTGGCCTCCCCTGAGTACCAGAACCCACTTGTACCAATGAGACATTTGGGTCTTCATCTATATTTGCTCTCTTCCTCCCCCGTTTGGAAGACTCCTCACCCTTGTCATCATTTTGATCATCATCTGAGCTGGAAGAACTAGAACTAGAAGAATCCACCATTTGAGCTGATCTTTTTCTCTTGAGGGCCTTGACTTTCTGCTCCAGTTTCTTTACCTTCAAGATTAATTTGGTGTAGACTCTTCCAAAGACTTTCTTTGTTGTTGTGAGCTCATCCACCAAACTAGTAACATTAGCTGTTAATGTTGTACACAAGTCCATCAATTCATTTAGTTTCTGACTGCCCTCAGCACTTCCTGATGTGTTACCTTCAGGGAGAGGTGCATCATGGGGCATAGACTCAGATTCCACCAAAAGGTGAGCATCTGAGCCACCCATTTGTTCCAGTTGGCTTGGGATTCCACCACTTGTACTAGGTTCAAAGGAACTTGGTACAATAGGTGTTGCCATAGGTTGGGTCTTACTTATGTTACCCCTTTCCTGCCCAGCATCTAAGCCTGAGATAGTAGGGGCAGCCCTTCCTACACTGACATAGTCAGCCTCATCTGCTCCTTGGGAAGTAGTAGGAACTATGTGCTAAGGAACACTAGAGCCCTCTCTGGTAATAGTCCTAGGAGGTGATGAAATTGGTTGTGAGGCTGTATTGGATGAACTTGTGGGTGTGTTTTGGGAGTCAACTGGGGTTGTTGACCCTTCACCCAGTACCTGCAACTTAGAGTCAAAAAGAGGCACTTCTACCCCACTATACCCTTTGGAGGCCATCCTCATGTTACTAAACAATTTTTGGATTAGTGTTGGAGTTTGATAAACAGTTTGGTGAGGTAGAAGCTGACTTTACCTCATGTTTAAAATAGTTTGAATAAAACGTAGATACATTAAAAATTTAGATTTACTATCCACGTTCTTTACCATACCTTCAAAAATAAGTTTTGAAAAATTGTAAGTCCTATTAGTTGATAGGCAAATGAGAGCAGTTGCAATATTGCTACTGAACTATTCCCATGAAGTTTTCTTAGGACTTAAACAATGAAGGATGGTATGAATTAAAAACCTCCATTGTGGGGAAAAACAACCTTTTTGAAAAGTTAAAGATTGAGATGTGGTGTTATACCCCATTCTGGATAGTGTTTGAAAAATTTTAGTATTGGGCAAGTTACTAATACCATTGTCATCAGCTAGTTGGAGATGCCTCCTAACTGATAATTTAGTAAGAGTAATGTATTTGCCATCCACTGTTGCATTAAGCTCTTTGTCTCTAGTTTCAATAGTTTTGACAGTTACAGTCTGCCAAAACAGCTTGATTGGGGAGACATAGATAGTAGGATTTAGAGTTAAAGAATACCTTATATGGGTTGAATTCAACAAGTCTACTATCTGATGAAATTGAGCACCCTCCTCTGTTTTCTCCAAAAAGGCCACCATATTGTGTTTGTCGACAAAGGTTAAAGAGGCCATAATTGTCAGTAAAATTGTGATTTGATTGCTGGGATTTCAGTAATTTGGTTAGAAAGTAGGTTGAGTAAAGCGAATTGAGATATTTTATAAGACTTTTTAGGGTTTCTAGTGGACCGAATTCAATTAAAAGATAACTTTAGATTGAAGAAAAGTGAATAAAATATATTAAAAGTAAAAATATCCAAATAAGAAAATCCTTAAGTAAAAATATTGAGCAGTAAAAATCTCAACGACTTCTTAACGGCTATATTCAAAAAGCGGATATTACTCATCAGTACAAACGGCTATTCAGCAGTACAAAGTTTAGCCTAGCAGTACTAACTTTTGCCTAGCAGTACTAAGTTTTGGAAAAACTTTGACTCAGAAGTATTAACTCAATTTTTTAATTAAAACAATACTGCATACCAACATTTTGAAGGGATTAAGTGTAAAGGAAGACACTTAATCAAATTTTTGGTTTAATGCAACCTCTGGTTGTGTGAGAACAAATATGTTCAGCTATAAATAACTGCTTGTGATCAGATAAACACATTCAAAGAGCTTTCTTGACAGGGTTTCCAGCTCATGGCAGGTGTTGCCTCTAACACAAATGTGTTAGATTTACTTTTGTTCGCTGTTCTCTCTACCAGATGTCCTTGGACTAACACATTATACTAATAAAAGTATAAAATGGTAGAGAGTAAGTTAGATCAGTTACTATCTGACTAACTATGCCGTCAATTCATATGCAAAAATATCATAATTAGATTTCAAGAAAGAAATTTTAAAGAATCTCTCAACTTAGGTATAAAACCTTTGTTAAGTGATCCCCAAATTCTGTCCATCATCAATCTATTATGTCAGCAACCAATCCACCGTTTGCTTCTCACACATTCCAAACTCCATAACCTGCAAATGTTTGTCCAAAACCAAGAAAACAAAAATGCATAGCATTTGCTTTACAGCAGTACAAAATATGACTAACAGTGCAAACATAACAGTCCTAATTTGCACTAGCAGTACAAACTATACACAGCAGTACTAATTGACACAGCTCAGTACAAATCCATTTTCATGTTCAAAAACAACAAGATTAAAAACTTTAAGAATTAAGCATTCCAATACTTGTTACCAAGTATTGAAACCTTCCAACATCAAAATCTTTAGTAAGAAGATCTGCAAAATTGTTATCAGTATGAATTTTAACAACCTGAACTAACTTTTTCTCATTGCAGTCTCTTATAAAATGATGCCTAATCTCTATGTGTTTTGTTTTAGAATGTTGAACTGGATTTTTAATAATGTATTCATAAAATTGTACCCATAGTCAAGCATCTGATTCTGAATCCATAGAACTTGACGACAGCAACTAGCAGCTGCCACATACTCAGCTTCAGTTGTAGAAGTGGCCATAATAGTCTGCTTCTTGCATTGCCATGATATCAGCCTGCAACCTAGGAACTGACAACCACCTGTTGTTTATTTCCTATCCAGACTAGTACTAGCATAGTCACTGTCTGAGTATGCCACCAGATCAAGAGGAGATTCCCTAGAATACCACAGACCTAACTTAGATTGACCCTTGAGGTACCTAAAGATCATCTTCACAGCAATTAAATGTGAAGCTTTTGGATGGACTTGAAACCTTGCACATGCACACATAGCAAACATAATATCTGGTCTTGATGAAGTGAGATACATCAAGGACCTAATCATGGACCTGTAGGTGTGGACCCAATCATGGACCTGTAGGTGTGTACATCAACATTTTCTCCATCTGCATCTTTGAGCAAAGGTTTCTCTGGATCGACAGGTGTACTTGCCACTTTTGCATTAGTAAACTGAAACTTCCTCAATATCTCAGTCACACATTTATCTTGACTGATAAATATGCCTTCAGCTGATTGCTTCACTTGCAGCCCCAAAAAGAAGGTGAGTTCACCTATGGAACTCATTTGAAACTTATCATGCGTAAGTTTCTCAAATTCAAGACACATCTCCTTCTTTGTGGATCCAAAGATGATGTCATTAACATAGACCTGGACCAGCAAGATATCTCCCTTGTTCTTCTTGATAAATAGGGTCTGATCAATCTTGCCTCTTTGAAACCCATTATCTAATAGACAAGTAGCTAATTTTCCATACCAGGCTCTAGGAGCTTGATGCAATCCATAAACAGCTTTTACCACCTTATATACCTTGTTTGGAAGTTCAGGATCTACAAAACCTAGAGGTTGAGAGACATACACCTCCTCTTCAATAGTACCATATAAAAAGGCACTTTTAATATCCATCTGGTAAACAGTAAACCCCATGAAAGAAGCATAATCAAAGAACAATATTATGGCTTCAATCCTAGGTACAGGTGCAAAAACCTCTTCATAATCTACTCCTTCCTCTTGTGTATAACCATGGGCTACAAGTCTTGCCTTATTCCTGATCATTATCCCCCTTTCATCTTTCTTGTTTTTGAATATCTACTTAGTTCCAATAACCCTCATACCCTTAGGTAAATCAACTAGCACCCAAACTTTTTGAATCTTGAACTGTAGAAGTTCCTCTTGCATGGCTTCCACCCAGCTTGAGTCTTGTAAGGCCTTAAGTATGTTCTTGGGTTCTTCTTGTGAAAGAAAATATACAAAGAGACATGTGTTGGCAGCTTCATGCTTCTTCTCTTCATAAACAACACTGAGAAAGCCTTGTTGATTTGAAGTCATGGTTTGCCTTCTTGTCTTCACACCAGACTATATGTCTCCAATCACATTATCTAGGGAGCGATCCTTGTGAATTCTTGTGTGTGGAGTTGTAGGAACTTGATAAGCAAGTGGCATGTTATTGATATCCACTTCATCTTCTGAGAAATCATCAGCAGTAGTAACTGATGGGCCGACAGTATGAACATTTTGCCCAGCAGTACTAACATTAGGCTCAGCAGTATAAACCTCATTTGTACTGTTTTCATGATTCTCTGGTTCTTCAACACCACCTTCTTTGTTTTCAACTTCATGACCTTCTTTGTTTGCATCAGTAGAAGGTCCAACATCCTTTGAAGATGAATCAACACTATTCCATATTGGCATCAGTATGTGATCTTGATCATTCTCCTTTTTCAAGCTTGGTTCACCTGTTTCAACACCATCTTCTGAACCTGCAAAATCATTAGAAAATGTTCCTGCAACAACTGGTGCATAGTTCATAGATTGTGTTAGAGTATCAATATCAAATAGCCATTTTGGACCTTCACCTGCAATACTAGACTTATTCTCTAAAAACTGAATATGCAGGTTTTCCTCTACTTTCCTGGTTCTTATGTTGTATACCCTAAAGGCTTTGATGTTTAATGAGTACCCAACCAAGAAACCCTCATCTGATTTTCCATCAAATTTTCCCAAATGGTCTAAGGTATTGAGAATAGTGACATGACATCCAAAAGGTCTTAGAAAACCTAAAGCAGGTGTTTTACCCCTAAACAGTTCATATGGTATCTTGTTGTGAGGTTTAATTGACCAATAAAACCCTGTTTTGCACATAACAAGCAGTATTGTAACACCCCAACCCAACAAGGGTAAAAATGTCACATTATGGTGTCAATCAAAACGTAAAAATAAGCGGAAGTCTGATATAATTAACCAAAAGTCATGAAACCACATGACAACAAAAGTCATAACAAAGATCCAACAAAGTCTACAAATGAATTAAATCCAAAATACTAAGTCAGCAAAGCATAAATCCAGCTAAAGAGAATAGTCTAATCATGGTAGGTCTTCTAAGCTCCTACTCTCACACTCTGCCCCCAAGAATCCCTGCTTAACCTGCCGCAGGAAAAGAAACGCGGCTGAGCTAATGCTCAGTGAACAGATATGAACAATAACTGATAATATGATAATCAAACGAATAATGAATCAAATGGTGCCAAATGAAAGATAAAGAAAGAGCCTACCGAGAAATATGTCAGATGAACAGAGTATATATCATATATAGAATCAGAGTGCAGAACAAATATCATCAATATGGAATCGGAGTGCATTGCCCAACTGCCTAAGCATGATACATGAATAGGCCAATCAATCATATCACAAGTCATATCACAAATCATATACCATCAATTCAAATTGTACATGGAGTAGCTAGCTCACAATGTACCAGATTATGATGGGGTGTAGGAACACACACCTACCAATCACCAGATACAGATACAGATTCCTTAGGATGCATCCATACGCTCCCTACAAAACAATATAATACATATACTAGCTCTAGGCTAAGCATACATACTCAGATAATCATATTGGCCGAAGTGCTATATAGCATATATAGAAATGGGAACGCCGGGGACTAATCACACCGCCCCAGATAGTGTCATGCCACCGGTGCCTCAATGACATGGCTATTGTACCTCCATGACTAGGAATACAGTTACAGAAGCTGGGTAATACAAGAACAATCATAATCATATCAAATACTGAACTGAAGCATATCAAATTGAATCATATCAAATATTGAACTGAAGCATATCAAACGGATAATCAATGAATATCAAAATGAGATAGCAATTCAAATATCAGAACGAATAACAAAACGGATATCAAAGGTAATAACGGATAATCAAATCAATGGATGCCCTTACTGTTAAAGGACGGAATATCTGTACCTTAGCAAATGAAATGAAAGAAAACGGAAAAGTAATCACAAGGAAACAACATCACGTCTTCTTCAATGAATCTACACGGATTAGGGTTCATATTATACTTATTAGCTCATTTAATGTCATAACGGATTCTTAATTACTCATTACCATTCATTAATGTGATTAGGGTTTCATAAGTGAAAATAGGATAACATATGTTCAATAGTATCTGGTTTAATGTTTCAAATGAAATTAGGGTCAAAACATATTTAATGGGATTAGGTTACACCAAAACTGTAACTTATAACATATTTCAGATTTTATCACGTTCCAGCCCCTTTGTTTATGAATTTAAAACCACACTTGTATACTTACTGAGGTGCTCAAATAATTATCATAGATACTTATACATGTTAGGTAATTACTGTAATTTTTATAGATTTTATTTCAAAATGAGAGTATCCAAACAAAAATCATTTTCCCAGACCTTTCCAGAAAGTGCACCGCAGGTGTACCCCGAAAGTTTGTATTTAATTAACCTATTTGAACCATTCAGAAAAATCCAAAAAAATTCCAGTAAGTCATATACATTTTAAGCATTCTCCCTGTCAAATGAGACCTCTTAATTTCTTATGGTTTTAAAACTAAAAACCAAAAACACCAACTGATTTTCAGACATCCAAAATACAGTTTTGACACTTAACCCTGTAAAAATCAAAAGACCATATTTCCGACCTACAATGGCTATAAAACTTGATACTCTGATAGAACACTTCATGAACTTATGTTTAGACCTAAAAATCACACAAAAATATGTTGGCATCATTAGTTTAGACCCCGTTTAATTGACCCAAATTTCTGGACCAAGGTTAGCATACATACTCAGATAATCATAATGGCCAAAGTGCTATATAGCATATATAGAAATGGGAACGCCGGGGACTAATCACACCGCCCCAGATAGTATCATGCCACTGGTGCCTCAATGACATGGTCATGGTACCTCCATGGATAGGAATACAGATACAGAAGCTGGGCAATACAAGAGCAATCATAATCATATCAAGTCAATCATAACAAATACTGAACTGAAGCATATTATATCAAATACTAAACTGAATCATATCAAACGGATAACCAACGAATATCATAATGAGATAGCAAATCAAATATCAAAACGAATATCAAAGGTAATAACGAATAATCATATCAATGGACGCCCTTACTGAAAAAGGACGGAATATCTGTACCTTAGCAAATGAAATGAAAGCAAACGGGAAAGTGAACACAAGGAAACAACGTCACGCCTTCTTCAACAAATCTACACGGATTAGGGTTCATAATATACTTATTAGCTCATTTAATGTCATAATGGATTCTTAATTACTTATTACCATTCATTAATGTGATTAGGGTTTCGATAATGAAATTAGGTTAACACACACTTAAAAGTATCCATTTTAATGTTCCAAAGTAATTAGCGTCAAATCATATTTAATGGTGTTAGAATTAACCAAAATCCTAACTTATGTTACATTTCAGGTTTTAACATGTTCTGGTCCCTTGATTTATGAATTTTATGACACACCAAACGGTCTCCTGAGGTTCCACCAATTTTATCTGTGATTCCCACCTGAGTTAAGAACCTACCCTAACTTTTACAAATTTTATTACTATGTTCAAGTACCCTTTCAAAAATCGTTTTCCCAAACCTGTCCAGAAAGTGCACTGCAGGTATACCCCGAAAGTTTGTATCTAATTAACCCATTTTAATCTTTCAGAAAAATTCAAAAAAATTCCATTAAGTCTTATACATCTTAAAAATCCTCCCTATCAAATGAGACCTCTCAATTCCTTATGGTTTGAAAACTAAAAATCAAATACACCAACTAATTTTCAAACATCTAAAATACAGTTTTGACACTTAATCTAGTAAAAATCAAAAGGCTACCCTCTCTACCTCCAATGACCACGAAATTTGATATTCAGATAGTACACTTCACGAACTCAGTTTTAGACCCAATAATTATGCAAAATCATATTGTTATCATTAAATTACACCTTGTGCAAAATGACCAAATTTCTGGACAGCTTATACACCTAAAATCATAACAAACCCCTAAACCCCTTTCAAGCCCTGATCTCCCCAATTAATTGCCTAGGGTTTCCAGGTTTATATCATAATTAATGTGTCATTAATTTTCATATTATGGCTTCAAAAACATAGGTCTAGGGCTGGACAAAACGACACCAAAACAGTCCACAAAACACAACACACAATAGTCCGCAAAACTCGACACCAAACAGTTACAAAGGCGTATAGTTTTCATGGTTTTATGTGACTATTTAAGGCTGATCATTAGGGCTTGATTAAGGTTATATACTTGTCGACCTAGGGCTGGAAAAAGTGACACAAAACAAAATAATATAACATGATACAAAACCGATTAAAAGGGCATAGGTTTTATAATTTTATGTGACCAGCGACGAGGCAAATATGACCTGTATTTAAACATGATTCAAAGGTTTTTCTTGGCATGATATTATTCTTGTTTAAACCTATAATATGTCGAATAGAAAACAACAAAGAGAGGACTCCAAACCTGTGTGTCGACTGGAAATAGAAAACGAATGGGATCAAAAAACTAGGGCTCAGATTGCACTAACAAAATACCAACGATTACACCCTCTTTGGTCACAAACACTTCTTGTTCTCTCTTCTTCTTTCTTGGCAGCAAAACAAAGGAATATGTGGGTATTTTCTGGTTGGTTCGATGCTAGAGAGAATGGGATGGAGGGAAAATAATATACGGCTTGTGATAAATTTGGGCAAAGCGTGTACTATAAAATGGTAATACCGTGTTTTCTTGATAAGAGTTAAGGAGTATGTATCTTTTATTTTATGGCAAGATCTTCATGTGTTCTTATCCTCTCAAAATAAACGAGCCAAGGAATATGGGCTCAGGAAAAAATGGTTTAGGCATAATAGGACTAGGATAGAATTTGTTTAAGTAACTTTAGGAAAAGATTTAATTAGGTTAATTAGGATTTAATTATAGTGTGTAATTTAATTATAATGTATAGTTTTAATGACATAAAATTAATAATTCAACTTAGGATAAAATTCAAAATGGCGCAAAAATTATGGTTCAAATATTTCGGGTTTTACATCAACCATCTCTTTATCTCTTCATCTCATTTCTATCATTTACTATACTTGTGTTCTACTATTATGGTGACCTAACAAGTGGTATCAATCGCCAAAGGATCGTTGTGAAGTGTGTTTCAAGTCATACGTACCATTTACTTTTCTTACGGTTTGGTTTTGTGTGTAATTTTGAGAGGATCTAAACACACGTGTATTGTGTTGAAGATACTTTGAATGTATATCAAATAGTATGCGGAATCTACTATTTGATACTTAGAAGATTTATCTATGTAACAGTAATGTATTGTATGAACAGTTTATGATGTAACCAAACACTTCAATATTATTAAGTATAATACGAGTGATCTTGAGTATCACTAGGTTTTACAACCTTGAAGCTTAACAAAACATACGTACATAACATCTAACCTAGGGCCTCCTTTTATAGCACAATGAGTCCTTTACAAGATAAGTATAATATTCTAAACATGCAGAATATTCGTATAAGTCTAACTCTATAAGATATACACAAAATCTATTTGTATAAGGTTTTCGAATCTGGAATTGTCGTAGTAGAGAAATTTAGGAGACTATTCATGATAATTTCGATGAGCTTACAGATATGGCTTCTGAGCACAACAGCTTAGGACCCGCAACCAACCATCTAAACTTTTCAGATCCAACAGTTGCACCTCTTTCCCTTAACTGTAAAGAATTGGAAACCTTGTTTGCTCCACTGTTTGATAATTCATTTGAATGTCGTGCACCAAATGTATCACCTATTTATGATGCATAACCTAATACTAATCCAATACCTGATACACCTGCTACTACAACAACAACAGTTGCTACAGATGCACCTCCAAATTAATCTCCATCAACAGTAGAACAAACCGCTTCCAACACTGACAATGCAGTTGAAGCTCTTCAACAACAACCAGTACCCGAACCTGCAGATTATGACCCAAATGCGTTCTTTAATCCATTTGCACCGAATCCAACCGTTCCTGATATTGCAGGGTCATCTACACGCAATTTGGACCCATCTAATCTGCAAACGTTCTATCAACATCACCCTTTAACACATCATTGGACTAAAGAACACCCCTTAGTAAACATCATTGGCAATCCCTCAGCTCCAGTTATGACAAGACAAAAACTTCACACCGATGCTGAAAACTGCATCTATGCACTCACAGTTTGTCAAGATGAACCCAAAAACATCAAAGAGGAACTAACATATGACAATTGGATTGAGTCAATGCAAGAAGAACTCGACCAATTCAAATGAATAGAAGTGTGGGAGTTATTTGAAAGACCAGATGGGGTCTATGTCATCGGACTGAAGTGGATTTGGAAAAACAAGTTAGATGCAGAAGGCACAGTAATTCGTAACAAATCGCGTCTGGTAGCTAAAGGATTCACTTAGCAAGAAGGAATTGATTTTGAAGTGTCCTTTTCTCCAGTTGCTAGGTTTGAGGTTGTCTGTATCTTTCTGGCATACGCTGCACACAAGAATATGGTTGTTTATCAAATGGATATGAAAACGACATTTCTGAATGGCCAATTACGTGAGGAAGTTTATGTTAGTCAACCAGAAGGATTCGTTGATCCAGAGCATCCCAATCATGTGTACAGACTCAAGAAGGCCCGTTACGGACTTAAACAAGCCCTAAGGGCATGGTACGATAAACTAACGGCTTTCTTGCTTGCCAATCATTTTACTAAAGGTTCAGTGGATCCAACTTTGTTTATTCAAAAACACGGGGAGGAAATTTTAATTGTTCAAATCTATGTCGATGACATTATTTTTGTGTCAACAAACAAAAAATATTCAAATGCTTTTGCAAGATTAATGAAACAAAATTTTGAAATGTCCATGATGGGTGAACTTACGTTCTTCTTAGGACTCCAAGTTCATCAATCACCCTAAGTCAGTCCAAGTATGCTCTTGAGATTTTAAAGAAATATGGCATGACAAGTTGTGCTACTTATAACATACCTATGTCTGCATCATCCCTAAAGCTGGATGCTGATTTACATGGTACACCTGTTGACCCTACAAAATACCGTAGTATGATTGGGTCCCTCATGTATCTAACAGCCAGCAGACCAGATATAGTTTTTGCTGTATACCTATGCTCCCGTTATCAGTCACGACCAACTGAAAGACACCTCTCTGAGGTTAAAGTAACCCTTCGATACATAAAGGGAACCATCCATTTGGGGATCTGGTATCCGAAGGATTCTGGTTTTGAACTAATAGCTTTTTCAGATGCTGATCATGCAAGATGTTTAGACACACACAAAAGTACATCTAGGGAGTGCATTTTCTAGGAGACAAACTTGTATCTTGGCAGTCAAAGAAGCAGGATTGCACTTCATTGTCATCTACAGAATCAGAATATGTAGCCATGTCAGCATGTTGTACTCAAGTCATTTGGATGCGATCACAGCTGATGGACTACGGTTACATTTTCAATCAGATTCCCATATACTGCGACTCCAAGAGTGCCATTGCCATCTCACGCAACACGATTCAACATTCGAAGTCAAAACATATCGCATTTCGATATCATTTCATCAAAGAGCATGTTCAAAAGGGTACAATTGAATTATACTTTGTGGGTACTGAATACCAATTAGCGGACTTATTAACCAAAGACTTGCCCCATGCAAGATTTGTGGAATTAGTTTACCAAATCGGTATGCGGTGTTTGACTCCAGATGATTTGAAAAACTTTCTTAAACACAACTAAGAAAGTCAAACACCAAAACCTTTTTTTGTAAATATCTTATTCAAAAACACAAAAAGATTTTTCATTTTTCTTTTCTTTATTTAAAAAAAAATCAAGTACAAAATTTCCGTCAACACTTTGTTCATTTAAACAAATTACCAATTTTTTTGAACAAGTGTTGAGGGGAGTATGAAATTCAAATTTTAATATTTTCCTTAAAATTTGTTGTAAAAACCAAAATTTCCATTCATGTGAAATTCCCATTTTGCCCCTCTAAAATTTTGAATTTATGAGAACATGCAATTAACTAAACAAGAACATTGCACATGTTAACCTAAGTACGAGAATGTAAATATATGTTATTTAAAAACATTACCTCATGATTAAATTTCTCATTTCAATTAAGCCCTAAACCTATATATTATAAATACAACTAATATTAACTAACCTAAGTCATATTAATAATAAAAATTTGTTACAACCATAAAAATACTCCCTAGTACCACACGCCCCATATGTAACCAATATGTCCAATTTTATTCAAAGAAATAAATAAATGGCCCTCTGAATTAGCCCAAAATAATTCTATCAAATAAAAAAAATTAAAAATAAAATACCTTCCAAGATTTTAAGCCTCCTCTTCTTATCTAAAAGGCCGGTTTTCTATTCCCTCCTCCTCCTCAATTCACACGACAAAAATAAAATAAAATAAAATTTGGGTTCTTGCTTAATCATCTTCTAGGGCAAAAAGGAGTCGAGTTGCTGCTGTGGTTGTATATTTTGGATCATAAGGTCGAGGGTTTTTGTTGTTCCTTTTCTTCTTGATCTCGTTAAAACCATTAGGTAATTCCCTTGTTCTTTTTTTTGTTCCAATCGACACAACATATAGATAAGAATCTGAATTTTGCCAACACAAAACCAAATTAGTAATATGTTTCAATACTTATGTTAATTGGTTTATGATGTTAATTGTCAATCCATAAAATCATACACGAAATTATAACATGTATGCATAGATGTGATTAATGGTGTCGCGTGTGTATGGATTTAATTGGTGTGTTTTGATCAAGCCTCTAATTGACATATGATACCTCTAATTGAACCCTAAAAATCTGCATTAGTTGGGTAATTATGAATAATATAAAGATATGAAACCCTATGTTGTGTGGTTAGTGTTAAATATGAATTAGGGCTTATTTGTGAAAACGGTTTTTGAATATTGTAGTTTCATAAAATAAAATTGGTGGTTGGTCTCTTGGTTGTGATTTCATAAACATGTTAATTTGATTCCTAAATTAGTTGTGGGTAAGTGGTATAAGCTTATATGCAAGAATTGATAATTAAAATGGTGTTAAACATGGCCTAATATGGAGTTGTGTTATTTACTGTTTTACATGTCGAATTTGTACGGTTCATGAGATGAGTTTAAATGATGTCTAAGTCTGGAATTTTGTTTGTAAACTTAGTTTAGGGTCCTATGAAAGTATTCCAATTGGTTTGAATGAATTTGAGTGCGATATTAATGTTTTTCTGAATTTTATGTGTTCGTATGTCAAAATCTGGTTGCTGAGTTATTTTTCTGTCAGTTTCTTTGATTTTTATTTTCCAAACCATAGCGAGTTAGAGGCCACAATTTTACAGAAGTTATATTTCATATACGGAATACTTCCTGGAATTTTTATTGAATTTTGTGAGGTAATTTGGTTAGGTTGTTGGGTGCATACTTTTGATGTGTAACTGCAGTTACGAATCTGAACACATTGACTTGAACGGTTTTACAAAGGGTCTTACCATTGATAATAAAATCTGGAAAAATTCTAGTAGACTTCTAAGAGGTGCGGTCTACTGTGGTAATTTTATGGATTTTTAGTTTGGGATTCTGATACGTTTTTAAAATTCGTTAAGTGGGCTTAATTTTATGTTAAAATCAGTCAATAAGTGTTCATGTGTTGTTTACATGTTCTAAGTGTTTTCTTTTGATACTTGATGCCAATATTTGTTTCTATGCCGTGTATGATATGTTAGTGACGTTGTGACTTGTGTGTGAACATGTTAAACTTTTTTTGTTAATTCCGAACCCAAAACCGAACTTAAACTAAATTGGGGAATCGTGTTAAAAGTTACTAAATATGAAAACCTTGTTAAATATGGAAACTTACTAAATATGGAAAGATTACCAAATATGGAAACTTGTTAAATATGGAAACTTACTAAATATGGAAAGTTACTAAATATGGAAACCTGCTAAATCTGGAAACTTACTAAATATGGAAAGTTACTAAATATGGAAAGTTACTAAAAATATAAAGTTACTAATTATAGAAAGTTACTTAATCTGGAAGGTTACTAAAAATAGAAGTTTCTAAAAATAGAAAGAAACCTAAATCATGTAATCTAATTAAAACGAGCCTATAAGTAACATGTGATTATTAATTGTTAGGTTCGGTAAAGAAGGAGTGACCTTTCCATTCCTTTGTGACCCATCTTTTACCTGGTTGTCTTTCTGAATAAGGTACGTATATTCTGACCTTTCTTATAAGGTTTCTCATGAAACTTTCACACCTTCTGATTTCCTTATCTTCTGATTATATATGAACCTTTGCTATGCACCATTTGATATGAGCCTTTGCCATGCACCCTTTTGATCTGAACCTATGATTATGATATTTCTGATGACCTTAGATTCTGTTACATTCTGTTTGACCCTTCAGTGTGATACCCGAGCTTATTATGTATTCTGTATCTGTATCACTAGTCATGGGGGTTCCATGACCATGTCATTGATGCACCAATGGCATGACTCTAGGGTGGGGGAGTGATGACCCATCACGTCCCTTTTATTATGATATATGTATGGCCACGATGATTATGATTTCTGCAGGGGTGTATGGATGCATCCTAGATCTGATCTGTTATGTTATATGTTATATTTCTGGTGATTGGTACTGTGTGCAATACATGCCCTTCACATTTCTAGGAGCTAGCTACTCCATTATGTTACTTATGTATTGACGAAGACCATGATTATGATGTTTATGATATGATATGTTTCTGGGCTCGTGGTAGATTTCTGACAACCTTTACACCTTGTTACATTTTGATATTCCTTCTGTTATTCCCCAATGCACCATATTCTGTTTTCTCCATTTCAGTTGACTTATGATATTTGTTCAGACGATCTTGACCTCTCAGATTTTTGACAGATGATATTCGTTTCAGCAGGAGTCTGTGTTTCCTCTTTCTTTACATATACATGTTTGATTATTCGTTTATTATATATATATATATCTGTTCACTGGGCTTTTTAAGCTCAGCCGCATTTCTTTTCCTGCGGCAGGTTTTAGAGGAAAGCTGGGATATGAGTGAAGAGTGCATAAGAGCCCTTAGAGGACTACACCTTTGATAGCTACCTTGGATTAGAGTTGACTTGGATATTTTCATTACCAGACATATTGTACCTTTGTTGAAAATCCTTGTATTCCGTTTACTTTAGATTTCATTTGTAACTTTTGAATTTAATTGTATTATTAAAGTCTTCCGCTTGTGTATGTTCTGTTTGACACCATGAATGTGATATCTTAACCCTTGTCGGGTTGGGGTGTTACATTTGTACTTGCATATTTCCAAAAGATGTTGTTTTTATATGTGTTGGTAATATTATTCCTGTGATACCCTCCTTGATCGTAAAATGTTTTCTCATATTCCTAAGTCAAGGGGGTGTATTAAAATTGTTCTTCTCAAAATAATGTCAAGTCTTGTTAATATTTTGTGACTAAGGGACTTAGATTGCTAAGTTATGTCGTTAAGGGACTTAAAGTGATAAAAATTGAAAGTTTGATTTTTAACACAAAAACAAAAGATAGATGCATTTACTGCATCTGACTTTTGCATTTACTCTTCACAAAACAAAATCAACGACCAAACTTCATTCTTCAAATCCGTTCAAGACTTCTCAAATTTGTGAGTGTTTATATAATCTTTAGATAATTATAAGAAACGGTTTTCAATGATTTTGTAATCCAACGGCTAAATTATTCATAATTGCTAATTTTAGATTTAGGGTTTAGTCGATTTGGGTATAACTGATTTTGAGTGTTTGAGTTTGATTTCTGTGGTGGGATATGTTATTAATCAAGTGGTTAACATGTTTCAATAACCCAATCGTACCCAGAAACAAGAATTGATGATTTTTTTTATTAAGGTTCATGCGTATGAATTGGTGGAATTCAAATGATAGTGTTTTGGTCTAATTAAATGAATGGGATATTGTCCTTACATGTTTTGTAACACTATTTGATCATCAAATCATACCCAGAAACGTGTTTGAATCAATTTCGATGTTTAGGGTTTATGAAGAACACATCCAGGTTCAAACCTCTTGATTCATGGCAAAAAATTGTTAAAATTCAGACCATTGAGCTTAGAATCATCATAGGAACCTAAGGGAATCAATCACATAAACATCTAATCCATTAACTTGAATTTCGACATGATTGAAATGAGGGTTCATCGAAATTGTAAATGGTTGTTCTCAAATTAGATAAACTGTTTTTGGATGTGTTTAAATGAGCTTAAAGATCATATTGTAACTTGTGGTTTGATCTAATGTGGACAGGAAACCAATTTCGATAAAGATTCACAACATAAAGTACATCTACAGTGTTCATCGGAATTTCTTGTATAAGAAATCGTCGAAATTGCAAAATCCATCGGAATTGGATAACCTTGTCGGAATTGCTTCAAATTTTTTGAAATTCAATATTTTATCGCAATTGGGCAAAGTTATCGCAATTCAAGAACTTTCATCGTAATTGGACATACTTTATCACAATTCAAATTTTTTCATCGCAAATAAAAATGTATATCGGAATTCAAGTTTACATCGCTATTGGACAAAACCTGTCGAAATTCTAAAATTCATCGCAATTGGACATAGTTTATCGCAATTCAATTTTTTCATCACAATTGAACATAGTTTGTCGCAATTTAAGTTTTCATCGCAATTGAACATAGGTTGTCGCAATTGGAAAAAATGTGTCGCAATTCAGAAACATTGTCGCAACTGGACTTAATCATATCAGATTTTAATAAATTCACAAGTTGTCGCAATTGATCATTAAGTTATCAAAATTCAACTTAAACCATATCTTGTCACAATTAAGAGTGTTTATGGCAATTGAAAATTGATTAAGTCACATTATCATAACACTAAGTTACAATGTTGAGTTTTGCAAAACTAATAATTTCTGGACATAAAAATCAATGATACAATAAAGTGGTCACATGAAATGTCACAACTTTACAAATTGCTAACTTTCATGTTTTTTCTGCATATCTGTGTCTTTGATTAATGTTTCAGAACACACAAATGGCTACTTAACAACCACTTCCCATGCTCACAAAAGAAAACACATTTCCTCATGATTATGACGTGGAAATTGGCAAGAACAACGCACGTATATAATTTCACAAAATCAAGTGTGCTGAACAATCATGTCAAATAGCAATTGAAATTCTCAAACTGCACAAGTGTATGAGCATGCTGGATAAGTCTGCATCCATTCCTGAGCTCTACATTCACCAGATGTGGCACACAATCAAGTTGGATATGGGAGAAGACTCATTCACCTGCACACTGGACAGAAAAGAAGTCATTGTTGACGTCAATTATCTTCGTAAAACCTTACTTCTTCCGGAAGCTCCTGCACCAACCAAGAAGTTTCATCCTACTCCCTCAGAAGAAGTCTTTCTTAACTTCCTTTTAGAAATTGGTTATGATGTACAACCAAACAAGCCACTAAAATCATTCTCCAAAGTAGAATCCAAGCTCATTCCCCAACCGTGGAGAACCATTTAGTACATCTTGGCTAGATCAATCTCCGAAAGAGACAGTGGTCATGAAAATCCTCGTCTTTCTCACTTGCAAATCTTCTAGGGAATAGTGAATCAGAAACAAATTGATTACGCTCAACTTATCTGGGATGACATAGTCTTTCAGATTCAGAGTCATTACTTAAAACCATTCACCAAAATCCATTTTGTCAGATACACCAAGTTACTCATCTACCATCTCCTTGATGACAATGAAGACATTCCTCGACGTCTAGAAGATCCAGAGAAGCATCTATTTGCAATGAACAAAACAGTCAATCAAGTCTACATCCCGAAAGGAAGCACTCGCAAACAAGGGATGAGACTTCCTGACTCTCTTCTTACAGAAAAAATCAAGAAAACACAAGCATACCTTAAGTATGATAAAGCTTTCAAGGAAGGGTATGTCAGATTTAGCAAGTATGATGATGAATCAACTCCTGCAAAGACTCGAACAAAAGGAGGTAGCAAGACAGGAAGCACATCCAGCATCACGAAGAAAATAAAACCAGGTCCTCCTAAATACAACAAGAGGAGAGTACCTGTCAAAATTGTTAAGCCTGAGCCTGAAGATGAATAGATTGTAGAAGAAGGGGAAACTGGTTCAGAAACAGAAACCGATGAAGAACCAATAATCTACAAAGAAGATATTGCTACCAAGATTGCTCAGGATGAAAGTCTTGTATCACTTGCAGCTGATGAAGAGAGGAGAATGAAGAAAATACTTGATGAAGAGATGAAAATGGATGAAGATATTGCTAAAGATTTTGGTGAAGATCAGACCCAAGAAGATGATATGGAAACCGAGATGGTTGATATGGAGAAGTTAAAGAAGAAGATACATGAAACCATTCCATCTGATGATCAGACCCTCGTCATTTTGGTTAATCAACTCATAGGTCTGGAAGTGCAGAAGGAGTCACTGAACGTCGATCAGATCCGGTTAATCAACCCGTTAATGACGAGGAACGGGATGAAGATGGAAATCTCATCATGAAGGAGGTCCATCAGGAAGAACAAATTGCAGACTTTGACATGAATGATGATGTTAACACGAAGAATGTGATAATTGATGATGAAGTAATAAGAAAAGCCGTTGAAGAACTGGAGTTGGAAAAGAAGGCAAAGGAAGAAGAAGAAAGGAGGCTAAAACAAAAGGAGGAGGAAGAAAGGTTGGTTAGGAAAATTGTTGATGAGAACGAAGCTAACAACTACATTCAAACACCTCTAACTACACCTCCACACTCTCCTCCAATTAACCACGATACACCTCCAGTCTCTCAGCAAGCATCTCCTCCAAAAGACATGGACACAAACATTAACAAGGATCCGTCTGTCATTCCTGAATCATCAACACATTCTTCACCACCACCAACACAAACAACATCAACAAGCAAATCCATCAAGAAACCCATCAATCCTTTGGTCTCTCAAGCATCGATAAAGGTGAAACAGGCCGTGAAGCTTGCAAGAATAAAGAAACATAACAAGCTTCTTGACCAAATCGAAACATTAACAAATATGGTTACCGGTCTTGCTGGACAAGTGAACGAGCTCCAAAGCATAAAAGCTTGAGTTGATGAATTCCTTTCCGATGACATTCAGGATAAGATGTTTGTAACACCCCGAAATCGGATCTTGCGGAAGCATACGGATCGGGGGTGATATTGAATAGTTATCACAACACAAGGTACAAAGAACGGTTTTACTTAAATCATTTTAGAAGAAATTCCATAATTGAAAACATTCAATTTACATTAATTAAAAATAGTGCGGAAAATATAGGTACATAAAAGGATTTAAAATGGTCCCAAATAGTTTTCTGAGTCTTCTATTACCATGCTAAGCCCTTCACCAAGCTCCTCCAAAAGTAAGATATGCAGCAGAGAAGACCTTAGATAAAACATGCTAAAAGTCAACACAAAGGTTGAGTGAATTCATAGGTTTAAGAAAAGTAGTTGATCACAATATTTCAAGTTTAAGAGAAAGTGGGCTACGTTGTTATATGCCCGAAAGTTCATTTGCATAAAATCAATTGAACACAATTCTCAAGATTGGGCCACGTTGTTGCACCCATAACAGAAACAGTGGGCCAGTTGTTAGCACCCATAACTCCAGATATTACCACTGCACTAAGCTCATGACACACAAAGCGTTAACCAAAACCAGTAACCCTGGCATAAGTCAACAGTAACCGCGGATTTCATAATATAATAGTTGCCCCCAAAGCTAGGTATCTTTCTGAATACCTAGGTAACTCAAATATAGCACACCCGTGTTGCCTACCCAGCAACAGGGATGGGATGGTCAAATCCTATAGGCCTATAAACTATATTCGTACTCACTCGCAAGTGACTAATGGTTCTTGATCGAGGGACTTGCTTTTGGCAAGGGCGGTACTTAGTGCTTATCAGATGTTTCACAAAGTGGCTACTGCTTCACTCACAGTACCAGAAAAGTAGAAATGGCTACTGCTTCACTCACAATACCGGGAAAGTATAAGTGTTGTGCCAGCAAAAATAAAGTTTCAGAAAGCAGAAAACATAGCTTTTAGTTCAAGTACAGTTTTCAAACAATTGTGATCATAGTCAAAACAGTAGCATGTATCTCACCGCAAGTAGCTTATAAAGCAGTTTAAGCAAGTAAAAAGTGGGGCTATGAACTCACCTGAGTATGCAGCAATGCAAGATATCACAAATACCACAACTGGCATCAAGTAGTAAAGGCACGATGATATCAAAAGTAGAGCACAACGTTACTAGATCGGCACAACCTAGTAAGTAACATGTTTCAGAAAGTAATTCCTCAAGTAATTATGAAGTAGTGTTCGTTGAATACTTGTGTTAATATAAAAAGGGTTTAGTTTTCAATGGCGATAAAAGTAGTAATCATTTGTATCTCGTGTGGTTTTTGGAAAATCTCGTTTCAAAATTAAATTGCGTTAAAATGGTAAAAGTCGAAGAAATACAATCAAACAACTCAAAAGGAATGAATGAAAAAGTAGTAAAACATTCTCGGGTAGAAGTCGTAAAATTTGCAATCAAACGGTAACTCACGCCAAAACAAATAGAATAAAAAAGGAACGAGTAAACGATATCAAATGAATATGAGACTAAAGATAAGTTGATGAATATGTTGGATGTTTAACCCGAATCCTAAAGGTATAACTTTATATATATTTGGATCAAAGTCGGATTATATAAGTTTCATAAGAATTTGATATTATTTATAAGTTATAAAATTGAAAGGTTTTATAAGCTTTGGCGTAACACTTTCTTTTATATTATTTTTCCGAGTTATCGTGATTAATTGTAATCAAGTTTTATTATTAAGTTTTTATAAGTTTTATTCAAGTTTTAATCAAGTTCTTATACCGTTATCATTTGCGTATATATTAGTTTTCAGCTTATCGGATAATTTGTGTCCGTTCGGGCCCAAATATATTAAGCTCAATGAGTCTAATATATTCTTCTGTCCCTTGTCTCAAATCATACAATAAATCCTACACTAATACCGTAAATCCAATAACGGTTACAAACAATGTCCAAATAACTAATCTATTACAACAATTTTTACAATATAAATTGAATTGGTGACAAAATCCCGGTATAGCTTCATTAGCATCCAACATCATCATCGATTACGAAAAACAAACAACAAAAGATTAGGTTAGTAAAGGTATAACACGAAATGGTTAACAAATAAATAAAAACTAAGACATACTCCATTGGGCTTAAGGCCCAATGTATACCTAACGCACCCTATGAAGGAGTTGGGCTTGGCAGCCTTTTAGTACACACACCAAACAACTTACCCATCTTAGGCTTGAGGCCCAATGCTCAAACGAGCCAAGCTTATGCCCTATGTGGGCTTTGTAGTCCATAACCAAAACAAACACACCACTTGTTGAATAAAACACAAACATTACGCATAACACAAACATATACAGATTTATGTATCTCATTTTCTAGTGTTCTTCCTTTGTTAACGTTACACCTTTTTAAGAAAAATTCGTATACACACCCTTGTGTGCATTTGTGTTAAACTGAGCCAAATCCAACTGTAACACCCCCAAAATCAGAATGCAGCGGAATTAACATCTAGGTGTTACTTAACTGGATCATAACATAAGTAATAGAGAACGAATTTATGAAATTCGTTTTAAAAGCTTTATTGAATAAAACATAAGTTTTACAAAATCGAAATGCGGAAAACAAGGCCCATTATTTAATAGTTGTCCCATTGTACAAAAACCCTGGTCATGAGTGCCACGCGTGCTCTCCAAAAGTGTGCCTATGCCCCTGCCACGCACTGCCTTGCATCATAATATAGTAAACAGCTAAACACCTGAGAAAAAACATGCTAAAGTGTCAATACAAAGGTTGGTGAGTTCATAGGTTTACATAAAGTAGTAAAGTTGGATCATTAAGTTTATGAGTTAACATTATAATGTGCACAATGTTATACGAAATAAGTTTACGAACTAACATTATAATTTGCATAATGTTATACGAAATAAGTTTACGAGCTAACATTATAATTTGCATAATGTTATACGAAATAAGTTTACGAGCTAACATTATAATTTGCATAATGTTATACGAAAGGCTACTACGCTGTACTAAGTTCCATGTTACCGAAGCTACGACAGTTGCATGAAGTGAGTTCATGTAATAATAATAAGGCCCAGCAAGTGTGCTATCCCTTGACACTTGTAATTCGAAATGGTATACATCCGTTTGTCTTATCTGGACTGTTGGTTCTCCAACACGGATGGAGGTGTCACCCTCAATAGATCTATTTATATCACTCGTGCTTCCCATCTGGGAATTAATGGTACATGAGTATGGGCATGAATTTGGGATACAATACTTAGGCTAGCAGGTAATAGTTTTACAAACAAAAGTATTGTTTCAATGATCCATAAAAGCAAGCATGTTTCTCACCCCAAATAGTTTAAAACAAGTATCAAGAGTAAAAGTGGGGCTATCACTCACCTTGAGTAATATCAGCAAAGTGAAATATGAAATTAAGCAAATTATGGGAACGGCTTCAACACACTACCTGGATTAATAATTAAAGTCTGAGTTTTTACAGTTTTGGTTCAATTATGCACAATGAGTGTGAAAACTAGTAATGGATAACCATTTGGTTTGTGACGTGTGAGTTTGATATGCTTAAAATGCTTAAAGTTCAAAAATAATATTATCTTGTTTTTATGTTTTTGATTCCATAATCATCGTTTCCTCGAGTTTCGTTTGAATAACACGTTAAGTTTATTCGTTAAAAAGTACGTTAAATAAATATAAACGTAACGAATATAAATGTACTGAAACGAATAATAAAATGCATGAATGCAGATGAAATATGCCAAACATGAAATATAAATAAGAAATAATAAAAGTTACTATCCAGTCCATGTACTTTCCCCGAAAGTACACTTTATACCCTAATGGTGTAGGTCTTGCACCGTTAGTCCTCCGTTAGTCCAATATTACAAATTAAGTCCATAAGTTTCCCAATATGACCCCACATGCTCCCTGTTTACTGGATTATCAATATTTACCCTTGGTTTACTGTTTTTAACAGTTTTGAATGGGTTTTTATCACTTTGGCAGTTTTAGTCCCTAAGGGTGAAACATTTTGAAAAGTTAGTCCAAAAGTCACAAAAAGAGTGGGATTTGATTTCTAAAAGTTTTAATAAGGTCATAAAGCTTATTTAAGTCAAAATGATCAGCCTACTTTCAAAATAGCTTATTTTTCTGCTTAATGGGCCCTTAACGAGGCAACTTTAAGGCCCATTAACAAATTGAGATCCGTTGGGTCAAAAATGAGTTTGGGCTTTTAATTGGGTTTATTTTAATATCACGAAAACATATTTCTTACAGCTTATTGACAGCTTATACGAGTTGGCTTATTGGGCTTTTTCTTGTTCAGGCCTAATTTCGGAAAATTATATATAAAAGAAAACGTTCGAGTGGTGTTAGGATGTAGCTTATTAGAAGGCTTTTAATAACTTAAAATGGAAAACTCCAAATACGAATTTAATAGATAGTCATGTAAAGAATTAGGTAGATCAATAAAATTAATACGTTGTGTGTATATTTTTGATTATAATGGGTCGATCCTTGGGTCAGTCGAGACAAAATAAAAAATGAATATGAAATGAGAAATAATATGCGACATGAAGTGTGACAGAAATGATGCTCGAAATAGAATGAAATGAATAAGTAAATGTAATATAAGTGTGTATCTCGTTACACTAGCCATCCATCATAGGAGGTCAATGGTTTCATACGAAAAATAAATAAAAAGCGTATAATGAAATAAATAATGTGTACGTTCGAATAGAAAAGAAATGAAATGTATGGTTATTGAAATAGGATATATACGAGTTGTACATAGATTAGAAAGGACTTACAACACCTATGAATGGTTCGTTGTATGCTAGAAAGGATCAAGGACTTGGAATTTCGACTCTTCTTTTGGTATTCGATTATGAAAGCTTTCGAATGGGTTGAATTTGGTTCGAATGGATTGAGTATTTCACTCCTGGTTCCTTGGCAGTGAATGAATGGACTAGAGAGAACGTTTGAGTGAGATGTGTGTGAAAATGAATGGAGGTATGTATGTGCATGTATCGACTACATATATACAAGTATATAGGGTATATATTTTAATATTACGCAAGTTGAGGGATTTTATTCCTTGTGCAGATTTTGTGAGATCATTTACTGAAAATAAGGTGATTTTGTCAAGTTGGGAAGTCATAAGTGGGGGATTACTAGTTGGGTTTGGTTATAGTTCAAATTGATATACATGTGTATGTCGTATAACATGTTAAGGGTCCAAAAAGTGTTTCTAACGTGACTAACTAGTCATAAATGGTTGTAAAGGGTTCTAAGAATCTTTATTCGATCAGAGATGATGTAAAACATAAGTCAAATCCAAGTTCGATTGCGTTTTGTTAAGTTGGGAAATTATTGGTTGCGTTTTTATATGTCCCGGATGCAATTCACTTTGCCCTTCGTTTTGTGACCAAACGTTCGAGATAGATCATGAAAGTTGTTGATCTCGATTCTTTGTAGTATAAAGAATTAAGTTGTGTAAAATTTTGTATGAGTTACTTGTCGAATTCTTGAGAAATCAAAGCAAAGCTAGGGTGCTTCAGTCGAATTAAATAGAACTTGAAAAATTAAGTTTTTGGCTTATGAACAGTAACGGATTTAAGTTTGGCCCAATAAATGGGTTTAAGGATCCGTTTGGTGTATTTTTAGTTTGAATGATACGCTTGGTCCGTGTGTGAGCTCGTTCCATGCATTGTATTACATATTATTGTTTAAGTGATAACTTAATTAAATGAGATACTCTCTTATTACAAGTGTCAGAAAATAAAAACGCGCATTTTCTGATAATTAATCAAAATTATACAAATGGAAAATTACCATTTGTTACACCAACATCCAATATGGATGTGGTCGAACCAAGGGCATCACAAACGCACCCTACATGGGTGGTTTAGCCGAGACAAAAAGAAGCGAAGGAACGACTCACCCTTATGGGTGGTGTCGAGCTGAAAATAGACCAAACCAAAATGCCTAAAACCAACTAAGTGTGATATTAACTTCAGTCACAACCCAACACAAAACGCAGCATGCACACACCCTATTCTTTTGGTGTTAATCGAAACAAATCAACATATCGCACCCTATCCAAACTGAAACCAATAATACGACAACCATTAAACTCATGGTCGTGACTCCCTTGAGTCACGGCTCACTACCCTTCTACACAACACAAACCCCATGACTCGAATACAAATCGGCTAATACAAATCTCAACCAACTAAATATCAAACGACGAAAAATAAATTCATAAGGACGAATATAAGCTCAAAAATAACGAACTAATCAAAAATAAATAAACCTAGTCACGAGTCAACTCAACTCGTGAGTTGACTCGAACGAGTCAAGTGACTCAGTAGCAAGTCGAGCGAGTCACGCGTTAAAATTTTAGATCCAAACGAGATTTATCAATAAAAACATTTTTTTAATTAGTTTAGGCTCGAATCGTTTTAAGTTTTTAATGATCTGAATTAGGGTTTGATAAAAATGAAAGAATTAAAAGAGAAAAGGGCGCGTGGTCCTTACCAATCGAAAGACAAGGGTAAGAGGAAAGGTGGTGGACGGTGGAGGTGTGGTGGTGTCACAGTGGTGGAGGCTGTGGTTACCAAAACACGAGCAAAAGTGTTCCTCTTGGTCTAAAACTTTCCAGAAATGATCTCCGTTGCTTGATCTATCGAATGGTGTAAGTTGGGGTTTCGCCAAAAATTTTTTCGGCGACGGTGGTTGCCGGAGGAGGTGGCCGGACGAGGGTGGGGGAGAGAGAGAGAGAGAGAGAGAATATGTGAGGAGTGTGTGTGTTTTTATGAAAAAAATCCCTTTTTTACCCAAGGAGGGACTAAAGCTGGGCAAACTAAAAGTATAGGGGGTGCGGTGTAAAATCTGGGCGGGGGTATAAACTGCCAAGTGGGCAAAACTTTTGCCATAATCACTGTGGGACCCATTCGACGTACCAAACGGACTCGAAAAATTATGAAACTTGCGCCATTGTTCCCGAAATAATTTTTCTGATAAAAACGAGTATAAATATGCATAACTTTCTCGAAATTAATTTATTTGTCAAATTTGATTCGTTTCGCGTATTTTAGGTTGTGCCGGCTCGATAAATGAATAACGCTCACGTTTCAACAAGATATCCACTGTTTTTCAATCCTAAACAAGTTCAAATAGATTTAAAAGCTAAGGAAAATCAAAATAATTATGTTGGCTCGTAGAATAAGTTTTGGAAACTTGCCGGTTGTTACATCACATACCCCTAAAAAGGAATCGCATCCTCGCGATTTAGTTCAAGCTACCCGTCGGAACGGTGTCGGTGAAAAGGTGGTGGTACTAGTAACATATTCGGGTCTCACTGGATTGTTTTAAGGGTTCCTCCTTGCCTGTGGGAGAGTACTTAGGTGGTCTGCCATAAGTTGTCTCCTTCTAGCGTTTCGGTGAGGTACAATGATTTCTAGAGTAAGTTTAATAGGGGGAAACAGTTTAAGTCTTGACTATGGGATGTTTCCAAATTTTGTTAGTGTGGTCTCCTCTTTAATCCTCACGGTCTAATTCCAATGTAGGGTCTATACTCTAGTGACACAAATCCTAGCCCGATACATATAAAGTTTTAAAATGGCGGGGTGACTGATCTTGAAGATTTGTTTCGAAATTGAGCGTTTTCCTCCTTAGAAGAATGGATGAAATTTTGTTTGAAAATTTTATTTGGGTAAGTGTTTACACGGGTTTGTCCAAAATAACTTTCCAAGTATTACAAATTTCTTTGTTGGGGAAATTTAATAGTTACGTAAGGTACAGTTTCAAAAGATTGAAAGTTATATAAAATAGGTTTTTAATCATGGTATGGATAAGGTAATTTTTTGCAAAAATCTACGTTTGACATTTCTCAACAAAAGTTTGGTAAAGTTTGGCCAGAAGAATTTAACCATCAAACTAGGTATTTCAGAAAAATATAACTACGGTTTTCAAGGTTGACCTAAAAGCATCTTAAGAAAGATCCTTAAAAGTAAGAACATCAAAGAGGAAGGATAGTTGAGCATGTAAGTCCACCTATGGTTCTAAATATCCAAGGGAAAGATCTAGTCGCCAATGCTGAGCGAGGTTCAATGTTTAATACCAGGCGAAGCTCATAGATGTAAGTATTTCAACTTGTTTAATAGTACTAAAAGGTGTCCTGACCGAATTTGTTGTACTGGCAGTCTAAAAGGAATAACTTGGTGCTAAGGGGTATCTTGACTTAAACGGTTGTACTAGTGACCTGAAAGGCCTGAATCAGCTCGATACTATGTTGAGAAAAGTCCTTCCTGTTTACAAGGTGAGGTCGGGTATCAATGGTCGCTAGGTAGACTAAGATCTCTTGGCATCTCGATGCATAAGTCACGTCACATAAAAGAAAGTCAGAGCTTTGCAATGAAGCGGGTTACCTAAAAGAAGGAGGTTTCGAGTCTGTGTTGACCAGAATTCCTAGAGGGTAAAATGTCTCAAGAGCGATAGTATACTAATAACCTATGTCGACGCAGGAACTGATAGTATGGGGATCAAATCGCATGGAACAAATGAGGTAACTTATTTAGTGATGAAACAGTATCAGGGCTTAGTAGGTTGTTATCTATAGTTTCAAGCAAAAATGTGGGATCCACTTCTACGGTTTGATCTATTTTCAAAAGGAAATATTGGTTATTCTGTTTATGAGGTAATAGTATGAAAACACTTTTTCAGGGAAGTAATTGGTTTACCTGACGGTTGTAAAATACTTTATAAAATAGTTTGTAGAACAATTTATAGAGTGATAGAGAACGACCTATCATTTATAAAATAATAACAAAATCATAGTTAAGTTTGTGATATATTAGCAAGGTAAGGATTGAGTTACACAATAACTTATGAGATGATTTGTGAGACAATGCATAGATTATCAAGAAATCATTTGTTATCTATAAAATATCAGCAAAGCTGTAGCTTACTTAGTGATTTAGTAGCAAAACAGTTCGTCAGTGACAGTAAAATAGTTTTGGAGAAATAGTGGCCAAATGATTCGTAAGATAATAGTAACACAGTTTTATTATTTTTGAATCAAACAGTGGTTAAATTAGCTCACAGGAGAGTAAAATGGTTCATAAAGCTATAGTAAAACTTGTAAGATGATTATAACTTGGCTTGCAAAAAATTTTGTGAAAGTGTTTCGTTGGTTTATGAAAAAAAGTAGTAAAGTAGTGAATCAGTTAATAAGATAGCTCGTACAACGAGTTGTAAAACAATTTATAGAGTAGCATGAAAAACAATTCATTATTTATAAAATAGTAGTAAAACCGCAGTTTGTGATATATTGGTAAGACAGTAAATTGGTTTATAAAATAACTGGTGGAATGATGTTAAGAAATCAATCCATTGTTTATAAAATAATGGTAAGGTCAAAATTTTTTTATTGTAATATAGTAGTAAAACACTTTGTAGGAAGACCGCAAAATGGTCGGCAAAATAATTGAAAATGGCTTGTATGTTAGATAGCGACACAGTCCTCTATGGACTTGATTTGTAATTACTAAATGCTCGAAAATAGTGAAAATATAAAAAGTAATTGAAGAATGATGGTTTGTAGAAGTTGAAATAGAACGATATTGCTTAAGTGCGTAAATAACCAAAAGGGGATGAGTCAAAATATGAGAGTAAAAACGCGGTAAGTTACAAATGTATGTGAGAATGAGGTAAGTATATACGAAGTGAAGGTAATGATTTGAAACTATTTATATTGCGGCTAATATGCCCTATCAGAGGCGTCTATTAAAACGAAAATGTTGAAAAACCTATTTAGGATGTGTAAAAAGGTAACGAATGCTATTAAGTGTGCTATAGTTGACGTCCTGCGGGTTATGGGCCCACGTTTAAAGTATAAAGGTGTGAAATGGTTAATGATCCATCGAGGTACATGGTTTATGATCCCTGGTGTGTACAAAATCCTAATCAACAGAATTCGAATTATCTAAACCAGTATCAACTTTGAAACACGAACACTAGGGCGAACCTCGTAATCATAGTTAATGCAGGTAACTCTACTTACCTCCTAAGGTTAATGTTTTCTCATGAGTACTATTATCTCCTTTATAGTTTTCAAGGTCCAATTCGTACGACTAACCATTAAGGTGTCCATTTCAATTGACGGATTACTTCCTAAGGCAACTAATGATGTCGTCCGACTCATCGGCTTATAATGCGGTGTACTCGAGCTTTCTCATAAGTTGAGGGGCAAGGGAAAACGTGATATGTGACCTAATGGCCTAAGGTAATACTAGAGTAGTAATGTCTTCAAGATGGCTTTTGAATAGTATTCCTGAATAGTGTTTCCCAAATAACACTTCTAAAATAGCGTGTCTCAAAATGGTGTGTTCGAAATAGTGTATCCAAAACAGTTCTCAAAATAATATATCAATATGACATGTCTTCAAAATAGTGTAACTAATGTTGTTCGTCCAAAATAGTATTCGAAATGGTATGTCAGAGTAGCGTTGTCAAAATAATGTTCCCAGAATAACGTACCCAAAATAGTCTTTCCCGAAATAACGTTTTCAAAATAACGTATCAGCATTTTCATATATTGCGTAAATAAATAGTGTAACTTGAAATTGTGTGTCCAAAGCAGTTCCCAACATAGTACATCAATATAATACGTCTTTTAAAATAGCTAAAACCAATGTTGACCGTACCAGATAGTATTAAAATAGTATGTTGAAATAGCGTACCCAAAATAACACATCTAAAAATAGTTTTCCGGAAATATCGTTTTCAAAATATTGTATCAATTTATATATATTATATATATATATATATATATATATATATATATATACTAGTTGTCGAAGCCCGCCCGATGGGCGGGCATGCTTTGTAAGCCCGTTAGGCATGACTTATAATTATCATTGGCATATTTTACTATAGCGAAAGAAGGGTGGTAAAAAATGGTTGAAAATTGTACATGTTGAAAGAAAGGGTTGTATATACAAACTTTAGATTTCTGTAAATAAATTATTAGATATTAGTGATCGAAGGCAAAATGAGCGCCAACGTAATGGGATTTCATCCGTATTCCGATCAAAGAATCAAAGAAACAAGGTTTCAGTTTCATATAGCAATCACCTCTTTCCAGCCTTAGTCACAGATACAATACATGCTCCCTATCACATGCTAAAAGCTCAAATGACGGGCGGGCATGAAATATAATTATCGTTGGCATATTTCACTATAGCGAAAAAATGGTGGTAAAAAATGGTTGAAAATTATACATGTTGAAAGAAAGGGTTGTACATACAAACTTTTAGATTTCTGTAAATAAATTATTAGATATTAGTGATCAAAGGCAAAATGAGCGCCAACGTAATGGGATTTCATCCGTATTCCGATCAAAGAATCAAAGAAAGAAGGTTTCAGTTTCATATAGCAATCACCTCTTTCCAGCCTTAGTCACAGATACAATACATGCTCCCTATCACATGCTAAAAGCTAAAATTACTTACATTAACAAAGATTAGTTACTGAACTACATCGACTACCTCCTTGGGGTCTTGGACCACTTTTGCGTTCAAGATTTCACTTTGTTTCTATCTGCATCAACAAAAGACAAAATTAAACTGTGTGTCACCTAGCCCTTTATATGTTGTTTTCCTAAACCAATTATACAGTTTGCTAATTCCAAAAAATAGAAACATAACTGATGGTGTATTATTTTCACGTATTTATTCCATGTAAATGGGAAAAATGAACCCGTAATGCTTCGAAGTTTTGTTTAAATATATATTTGGAACCCAGTCAACCCACATTCTACAAACCATTATGAGTTACTTGTGGTTCTTGCAGTAGCATCTGTACATCATGCCAAGTGGATGGGAAAAAATGCAAAATATGGTCTTATCGCGTCCATCACCGGTACTTGTCACCTTGTTGTCGAATATCCTGGGTTATCTTTGTATTCTTTGTTTTTTTTTTGAAATTAAAGCAAAGAGTAAATATACCAACACATCGTCACTAAATCTTGCGTATTACTGTATATTATACAAAAATGTGTTGGTATGTTTAAATATATTTGTGAGAAAAAAGAATATGGTCAACCGGGTTGAAGTCGCCAAAAATGTGTCTATTGTACGTAAGACCTCTTACTTTGAGTTTAGCAAAAATTATAGAATATCATTGATTCAATGTGACTTTGTAATCATACTCCGTACACTTATCTATTAATAAGAACTTGATAGAGATTGGGCTAAAACTTGATGACCATAACATGACCCAACATGTACTAAAACCGACATATTTTGATCCATGATAAGCACGTTGAAAAGACAATTGTTACTTATTTATACTATTACAGATAACTTTCTAAAAAATGTTTGCATATTGCATTTTTGCTTTAGTCATTCATTAATGAACCTTCAACTCTCACGTGAGCAGTGTCAGATATAGAGGTAAATGAACACCTACTTTCAAGTGCTCGTCATGGAAGACACTATTAGCAAGTTTCGAAGCTTTACCTATTTAGCGCCTTTCGTTGAAAAGACTCCATCTCCTAACAGATTCTATGCATAGCGTCCAAGTTCCAGTTTCGTATAAGCATCATTTCTATCATTCATTATTTACTTAATGAGTTCAGCTTCTGTTACAACTAACTGAGGTTGAGGACCACGTCAATACAAAAAATTCCTTCCTAGAATCACGGAATTGGACAAAAGATTAGAAACTTAGACACAACAATCCTTATTAAAAGATGATGAAATATACATTATTGAATATCAATAATACAACCATATAAGTTCACCCATGAATGAACAGACTTTAATCTCTAATTTTTACGAATTAGAGAAGATAAGGACTTCTGGAAACATGCATGCATAAAGAATGTAAACTTTTTCATAAGACGTAGGAACTGGATCAAACAGTCACCTCTTATCAAACGGACAATTATTTATAAATGGAAATGTATTAAAATGCTAAACCCACAGGAATTGCTTTTTGTATAAAAGTATGTTGTTATTATATAGCTATGGTTATCTGAATCGATGTATTATAAGGGTGCATATCAGCAACCTAATACAATACAAAAATTCCAGGTCATAGAGTACTATATGGGTGCATAAAAGAATCGTTTCCGAAAATTCCCACCTAATAACTTTCCCTGCAATGAGTGCATTAGATTTAGTCATTCTTTTGCAGGGAAAGTAATCTGTAAAAGGGTACTCATAGAGTATTAAAGGAATTGTCGAAATCGATAGAAACTTATCTGTAAAATGGTGCATAAAGGAATTTCAACCCATATACATGGACATAGAGTATTAAAAGGAATTGTAACCTTGGCGGCCTGAATCGATGTATGGGTTTCCCACATAACCTTTGTTGCATCCACACAGTTGTTTTCTTTGCACTCGGTAGCCTCGCCTGCAAATCCATATAGTAGAAATAATAAGTGACACACCAATCATAAATACTGAATTTAGTAATATTGACCCATATTTTTTACTAATGGTTTGATTTAGGTTGAGATTCATTTCAAAACAGATTAAATGAACCATATTAAGCAGCAAGTAGTACAGTATCAATACTTTTTCTATGGCTCAAAATCAAGCTAAATTTAATGTTTAATATCTAAGTTATTTGACCCAGCTTAATTAGCGAAATCTGTACTATACGATGAAAAAAATCCAACTCCAAAGCAGGTATTTTCAGAACTAAGAATAGAGTAAATAAACCGCAAATGTCTAGCTAAAATTCAGTCGCCAAGCACAACAGGTGGCCCATTTCTGTTATCAAAACATAAACCAATTTTTGTTATCAAAGCATAAACCAATGTCATTAGTAGTGTGCCACACCCAATTTTATATACATAATCCTACTTCACAACCAAAGTGTATCCCTAAAACTGGATAGAAAAATATACCCAAAAAAATTGCTAAAATTGGGCGAACTTAAAAAATCGCTATACTGAAACAAAACTCGGAAAGAACAATTTATATTGAAATAGGTCAAAATGGGTCATTTTATGTAATACCACTGAGGCACTGACCATTCATATTTACAAAAAGATATGCTAACTTTCTCAGAAGATGTGATGTATAACATATACACTGAAATGGGAATAAAATAACTATTTAGTACATGGATACATGGTGACAAAATGCTTCTTGTTAAAATGCTTTTTTATCGTGACCACATAACAAATGCACCATTTAAAATTTACCGTCCACATCTTTTTTTTATTAAGGATGGTTCAGATCAAGGTCAAAAGTCTTGAAATACTTGATGTTGGACAGAACAAAAACCTATAATTTCATCCCCCCAAAACCAAACTGCAACTGTTTACAAAAGTTACTTACATTGATCAGATTATAGATTTACCCACAAAATTATGTTAAGTTGTAAAAACTAAATACAAGTCCACACTCATCCTAATGACAGAATCCCATCCAATCTAACAAATGATATCTATGTATTAGTTATCCAACTCCAATACCAATGTGCATGTCTGGCTAATCTTATGTTGATTAGCTTATGCATTTTTCAAAAGGGTCCATTGAAGAAACATATGTGTAATAGCCTTTCACTTTAATAATATAAAGTTTATTCATGAGCTTACTTATGATATCTATGTATTAGTTATCCAACTCCAAAAGTGAATGCTAATCTGATAAGGCATGTTACCAAATATTTTTACATGGAGAAATATAGGTAGAACTAACCTTGAAACAGCCAAATCCCCATAAAAAGAACAAAATCACCTAAAATAGCCTATAAATTCAACGTCATCAAAGCCATGTGATCTTAGAAAGTATATCTTAATCTAACTGAAGTTGATGCAAAACAGATCATGGTAGAAGAAAAAGATGAGAATTAACTCTAAGATAGCTAGATTTCTATAGCGTCACACCTAAGATACATTAAGATCTTTAGCCCATCATACCAAACATGATCAAAAGTTTTAAAGATTAACATTGACTTAGTTTGCTTTCTTTCTTTGCACACAACAGCTAATCTTAAATTTAGATTTTCAAACAACACTCAAAAAAGGCATACACAAATAACTCCACAAGCTCTCAAATAAGCTAGAAAACATCATCCAAACACCCCATTTCCTATTGTCGAGACTTCTTCTAGACTTCTTCTATGTTCTATTTAATTATCAAACACATACTTGGAGATAGATGCATACCTTTATTAGAAAGTTTTGCGCCTGAGCAGCAAGTTCGTGACCCTCTTTTAGTGTATGGCAATTGATCTCTCCCTATCCTCTTCTTCATACCCTGTTAAGAGGACATGCATTACTATTAACTATTAACCCAAATAAAGGGGTTTATATACACCCACAATGAATTTTATTAACAATCACCTCGTTAAGACTTTATATCTATAGTTACCACAATAGCAGCCAATATATATGCACTTTGATACACAGTAAAGTCTATTGCTTTTATGATCCATAGTTACCACAATAGCAGCCAGTATATTATCCATTTTATGTTACTCATAACTTTCCTATACTCACCTTAATTCATTCAGATATTACTGTGAATATTGTAAATCATAGCAAAGGAATAGGATGCGGAATTTACATTTTGAGGAACAGAAGCACAAGTACCTTGAGATATTAGGTTCAGTTCTAAGAACTGGACTACATTACTGGTCTTGGGGGTGTTTCTCTCTTAGGAACTACACTCCTCGACCTGTACTCTGGTTCGGTATTGATCCTATCGGCAGAAGGACTCTCACTCCAACCTAAAGCTTTTCATTTTAGGCATAAAGAATTTATTAAGAGCCAAACTCAAAAATACAGTCACAAGATAATTTAATGAGTTAATTCAGATACGACACTTAACTGTGTGGATTTGGAGAGTAATAGAAATTAGGACCTGTAGTAGAAAAAAAAACTTACACTATCAAAAGTGGTTGTAAAATATCTGAAATGCAGCATTGTAATCATGCTTATTCATAAACCAAAAGTATAAGATTCTCTGTTTCACCTTCTCATTACCATTTTGTACTTTCCTTGGCACATTTTGCAACAAAAGTGAGTCTCCATCTACAGAAAACCCCTGACACTTTCAGAGATAACGGGCCTTGGGTCGTAGGAGAAGGCGAGTTCACCCTGCAAGATCTCCCTAAACACATAATTCCTACTTTCTATAACCACCTGCAATCATGTCAAAATTTATTTCATCTTCTGAGTGTCAAGTAAATAAATGAAAATTTTTATGAAATTTATTATAATCGAAACCGAAAAAGGTTAATATTTATCTCAAACATATATCAACCGGGGTTTTCAATTGTAAATACTATGTTAGATTCTTAAACACATTTGAATAGAAAGAAGCAGATATAAAAGTGGAATTAAAGAAAATGAAAGCCGAATTGTTACAAAGTTGGTTCTCCATTCAACTTTGAAAACAATGCTAGGATTGGAGAACCGACATTAGCATCTCACCATATTAGATGAGGGAGATGCCACTTATTTACAGTGGAAAAATGATCACAGAAATAGGAAGGTTATATAGTCTTAAAGGGGGGTTTGGAATAGGTTAGTTCAAGTCGATGATCTGCTTAAGTAATAAGCAGGTAATATACACCCTGATCCATGCCTACGGGTCACATGGGTAAACTTAGAGGGACAATAAAAAAAAAGATAATAACAGTATAATTTATGTATAGAGAGCAGTACAAAGATTAATATAAACGACCATTTTTTTCAGGTATGTTTTAGTTATCAAATGGCAACATAGTAAATTAGTACTCAAAAATAGCATATATGTAAACGGTGCAAGTAAACTTCTGTCTTTGTTACCTGTAATGACTTCTAACAATCTCGACCTCAATAATTGTTGTTGTCTGACTTGTATGTATCTTGACTCACAAATGTCCCTCAGACCTGAGATTCTAGCTACAGTAAGTAATCTAGTAAAACTTGCAGATTAACAAAAAAGGAACGTAGAACTGAATCAAAATAGCAACTGGCCTTTAGAAGAGAGCGTTATGAAGAATGTTGATGATTCAATGGTGTGCATCCGAGGAATCAGAAGATGGCTTATAGTGGTTCGGTTGATCAAGTTCATTTAAAAGAGTAGCATGAAATAATTTTGTAAAGTATGAATACACTTACAGTCTCACGTAAAGCAGATGGGTTGCTTGTTCCAAGAGCTGTTTGGAAATGTTCATTCGAGACTGCCATTGAGTTCAGTATCTCAGCATCAATCGAGTCTTCTTCCACATCAATGACGTCCATCTTTTCTCTAATGCATTGAAGGTCAGCTTCAGTGCAGAGTGCAGCCAGATCAGCACTGACATAACCATGTGTTTCATTAGCAATCTTTCCAAATCAACCTAAAATTTTAAGTTTGCATTCAATTGATGATCGGTCAAATGCATATAGCCAATTAACACATGAAAGCATATTAAAAAGGGTAAAACTCAGAAAAATAAAACTATGAGCTTTCACGTTTTGTGTGATTAAAGGCTTTAATTTGTAAAAGTTTAACAAAAAGGTCCTTTATATTGCATTAGAACATCCCTTCGTTTACTAAAAACATCCTTATTCATTCAGTTTTATACGTTGTGAGACTTGACAGTGCAAAAACAAAGTTTAAAGACTTACATCATCAGAAAGCTTCATATTCATGGTGTGAATACGGATGACCTCAAGACGCCCAACTTCATCAGGCACACCGATATCAATTTCCCTATCGAACCTACCAAACCTTCTCAAGGCACTTTACAAATAAAATTGAATCCGACCGCCTTAACCCGTCTTTCTCAAATGCCTAAGCCATAAAATTTATTTCAACTTTTGAGTGTCAAGGAAATAAATGAAATTTTTTATGAAATTTATTATAATCGAAACCGGAAAAGGTTAATATTTATCTCAAACATATATCAACCAGGGTGTTTCAATTGTAAATACTATGTTAGATTCTTAAACACATTTGAATAGGAAGAAGCAGATATAAAAGCGGAATTAAAAAAAAATAAAAGCGGAATTGTTACAAAGTTGGTTCTCCATTCAACTTTGAAAACAATGCTAGGATTGGAGAACCAACAATAGCATCTCACCATATTAGATGAGGGAGATGCCACTTATTTACAGTGGAAAAATGATCACAGAAATAGGAAGGTTATATAGTCTTAAAGGGGTGTTTGGAATAGGTTAGTTCAAGTTGATGATCTGCTTAAGTAATAAGCAGGTAATATACACCCTGATCCATGCCTACGGGTCACATGGGTAAACTTACAGGGACAATAAAAAAAAGATAATAATAGTATAATTTATGAATAGAGAGCAGTACAAAGATTAATATAAACGACCATTTTTTCAGGTATGTTTTAGCTATCAAACGGCAACATAGTAAATTAGTACTCAAAAATAGCATATATGTAAACGGTGTAAGTAAACTTCTGTCTTTATTACCTGTAATGACTTCTAACAATCTCGACCTCAATAATTGTTGTTGTCTGACTTGTATGTATCTTGACTCACAAATGTCCCTCAGACCTGAGTTCTCATTCTAGCTTCAGTAAGCACTCTAGTAAAACTTTCAGATTAACAAAAAAGGAACGTAGAACTGAATCAAAATAGCAACTGGCCTTTAGAAGAGAGTGTTATGAAGAATGTTGATGATTCAATGGTGTGCATCCGAGGAATCAGAAGATGGCTTATAGTGGTTCGGCTGATCAGGTTCATTTAAAAGAGTAGCATGAAATAATTTTGTAAAGTATGGATACACTTACAGTCTCACATAAAGCAGATGGGTTGCTTGTTCCAAGAGCTGTTTGGAAATGTTCATACGAGACTGCCATTGAGTTCAGTATCTCAGCATCAATAGAGTCGTCTTCCAAATTAATGACGTCCATCTTTTATCTAATGCATTGAAGGGCAGCTTCAGTGCAGAGTGCAGCCAGATCAGCACCGACATAACCATGTGTTTCTTTAGCAATCTTTTCCAAATCAACCTGAAATTTTAAGTTTGCATTCAATTGATGATCTGTCAAATGCATATAGCTAATTAACACATGAAAGCATATTAAAAAGGGTAAAACTCAGAAAAAGAAAACTATGAGCTTTCACGTTTTGTGTGATTAAAGGCTTTCATTTGTAAGAGTTAAATAAAAAGGTCCTTTATATTGCATTAGAACATCCCTTCGTTTACTAAAAACATCCTTATTCATTTAGTTTTATACGTTGTGAGACTTGACAGTGCAAAAACAAAGTTTAAAGACTTACATCATCAGAAAGCATCATATTCTTGGTGAGAATACGGATGACCTCAAGACGCCCACCTTCATCAGGCACACCGATATCAATTTCCCTATCGAACCTACCAAACCTTCTCAAGGAACTTTCCAAATAAAATTGAATCCGACCGCCTTAACCCGTCTTTCTCAAATGCCCAATTTCCTTCCGTTGCCTCAAACCAATGTAGGAATCATTGTTCAACAACTTATCATTGTTAACTGCGATAGTTCTGTGATCGTGTTGCTATCTACGCTACATTGCTTGAGAATGTGTCCACCTGCTAACTATATCATAGTTAGATAGCAAGTATAAAACATTTCACAACTCCAAAATCCCACATTCTTTGAAGAACAATCAACATTTAGCTGATGTTATCATGAAAAAATAGGCGCGTTATCGTTTTCTTCAATTAAAGGTCGATTAACACACAAAATGGCACAAAATAGGTTCTTGTAATGACCAGTACTTCTATTATCTGTGGCAATAGCTGCATTATTATCATCCATAGTGAGAATTTGTATTCCTATAATAATCTGTAATGCTCTTTGGATATAAAAAGTTTATGTGGTTGTTTGGGCACAAATACAAATATAAGCAAATGAGAAAACAGAAAATGATTATAAATTCTTGAGCATTAAAAATGAAATGAACCCAGGATAAAAATAGGAAAATTGGAATTGAGTTGCTACCTTACCTTGTGAAGCAGATTGCATAACTGCTTCGATCATTTTATGGGAGCTTCTACCAATTGCCTGAATGCCATCTCCATTTGGAGATCCATTGGAACCATTTGAAGACGACCATTTGCTTTCCCAGCCAATTTGTCTTTTACAGTATTTCATTATTTCATTAAGGGCTGCTTGCTCATAATTTCAATCCTTTGAAGTACTTTATCAAACACCCAATATGCCAAAAACATAAAACTTATATATGAGCATTGATTGAAATGGAGTTTAAGAAGAAAAAGATATTGAACCAATCTTCTATAAAATTCAAAAAGAACATATGTGTATACAAACCACTATGTAAAAAGTAGACACAAAACACCAGTAGGTTCAACATTTGCATTTCAAAGTACATAGTATGCTGAAACTAATAATGATTATTAAAGGAACAAAGGGTTAAAAATTTTCCTAAGAGTAGCAGCAAGAAACTGATGTTGATTACATCTGGGTCGTTTCATCTCTTAAACTCCCTAAATACTCAATCGGCTAAACTACCTAAACACTAAAACAACAACGAATAATCTAGTCAACATATTCATGAAATCAAATTAGTTAAACATAACATATCTAATTTTATTGCATGTAAAAAAAAACCCCAAACACCCTCTAATTTTAATGAGCATGAAAATAGGTACTTTTATACTCCGTGTACATAAAATAGTTAAAAGGAAACTGATACAATGAAAATTAAGACCAGATAAGCATTTCACAATACTCTACAAAGAGAGACGTACCTAGGGCTGAGAAAAAAATGACTTGATCTTGATTCGTAGAAAGTGACGGCATATCGTGTTATCAGTCTCAATGACTTGATCTTGATTGTTGGGACGGTTAATGTTATCCTAAAAACTTTTTTAGTTTCGAAATCCCTTTATTTAGTGCATCAGGCGTTGGACATCTTTATCATTTTTGACTTACAAACTATACCACAAATGTTGTGTTGCTCTAGTGGTGGATACGTTTGTTATTGTTACAAACTACCTGAGTTCGATCCTCTCCACTGTCGTTTTTTAATTAATCCAGATTTTAGTCAAAGATATTGATGCTTAGGTGGACAACTTGTGATGACATGGCTTTAAATCACGATTAAATGGCAATGAGGTGGACATATCTTGAATAATCTACGTGTAACGCCTCCTGTTATATATATATAATGTATCGCAGTTCATTGTTTCATAAAGGGGTATTAAAGTAGGCTACTGGTATTCCCGAGGGATAAGTGAAAGGTTAGTTATCTTTTCCAAAATTGGGGCTCGGGTTGCTACATAAGTTCCTAAAGCTTCTGCCGGGTAACAAACCGACCTATTGTAGGTTTTCTAGGTTTGGCCAAAATAGGGGCTCGGGTTGCTACATAACTCAGTTCATTCATTGAGTGTAAGGTTTGGGTAGCGATGACTGTAACCTAACCAGAAACAAAACGAGGCTAAAGAAGCAAAATCGAATCCACAACGAGACCCAAAAATCAAGAAATCAAGCAATCCAAATAAAATCAGAATTAAAACCAAATCCAAACATAGCCAATATCAAATCCAAATGTTGCCAAAATCAAATCCAAATGTAGTCAAAATCAAATTCAAACGTTGCCAAATCAAATCCAAACGCTCCAATAAGCTCAAATGGGCTTATTACAATCCCAAGGAGTCATAAATAAGAAACTCGGATTCAAACGGTGCCAATCGGGTCTAACCCGACCCGATGCAAATTATGGTCAAACGGCGACAAACAGAAATTCCATATAAACAGAGAAGTATAGCGGTACTAGAAATATTACAGTTCTTGAGATGTTGTGATGCCAGTGTGTCATGTGTGTGGGTAAACCTTCGTGATATTCGGTGTTCGTGCACGTATGCCAAACTTTTACCATTCCCAAAATTAAAATGGAAAGTCAACCCGAAACATAATCTTGTTATAACTACTCCAGTTTCGCAAAATTCATTTCTGAGACATAGGTAATCAGGCCATGTCCCCACAGTCCTTGGTTGATTATAGGTGATCAGTCTACCCTCAACCGAGGATCAATGAATTTCGGGATACTCAGTTTAGTTATACTAGTACTATGTTCCATACTTTAGAATTGTTTTAAAAACCACAACAGGTGTCGAAACTCGAAATCAAATAATGTGGTTAAGCAAGGAAATAGCGTAACTCCGTGACGGGTTCGGTGCATCGACGTAAGTATATGAAAATACTAATAGTGAACAGTGACAATGAGGTGGAATACAAACCATCAAATAGCAAGGCATACATCCCATCGAATATAACATTTAATATCTCAACCAATATGCTATCCAACAAAATTACAAGTGAGGCATCGGCTTGGCAGGCAGGCAAGTGTCGGTCATAGGATTTAAGTTTTCTTAGAAATAGTTATAGTCTAGGTTTTCGAAAATACCCAGTTCTCTATAACCTGTGGCTCTGATACCATCTGTAACACCCCGAAATCGGATCTTGCAGAAGCATACGGGTCGGGGGTATTATTGAATAGTTATCACAACACAAGGTACAAAGAACGGTTTTACTTAAACCATTTTAGAAGAAATTCCATAATTGAAAACATTCAATTTACATTAATTAAAAATAGTGCGGAAAATATAGGTCCATAAAAGGATTTAAAACGGTCCCAAATAGTTTTCTGAGTCTTCTATGACCATGCCACGCCCTTCACCAAGCTCCTCCAAAAGTAAGATATGCAGTAGAGAAGACCTGAGATAAAACATGCTAAAAGTCAACACAAAGGTTGAGTGAATTCATAGGTTTAAGAAAAGTAGTTGATCACAATATTTCAAGTTTAAGAGAAAGTGGGCTACGTTGTTATACGCCCGAAAGTTCGTTTGCATAAAATCTATTGAACACAATTCTCAAGATTGGGCCACGTTGTTGCACCCATAATAGAAACAGTGGGCCAGTTGTTAGCACCCATAAATCCAGATATTACCATTGCCCTAAGCTAATGACACACAAAGCGTTAACCAGCACTAGTAATCCTAGCGTAAGTCGACAGTAACCGCATATTTCATAATATAACAGTTGCCCCCAAAGCTAGGTATCTTGCCAAATACCTAGGTAACTCAAATATAGCACACCTGTGTTGCCTACCCAGCAACATGGATGGGACGGTCAAATCCTGTAAGCCTATAAACTATATTCGCGCTCACTCGCAAGTGATTAATGGTTCATGATCGAGGGACGTACTTTTGGAAAGGGTGGTACTTAGTGCTTATCAGATGTTTCGCAAAGTGGCTACTGCTTCACTCACAGTACTAGAAAAGTAGAAATGGCTACTGCTTCACCCACAGTACCGGAAAAGTATAAGTGTTGTTCCAGCACAAATAAAGTTTCAGAAAGCAGAAAACATAGCTTTTATTTCAAGTACAGTTTTCAAACAATTGTGATCATAGTCAAAACAGTAGCATGTATCTCACCCCAAGTAGCTTATAAAGCAGTTTAAGCAAGTAAAAAGTGGGGCTATGAACTCACCTGAGTATGCAGCAATGCAAGATATCACAAATATCACAACTGGCATCAAGTAGTAAAGGCACGATGATATCAAAAGTAGAGCACAACGGTACTGGATCGGCACAACCTAGTAAGTAACATGTTTCAGAAAGTAATTCCTCAAGTAATTATGAAGTACTGTTCGTTGAATACTTGTGTTAATATAAAAAGGGTTTAGTTTTCAATGGCGATAAAAGAAGTAATCATTTGTATCTCGTGTGGCTTTTGGAAAATATCGTTTCAAGATTAAATTACGTTAAAAAGGTAAAAGTTGACGAAATACAATCAAACAATTCAAAAGGAATGAATGCAAAAGTAGTAAAACGTTCTCGGGTAGAAGTCGTGAAATGTGCAATCAAACGGTAACTCACGCCAAAACAAATAGAATCAAAAAGGAATGAATAAACGATATCGAATGAATATGAGACTAAAGATAAGTTGATGAATATGTTGGATGGTTACCCCGAATCCCAAAGGTATAACTTTATATATATTTGGATCAAAGTCAGGTTATATAAGTTTCATAAGAATTTGATATTGTTTATAAGTTATAAAGTTGAAAGGTTTTATAAGCCTTGGCATAACACTTCCTTTTATATTATGTTTCTGAGTTATCGTGATTAATTGTAATCAAGTTTTACTATTAAGTTTTTATAAGTTTTATTCAAGTTTTAATCAAGTTATTATACCGTTATCATTCACATATATATTAGTTTTCGGCTTATCGGATAATTTGTGTCCGTTCGGGTCCAAATATATTAAGCTCAACGAGTCTAATATATTCTTCCGTCCCTTGTCTCAAATCATACAATAAATCCTACACTAATACCGTAAATCCAATAACGGTTACAAATAATGTCCAAATAACTAATCTATTACAACAATTTTTACAATATAAATTGAATTGGTGACAAAATCCCGGTATAGCTCCATTAGCATCCAACATCATCATCGATTATGAAAAACAAACAACAAAAGATTAGGTTGGTAAATGTATAACACGAAATGGTTAACAAATAAATAAAAACTGAGACATACTCCATTGGGCTTAAGGCCCAATGTATACCTAACGCACCCTATGAAGGAGTTGGGCTTGGTAGCCTTTTAGTACACACACCAAACAACTTACCCATCTTGGGCTTGAGGACCAATGCTCAAACGAGCCAAGCTTATGCCCTATGTGGGCTTTGTAGTCCATAACCAAAACAAACACACCACTTGTTGAATAAAACACAAACCTTACACGTAACACAAACATATACAGATTTATGTATCTCATTTTATAGTGTTCTTCCTTTGTTAACCTTACAACTTTTTAAGAAAAATTCATATACACACCCTTGTGTGCATTTGTGTTAAACTGATCCAAATCCAACACCCTATATGGATGAGGTCGAACCAAGGGCATCATAAACGCACCCTACATGGGTGGTTTAGCCGAGACAAAAAGAAGCGAAGCAATGACTCACCCTTGTGGGTGGTGTCAATCTGAAAATAGACCAAACCAAAACACCTAGAACCAACTAAGTGTGATATCAACTTCAGTCACAACCCAACCCTAAACGCAGCATGCACACACCCTATTCTTTTGGTGTTAATCGAAACAAATCAACATATCGCACACTATCCAAACTGAAACCTATCATACGACAACCAATAAACTCGTGGTCGTGACTCCCTTGAGTTACGACTCACTACCATTCTAGACAACACAAATCCCATGACTCGAATACAAATCGGCTAATACAAATCTCAACCAACTAAATATCAAACGACGAAAAATAAATTCATAAGGACGAATATAAGCTCAAAAATAACGAACTAATCAAAAATAAATAAACCTAGTCACGAGTCAACTCAACTCGTGAGTTGACTCGGACGAGTCAAGTGACTCAGTAGCGAGTCGAGCGAGTCATGCGTTAAATTTTTAGATCCACACGAGATTTATCAATAAACACATTTGTTTAATTAGTTTAGGCTTGAAATCGTTTTAAGTTTTTAATGATCCGAATTAGGGTTTGATAAAAATGAAAGAATTAAAAGAGAAAGGGGCGCGTGGTCCTTACCAATCGAAAGGCAAGGGTGAGAGGAATGGTGGTGGACGGCGGAGGTGTGGTGGAGGATGTGGTTACCAAAATACAAGCAAATGTGCTCCACTTGGTCTAAAACATTCCAGAAATGATCTCCGTTGCTTGATCTATCGAATGGTGTAAGTTGGGGTTTCGCCGAAAAATTTTCCGGCGACAGTGGTTGCCGGCGGTGATGGTGGTTGCTGGAGGAGGTGGCTGGACAAGGGTGGGAGAGAGAGAAAGAGAGAGAGGGAGAGAGAGAGAGAGAGAGAGAGAGAGAGAGAATATGTGAGCAGTGTGTGTATTTTTATGAATAAAAAAAATCCCTTTTATACCCAAGGAGGGACTAAAGCTCGGAAAACTTAAAGTATAGGGGGTGTTGTGTAAAAACTGGGCGGGGGTATAAACAGCCAAGTGGGTAAAACTTTTGCCATAATCACTGTGGGACCCATTCGACGTACTAAACGGACTCGAAAAATTATGAAACTTGCGCCATTGTTCCTGAAATAATTTTTCTGATAAAAATGAGTATAAATATGCATAACTTTCTCGAAATTAATTTATTTGGCAAATTCGATTCGTTTCGTGTGTTTTAAGTTGTGCCGGCTCGATAAATGAATAACGCTCACGTTTCAACAAGATATCCACTGTTTTTCAATCCTAAACAAGTTCAAAGAGATTTAAAAGCTAAGGAAAATCAAAATAATTATTTTGGCTCGTAGAATAAGTTTTGGAAACTTGCCGGTTGTTACAATATTCACTGCTATCAAGGGCAACACTGAAGAATACTTGAAAAATTACTTACCCAGAATCACATCAAAGAAAGTCAAAGAATATCTTGAACCAAACATCGAAGGTCTTCTCGAAAACATTGTTGCTACAGTTTCACTCGTCCTACAAACCAAACCGTCAATGCCAAAAGAACCAACACTTGAAGAGCTTCAGATTAAATTGTTTGAAAGATTGACAAGTCTTACATCCCCGACTCCTGAACAATGTGCAATTGCTGAGGCTATTCAAGCTAATATCTTAAAGGAGTCATGCAAAGCTGATGCTGACAAAGGAAAACGACCAAGAGAAGATGAAGACCCTGACCCAAACCCACAAGCTAAGAAACCATAGAATGTCGGCGGCTCTTTTTCTCAACATCAAGAACCTGTCAACCCGTCAGCAACCACAACAACAGCCAACCAACCTCCAAAGCAATCTGACACTGGTCCAACGGCAACCGAACATCAATTTGAGTACAATGATGAGGACGAATTTCAACAACCAAAATATCAACCAGACTTTCCACCAAAGTTGAAAACTAAAACGTCAAAGAAGTCAAAGGAGTCGGAGAACAAAAAGTCAAAGGTTGTCTCATGGCTTGACGATGACACGACTGAAGGGAACAAGTGGTCTAATAAACTCGTCAGTACTCAACCCTACGTCGACGACGACTCCATGATTGGTGGACGAACACTTGAGTTTACACAAAAGCTCAAACGTGATCAACACATCAAGAAACTTACTAAAAGAGAACTTCGTCGCATAAAGAAACTTACTAAAATGTCAAAGAAGTCAAAGGAGTCGGAGAACAAAAAGTCAAAGGTTGTCTCTTGGCTTGACGATGACACGACTGAAGGGAACGAGTGGTCTAATAAACTCGTTAGTACTCAACCCTACGTCGACGACGACTCCATGATTGGTGGACGAACACTTGAGTTTACACAAAAGCTCAAACGTGATCAACACATCAAGAAACTTACTAAAAGAGAACTTCGTCGCATAAAGAATGATGCGTTCAACTTGCTGAAAGATCGGTCCTCAAGTGCAGCTGAGCTCGAATATCACTTGGAGAACATTGTACGAGCAATGTCTACTGATTGCGTGGTTTTGTAACCTTACAACAGGTTTTACCTCTCGAGGGATCTCAAGAGGCTTACAACCCCACCAGGCAGTGTACCTGACCGATGTAGTATAGTGTAGTGGTAAGTACGGGGGATTGATCGTTCTCCACAGGGAATAGTGTTCGTTAGGTGTGAAAGGCTACTCTAATTAGGTCTAAAGGTTGAGGAAGATTCTTTTTATGTTTTTATATTTTTTATGAAAGCAAGTAAAATCTCGGTTTTGAAGGAGTGGGCGGAATTAGTTGCTAGTCAACTAACCTAAAATTACTACGGATGCAAATAAAATAAAATAACAAAAATGAAAATGTGGTGAGAAACTTATGTGTAGAGAAATGTGTTTACTTAGATTTCCTTACTCCCTAACTATCTTTTACCGGTTAATTAGTGTGTATTAGTTGCGTGGATGACGGGTGTATTCCTTAATACCATTCGTGGGGTGGCGTACTTACTTCCCCAACTCTACAAGCTCCTACTTCACTCCTATGTCGAGCCGGCTAGGAAGCTCCTAACATGGGATCACTAGAATTCGCTTGTGCATTAAATACAACCATAAAAACCTTTAGTACGCATTTGGTTCATGTTTCTTAAGACGTTCAAGCAAGTTACCGAATAGGAAGTTAGCCAGTTTTCTTAAGCCTAACATAGATAAACAATCATCCAATACAACTAACAACACACTAACAACCAATAATCAATAGCTAGGTTTCATTAGATCTAAGCAAACACAAGATAAATTTAGCCTAACATGTTAAACAAAAGACAAGAATAAGATAGAATCAAACAACACATAGACATATTGAATGATTAATTGATAACTTATCTTTCAATGAAACATGGAAGATCTCAAGGCAAAAAGCCCTGAAAAAGTAGCTAAAATCGTCTTAGGGTTTTCTCCCAAAATTCCACACACTAAGCTCTCCCTAATGACAATAATTTAGAAAACTATATATAGATTTTTACATCTGACGGCGTCACCTTATGGAGTGTGACGCCGTCACCTCGCCGCTTTTAGGGTTCCCGGATGACCTTCTTGACGCCGTCCCTCTTTAGCTCTTCAAAAATCCATTCTGGCTTATCAAGGCTTGACGCCGTCTAACCATGAACGTGACGCCGTCCCCTTATGATTTAAGCCGTGACGCCCTCGATCAAGTTAAAGCGTGACGCCGTCAGAATTCACATGCTATTTTCACTGGCCCGTCATAAGTAAATTTCACGTCCAACTTTTCTTGCCAAGGCATGACGCCGTCTAGAGTAAATCTTGACGCCGTCAAGAGTAACTTTTAGCCGATTTTTGAGACTTTGCCGTTTTCTTCACTTTAATGCTCCAAAAACGTCCAAAATGCCTCCTTTTCCAGATTTCTCCTCAAAAGTATCTAAAATGACAAAAGGAACGATTTAGGGCAATATTTGATCAAATAAATACGATTTAAGGCTTAAATGACCCCTTAAAAGCGGTACACTTTTCGCTTCATCAAATACCCTTACACTTGAGATTTGCTTGTCCTCAAGCAAATGCGCTTTTATTCTAATCAAAATACAAGTTAGGGGTCATTTAATGCTAACATAAAAGTAATTACAACAAATAATCGTTCCACTTCAATCATAATAAGCACGGAGATTACATACTAGCACCTCACAAGTAGTGTTTAGATACTCACATCTCTCAAGTGTCATCAAAATAAATCTCATAAATGAAAACGGAAAATATCTCTCACTACCTGTCATAGCAAATAGATTACCATAGGCTTGGGAAAGGATCAAAAACCTCCTCCACTAGGCGTAAGCACCAAAGATAAACTATCAAAGAGGGCTTTTAAATGGGTTATAACGTTAGGTGTAGGGAAAAGGAAAACACGGTTTTGTTGGATAAAGGATATTTTACTGGTGGCGAGTTAAAAATCTTGATCAATTACATGTACTATACAATGTTGCTAAGCCAAGACTAGACTCGATCTTAAGCTAATGATAAAATAACAAAAACATAAAATAAACATAAAATAAAACGGGATGGTAGTCCGTATGTTTTTTCTATTTTTCTTTTTCTCATTTTTTTGTGTTTTTCTTGATTTTTTTTTTTTTTTTTTTTTTTTTTTTTTTTTTTTTTTGATCATACACTTTTACCCTACCATCCAAATAATAAATCATAGGGGCATTGCATCCCCCTTACACTTGAATTTTTACATAACTTTACAAATACTAATCTAATGACTCGAATTAAGATAATTGAAAAACTTGGAGTACTTTTAAAATATTTAGCACATATGGGGGTAATAAATGATGTTCTTCCCCATTACTCCATTACACTAGTACTTTACCCATGAGTCCCAATCGTCCCAAAACAATATGTACAAGGATATGACTCGACTTAGCAACCATGTAATCAACTAGATAATTAACTTGGGTTTAAACAAATGTTGTAACAATAATGCACTAAAAATGAGTGCATACAAGGTAGGCTAAGGCGATTTGGGTGTACATTTTAGTGGGGTGTAAACAAATTCTTCCTTTAAGTAAAATGCTTAAAGGTCGAAACGAAAAGATAGGCTCTGAGGGGTGTACTAGGGGTATCGTGTACTAAAAATGAGTACAACGCAAAGGGTGTGGGAGAATTACTTGACCAATGTAGCCAATGTAATTATAACAAAAACACAGGTGTAAAACAATGGGTTAATCCTAATGCCTCTTATCATGTAGTAAATCTAACTACACGAATGTAGTCTCACTTGTGGCCTTGGAATGGTCCTAACGCAAGTTCTAGAATCTAAGTGCTACCGGTACACACATCATAGCATAAATGCTTTTCCTACCAATTCTAGGGGCGAACCTCACATATTTGGGGGTGGAAAAATTTTTTAGTGGTACGGTTTTTGTGCTAGTTATATAACTCCTATCCGTGAGACGCTCATTAAGATCAAAGTTTCACTCCTATATGTTGTAAAAAATTTTAAATTTGGCACTAAAATTACCTTAATCAAGTATTTCTCTCAGTTTTATTACACATCTACCATCAAACAAACAAAAATCAAGCGCAATTGTATTCTCTAAAATCGTACTTTTACCCCCCCCTTACACTTAAGATGAACATTGTCCCCAATGTTCAAATAACAAGATGTAAAAGTAAATAAGGTAAAAGAATGAAATCAAATACTCCCCTGATTCGCTCGGTGGATAATGAAATTACACGGTTAGATCTTCCTCCAAAGTGAATGTTGAAGCTCCATGACTAATGCATCGCCACAAGCTTGATCCAAAAACATTTCCTTGTCCAAAATAACCTGTTAAACCTGAGAAAACAAACACGAAAACCTGCATAACATCGGCGGGATAAATCTATATATAAGGATATAATGCTTGTGGAATGATAATTTTGCAGATTCCTGGAGATTATAAGTTGGATATTTAATAAAAACTTTTTATGAAAACAAAACTTTCAAAAATTTCTGGAAATTAAATCTGACGCCGTCAGGTTATAACCCCTGACGCCGTCAGAAATGACCTGACAAAAATTTTCATTTTAAGTTTTCGGAAAATTTCTGGAAAAACCTTTACCTTACTTCCTGGAAATCCTGCAAAACATCATTATGACTCGATACAAGCATTTGACTCAAACAAATACTAATATGTATGCTAATTTATTATTATTACGATTCATGTTAATTTGTGTTCTAATAAACCAATTTAGATTTCCCTTACACTTAACTTTTGCAAAATACCTTTATATGTAGTTAAGACGAAGTTAAAAACAACATAAAGCATTTTCACAAATTAGTTTTGAACATGAATCAATAATGATAAAAATTACACACACATACGGAAACAAATAAAAACAAACAAACAAACAAATAAACACACAAAGCAAATAAAACAAATAAAGCTTGGGTTGCCTCCCAAGAAGCGCTTTTCTTTATTAACGAGTCTTGTAGCTAGACTCAAAGTCACGCTACCCTATGTAAGTAAGCTCGTCATCTAGGACGTCTTTAGGGTTAAGCTTGGATTGAAGTTTCCTATTGGTCCGCTTAGTACGATATGTCTTTTCAAACTTCTCTCCATCCGGGTCATACAATGTCATCTTGATATGCCATGACCCATCTCCATCTTTGGGTGGTTTATCCCAATTCCACTTATGATCATCTTCCTCACAAATCCACTTATTCATTCCTAGGTTAATTGGCAAAACTCCTAGGAAATCAATCATCCTTCTAAAAACTAGAGGGTCTTCAAATGGATCCAATTCGGTGTCCCTAGCCAAGAGTTGCTCCACCGAATGCGTTTGGTTAACAAAGTCCTCTTCTAGGTAAAATGGGCGTTGGGGTCCTATGAAGTCTCTATCAATCCAAGGTCCATATCTAGATGGTCTCCTATTTGATTCTAGCCAATGTGGTGTTGGTTCCTCACTAGTATCATAGGCATGTTTCTTAACATCATAGACTGACCAAGTATCTCCTTCTCCTACCGCTATCTTGGATTCCTTACAATCAATCATAGCACTAGCGGTCGCCAAAAATCCTCTACCTATCAACAAGGGGCATGTAGGGTCGCTAACCATATCAAGGACGTGGAAATCGGCTAAAATGGTTAGTTTTCCAATGTGCACTAACACGTCCTTAACTACTCCAACCGGGTAAGCAACACTTCCATCCGCTAAGCCTATTATCACCTCGGTTTCTTCAAGTTTTCCAAGTTTTAGAGAGGTGTAGAGAGGTAACGGAAGTAGGTTAAGGCTTGATCCAAGATCGGCTAATGTGTCATAAGCCTCCGAATTACCGATCTTGCAAGGTAGAACAAATAAGCCTGGATCATCTAACTTCTTAGGTAGCTTGTTTTGAACAAAGGCGGTCCCTTTTTCGCCTAACTTGAGCTTCTTCTCATCCAGCTCATCAACAACCGGACTTTCAAGGTGGAGCTCCTTGAATTCTTCGTCAAGGTTTTGAGTGGGAGGTGTTTCAACTATGTTGTTGACCAATTTGGATGTCATAACTTCTTGGTCATTTGGAACGACTTGGGTTTGTTTGAAACACGTGCTCATGGAATTGACCGAATAATATTGTGGACAAGAACTAGGGGACGAAACCGATGCAATAGCGTTGACGTTTAGTTTCGGGTTCTTGACCGTGTTGCTAGGGAGTGCTCCCATTTCTCGGTCATTGAGGGCTTTCAACAAGGTGTCAATCTTATCGGTCATCTCGCTTTGTTTTTGTTTGAAATCGGCTTCAAACTTGGCTAAACGAGCTTCTTGAGATGCCATGAATTGGGACATCAATCCTTCAAAGTTATCGGTACTACCATTGCCGGAAGGATTGTTGTTGAAAGTACGGTTCGAGTTGGAACCGTTTGATTGGAAACGATTAGGTGGGTTGGAAGAATTGGTTTGTTGTGTGTTTTGGTTTTGTTTCCACCTAAGGTTCGGGTGATTTTTCCATGAGGGGTTGTATGAATCACCGTAATGGTTTGGCTCGGGTTTGAAAGTGTACCACTTGTCTCCCGCTTCGTCGGTACGCGAGGATGCGTAGTCCACAAAAGCTTGTTCGGGGAGTTCCATGCAATCACGAGTGTCGTGGGGACCACTACATAATTCACATGAAGAAGTGATTTTGTTCACTTGGTTTGAAAGTTTAGGAGCCTCATAGGATTTCATGAGAAACTTGACTTGGTCTTCAAGTTCTATGATCCTACGGTCGGAAGTGCTTGAATTATTCAAAGGCAAAGATATTGCCTTGACCGTTTTATTCAAATCACGGGGATCACTCCAACTTTCGTTGTCATAAAGAGCAAGATCCTCTAGGAGAGCCCATGATTGTTCCGCACTTAGATCACGTAGCTTGCCACCGGCCGATTGGTCAATGGTTTGCCTCGTGGAGAGATTGATATGGTCATAGAAGATTTGGACTTGGAGCCAAAGTTCTATGCCATGGTGGGGGACTTTTTGGAGTAAGTCCTTGAATCGAGTCCATGCCTCGTAGAGAGTTTCGCCTTGACGTTGTTGGAACATCAAGATATCATTCCTTAGCTTGGTAGTTCTTCCCGGTGGGAAAAACTGAGCAAGGAAACGAGTAGTGAGATCATCCCAAGAGGTAATGGATCCTGCGGGTTGACGTTCTAGCCACTGACTAGCTTGGTCCCGCAAAGAGAATTGGAAGAGACGCAATCGGGTCGTCTCTCTCGAGTGGCAACATCAGGGTCTATAGAATCAACGATTTTAAGAAAGTCCTTGAGATGTTGATTAGGATCTTCAGAACGAAGTCCATGAAATGCGCATCCGCTTTGCACCAACCGGATGGTGTCGGATCGCAAGGGTGTGATATTGGCTCCTTGAGTGAGCTCAATGGTGTTTCGATAGCCATGGTGGCTAGGATGGGAATACTCTCCTAAAGTACGGGCTCTAGGAGGTGGTTGTGGTTGTTGTGGTGGTGGGTTGTGTGGGTTAAGGATATTACCATCTTCCATGATGTCGGATGGTATGGTAACGAACAAAGACACGAAGAAAATAGATAGACTAAAGAAAACCTAAAAAAAAATAAAATAAAAATCTCACTAGAAAGGAATCTAGTGAGTAGACCTAATAGAAATAAAAATTCAACCTAAACAATAACTATTCCCCGGCAGCGGCGCCAAAAACTTGATTGCGTGGTTTTGTAACCTTACAACAGGTTTTACCTCTCGAGGGATCTCAAGAGGCTTACAACCCCACCAGGCAGTGTACCTGACCGATGTAGTATAGTGTAGTGGTAAGTACGGGGGATTGATCGTTCTCCACAGGGAATAGTGTTCGTTAGGTGTGAAAGGCTACTCTAATTAGGTCTAAAGGTTGAGGAAGATTCTTTTTATGTTTTTATATTTTTTATGAAAGCAAGTAAAATCTCGGTTTTGAAGGAGTGGGCGGAATTAGTTGCTAGTCAACTAACCTAAAATTACTACGGATGCAAATAAAATAAAATAACAAAAATGAAAATGTGGTGAGAAACTTATGTGTAGAGAAATGTGTTTACTTAGATTTCCTTACTCCCTAACTATCTTTTACCGGTTAATTAGTGTGTATTAGTTGCGTGGATGACGGGTGTATTCCTTAATACCATTCGTGGGGTGGCGTACTTACTTCCCCAACTCTACAAGCTCCTACTTCACTCCTATGTCGAGCCGGCTAGGAAGCTCCTAACATGGGATCACTAGAATTCGCTTGTGCATTAAATACAACCATAAAAACCTTTAGTACGCATTTGGTTCATGTTTCTTAAGACGTTCAAGCAAGTTACCGAATAGGAAGTTAGCCAGTTTTCTTAAGCCTAACATAGATAAACAATCATCCAATACAACTAACAACACACTAACAACCAATAATCAATAGCTAGGTTTCATTAGATCTAAGCAAACACAAGATAAATTTAGCCTAACATGTTAAACAAAAGACAAGAATAAGATAGAATCAAACAACACATAGACATATTGAATGATTAATTGATAACTTATCTTTCAATGAAACATGGAAGATCTCAAGGCAAAAAGCCCTGAAAAAGTAGCTAAAATCGTCTTAGGGTTTTCTCCCAAAATTCCACACACTAAGCTCTCCCTAATGACAATAATTTAGAAAACTATATATAGATTTTTACATCTGACGGCGTCACCTTATGGAGTGTGACGCCGTCACCCTCGCCGCTTTTAGGGTTCCCGGATGACCTTCTTGACGCCGTCCCTCTTTAGCTCTTCAAAAATCCATTCTGGCTTATCAAGGCTTGACGCCGTCTAACCATGAACGTGACGCCGTCCCCTTATGATTTAAGCCGTGACGCCCTCGATCAAGTTAAAGCGTGACGCCGTCAGAATTCACATGCTATTTTCACTGGCCCGTCATGAGTAAATTTCACGTCCAACTTTTCTTGCCAAGGCATGACGCCGTCTAGAGTAAATCTTGACGCCGTCAAGAGTAACTTTTAGCCGATTTTTGAGACTTTGCCGTTTTCTTCACTTTAATGCTCCAAAAACGTCCAAAATGCCTCCTTTTCCATATTTCTCCTCAAAAGTACCTAAAATGACAAAAGGAACGATTTAGGGCAATATTTGATCAAATAAATACGATTTAAGGCTTAAATGACCCCTTAAAAGCGGTACACTTTTCGCTTCATCAACATTGTACGAGCAATGTCTACTGATATGAGCTGGACGAATCTGGACGTCCATTTGATTGACTACAACATGCAGCATAGAGGACCTTATACTACTGATTGGACTAAGCCATTTCCTGTTGTAGGAACTACTGATCATCCCGCTATTCCATATAGTTTTTTCTTAAACAACGATCTTGAACTTCTCGTACATGGCAGCAAGTGTCAACCAAAGTATGCAACGTCAATAACCTTGATTCCTGCTACAATATATCCATAACTGGCCATCAAAAAAACAGCAACAAGACTCTTTATTAAAAACAAAGTGTTGTACGATCAAGATGCACATTTGGGAATTTATCACTGGTATGAGAAAAGGAGAACCTGGTACAAAAGTAAACTTACGAAAAAGTCTCCAACCCCAGTGTTTAGTAATCTCAGAATTATTGGTGTGGTTAGCATTGAATCAGAAAAGAAGTATGATTATACTTTCTTATACAAAATCAGGGTTAGAAGACAAGATTAGAAAATTTACTCATTCTGAGAAGCAGACTTCCTTGATTTGAACCTTAACGATCTTAAAGATATGTATCTCATCAAAGTTCAAGGGAAGATGCATCAGTTCTCAACTGATCTTTTATACGCATTCAGCACATCATTGCTCTACTACATTAGAAGAAGAATCATTCAAGAATGCGTTGAAACCTTGAAACTTGGAGTCGAGAGCTATCAATGGAGGGTAAACTTAACCGCACCACTACAACATCTGTAACACCCCCATCTGAGAACGGGTCAAATGTCACATTTATGGCGTCAAACAGAACATACGCCAGCGGAAGACTTTAATAATACAATGATTACAAAAGTATTCTATGGGATAATAATAATGTAATCAATCTGAACATAACAACTTCCAAAACTAAGATACAAACTAAGTCAAAATGAAAACCCTAAGTCCAACTCTAATCCATGGGGAGCTATCAACGGTGCAGTCCACTAAGAGCACCTAAGCACTCTTCACTCAAAACCCAGCTTCCCTCTTAAAAACCTGCCGCAGAAAAGAAAATGCGGCTGAGCTTAAAAAGACCAGTGAACAGATACATATAATGAAAGGTAATAAGCAAACGAATGAACAAAACGAAACTAAAGAAACCTGCTAAACAACATACCATAAGTCATGATAAAATAAATGAATGAATAAGGAATCAGAAATAACAAAGGAATGCCCACGAGCCCTAAACAGATATGACTATACATGATACATGAATAGACCCAAAATAGATAAACATAATCATAATCATAATCATAATCATAGCAAAGTGTACATGGAGTAGCTAGCTCACAATGTACCATAAGTGAAATGGGGTGTATGGCACACACACAATCCATTCACTAAATAACTGAACTGAACAAAGTACCTAGGATGCATCCATACGCTCGCTGCAAAACAGATATACATATACAAGTTCGAGACAATGAATACATATGTTAATATAATAATAATAAGTATGGCGGCCATGGTTCCTATATAGCATAAGTGGGAACGCTGTGGACTAATCACACCTCCACAGAACAGTGTCACGCCATATGTTCCTTTATGACATGGTCATGGTACCTCCATGACTAGTTCAAAACAAATAGCTCGGGCAATAGAATGAAACAAATTATACAAATAAAGCATAAAGGATAATTATCAATTACCCAACAAAGATAATACCAACTGAATGAATCACATCAACAAAATAGCAAATGAGTACTAATCAAATGTGGATCATAAATCAGAATAGCAAAGCGGTAAATGAAATATAGTACAAATTATGAGAAATCTTTAAGGAATAGATAGAGTACAAATAGGTTAAGTAATTGCGAAAATCATTTAAACACTGTTTTTATAAACGTGTTCTTTTAAAAGCAGTTTTCATAAAAGTCATTAAACCTTCATAAAAAAGTGGTATCACATCGGTTTCATAGCAATTATTTTAAAACAGTTTTTCTTAAAACATTATCATTATATATTTAAGAAAGGTTTTCACACGAAGTTATAATATCAATTGAATTTACAAACTATCAAAGGATTCGAATACTGAAGTCACAGGAGATAACGAACGAATCATATCAGACAAAACAACCAAACAAATATCAAATGGATCATAAATCAAAATATCAAACATCAAGGAATCAAGTCATGAGATACCCTTACTGAGAAAGGGCGGAATATCTGTACCTTAGCAAATGAAATGAAAGCAAACGGAAAGGTGATCACAGTGAAACAATGTCATGTCTTCTTCAACGAATCTACACGGATTAGGGTTCATATTATACTTATTAGCTCATTAAATGTCATAACGGATTTATTGCTTATTATCAATCGCGTTCTCAACTTAGGGTATACAGATTGGGTCAGATTCATAATTATTCCAAGTTTTTAGGGTTAACAGTGATAATTAATTAGACATCGGTTTTATATGTGTTTCAAACCCTTAGTTAACTTAATTAGGGTTTATATGTGCCAAAGCAGATTTTTAGGTTTAGAATGCAAATATGACTCAGTTTCTTATGAATTTATAGACATATCAAATAAGCTCCTGAGGCTCTACCAATTTTATCTGAGACTTCCACATGAGTTAAGAACTCCTTAAATTTTCCCAGATTTTATTACTATGTGAAAGTACCATTTCAAAAATCGTTTTCCCAAACCTGTCCAGAAAGTGCACTGCAGGTATACCCTAAAAGTTTGTATTTAATTAACCCATTTGAACCTTTCAGAAAAATCCAAAAAAATTCCAGTAAGCCATATACATCTTTAAAATTATCCCTGTAAAATAAGACCTCTTAATTCCTTATGGTTGTTAAACTAAAAATCAAAAACACCAACTGATTTTCAGACATCCAAAATACAGTTTTGACACTTAACCTTGTAAAAATCAAAAGACCATCTTCTCAACCTCTAATGGCTATAAAACTTGATATTCAGATAGTACACTTCATGAACTAATGTTTAGACCCAAAAATCACACAAAAATATGTTGGCATCATTAGTTTAGACCCCGTTCAATTTGACTCAAATCTGGACAGCATACTATTGTGACAGAAAACAACACCACCCTAACTCTTTTAAGCCTTAATCGACCTTAATTAATGCTAGGGTTTTCCAGGTTTTAGTAGTTCAATTAATGTGTCATTAGTGTTTGCATGATAGGGTTTTACAAACGTATTAGGGCTGGTTACAAACAGGTCGAATGGCAAAGCAAATCATGGGTCGACATAACAAGTTTAACAAAGCTCGACATCACAATTTAACAAGGTTCATAGTGGCGCATAACTTCTTTATTCATGTGATAATACATGTTTTAACGAGACCTAAACATAACAGTTTCATGATTACAACGATTTAGGTTAGCATGTTTTTAGGTTTCTTATATACTCAATGTTTCAAGGAAATCAGATTAACGAAAATCAAGATCGGTATGGGTACCTTTTGGTAGATTAATAGGGCAAAAGACAAAACAAGGACTCCACGATCAAACAAGGCTGAAACACCACTTAGACGATCACCAAGGGCTGCTATACTCTTCGACTCCTTTAGTCTTGAAAGAAAGAAAACTGAATTATTACTTTGTGTGTTGATTTAGAATCGGTATGGAAGAAAGAAAAAGAGCCGAATGATATTGATTAGGGTAGAAGTGTGTTTTGTTAAGAAACTAAAAGAGAAACCGTAGTTTGTGTTTTGGCAAAATATTGATACATATCTTCTAATTTTGCTATGTATTCCCTTTGTTCTCATCCAATATTAAACGTGCACATGTAGGAGGATTAGGATTGGATTTGTTTCATTTTGCATTATTTCTCAACATATGATATGCATCTTATTTATATTATAACATATAGTACTAGTACTATTCTAATCATATATTATATTGAAATGTGTAGTTTAATTATATAATTGAACTTTAGGTTATGTTCAAAATATAAATTAAAAAGTTAAACCAAAATTTAGGGTGTTAAAATTCTTCCCCTCTAAAAAGAAGATTTCATCCTCGAAATTGAAGTGAAATGATTAAACTGAAACGTACCAGATTACGAAAGGAAATGAAAACAATTTTAACAAACAGAAAGGTTGTTTCTCATGACTCGATCCTGACGGTCAGAAATAGCCTCACGCTCTCTCAACAGAACAAATCATAACAAATCTCATCCAACGGATTCGAAACCACATGCGACGGATGATAACTGAGACATCTCAAATGAGATACATGAACTGAAGCATGATATGAACATGAGATAAATACGAAGGCAATGCTAAACGGTAGGAATTTTCACAATCCTATTCTAAAATTTCGACGAATCAAGGAAACGTACAAACGATCAACGAAGTAACTATCGAATTATTGAACGTATAAAATGCATAAGGATAAGGGTAGAATATCCGTAATGATAAGAACGAACTTAAGGATTAACGAATCACTGAATAAATCTCTATTATATGTCAGAATGTCTAACCCTTCGGTGCGGAGATACCCCAAGAACACACAACCCCCGGTCTAAAATTCCAAAGTTCCTCTACCACGGTAACTATTCTTTCAGTCACTATAATCGACTCTGGATCTTCAATAAGCAGCTATCTAACACCCTTCCAACAAAAGATGTTCTATACTTCCATCCCTACCAAAGTACAGGATCCTATCATATCCTCTAAAGTCCGAATAGTTCATTCCTTCTGTCCATTTATCTGAGGGTGAAAAGAAATCTTAACTTGAGTCTGATTCCTCAAGCCTTATGTAGTTCTCCCTGGAACTGTGAAGTAAAACGCGAATCTCTGACACGATCACTGCTGCCAACTCCAAGTTATGTGTTGGATATTCCGCCTCCTACGATTCTAGTTGTCTTGATGCATAAGCGATATCCTTCCCGTGCTGCACAAGTGTATAACCAAGTCTCTTCTTGAAATCATTCCCAAAATTGGTACCCACCTAGAAGCTAATTCCTGTTTCAGCTCTTCAAACTTAGTTCTCATTCCTCATCCCAACTAAACTTCTCTCTTCTTATACGCTTCATCAACGATAACGCCAGTCATGAATATCTTCCACAATCCTTCTACAAGACTCAAAGGTTCTAACCCCAGTAACTGTCGTCGGTCTTGACCATTTAGTGGTAATCCCAATCTTCACAGGATCCAAAATGATACCATCTGCTAAGAACATCTCTTGTCCCAACCAATATATCACCCTTCAAGAATTTTGTTTAAAGCTTCTTCTAACGCAACGTTTCTAACATAATACGAAAATGATCCTCATGTTTCTCCTTCATCTCTGAATACACCAAGATGTCATACTATGACAAATTTGTCCCAGTACTCACGAAAGACACGATTCATCAAGTCCATAAATAGTCAGAGTATTAGCCAATATTGTTGGCATCACTAACACTCGTAGTGGCCGTAATGAATACGAAAGGCTGTTCTAGGAATATCTTCAAGCCATAAATCCATCTAAAGGAAAACTTCGCGTCCTAAAATTGATCAGATACATCGTCGATTTGAGGTAGTGGATAACGGTTTTTAATAGTAATACGGTTCAGCTTCCAGAAGTCAACACATAATCTCCTACTACTATCCTTCCTCTTTATGAATAAAACCGGGGTAGTCCACGGAGGTGTACTCGGACAATTAAAACCACTTACAAGTTGTTCCTTCAGTTCTTCCCATCTAAATGGTTTCATTCAATATGGAGTTTCAGATTCAGGCAAAACATCGTTCCATACGGATAGAGTTCTGTCTCATCAGACCTTACTGTTCCGGCACTTCTCAAGATATCTTATGCTCCCAATAAGTTCAAGTTATATGATGTTTGTATTATCACGTTGATCAGGCGTCATAATACTTGCATCATATAATCATGCCTTTATAGGTATCATATTCCACCTCGAGTCGTGACTAAAGAATCTCTTAGTACCATGTCATATCAGCTTCACATTCTGGTGGAAATCTTGGTAGTTCGTTCAGAGATTACATCGAGAAAATTTCAAACTGCAAGATGACTCTCAAGGTGCGATCTATCCAACAGTGTACTAAATAGGTGCTAGGAAAACTTTCACAACCGCGAAAAGATAACGTACGAGTTCTCAGGGTGGTAAAGATAACAACGGTTAACCAGTCAGAAATCAGGGTAAGGAATTTAGGATTGTTCAAAACGCCAAAGGTGGGACGTAGTATGACAGTAGTTAGCATCTAAATGCTCAGTCCACCGGTCCATACCAGAATGACATCAAAACCGTATACTTATAAAGGAAACAATTTAGCAGAACGAATCCTATTGTCAGAATGAAGTGTACAATTTCCTATACTCATGGTTACTGACCACCAGATTTCTCATAGGAATAGAAAGGGTTAAGGCATAACTTAATAGTGTAGAGGGGACCTTAATATGCTTAACAAAAGCAAAGGAAATCACCGAATGTGTTAAACACATCATGGTCATCAGAATCCTCAGAATGGTCGAAGAGGCATCTAAATGATTAACAAACGAATCAGAGGTTAAGGTCGGAATCAGAAAATAAAACTCATATAGTGTAAGGCATAACCATAAAATTCTCAAGGCATTTTAAACTTACTTGGTCACTAAACTCATGCTGAGCAACATGATAAGTTTCCTAAATCTCCAGAAAGAATGATCTTAAATGGGGCTTAACTAAAAAGTAGGGGCACGAATCAGAGTGATGCGGAAGCAAGATATCTAACAAATGTCTTATCATAAATTCTACCCAAATCTCATCGGTCATATCTTAAGTTCCTCTAGAGTGGAAATCCTAAGGCAAATTCTCAAAGGTTGTTTTCATAAGCTCCTATAATGCAAATCTAAGGGCCTAACATTCACAGGTCATGATTTTATGTACTACAATTCGAAGCCTTTTCTCTAATACCATAATTGTAACACCCCCATCTGAGAATGGGTCAAATGTCACATTTATGGCATCAAACAGAACATACGCAAGCGGAAGACTTTAATAATACAATGGTTACAAAAGTATTATAAGGGATAATAATAATTTTGGGTTTTATATATTTCATAGATTGGATGATCAAAAACAAGAAGAATGAAACACAAGGATTACTGAAAAGATAAGCAAAATACACCAAGTAGATTCTACTGCTAGGCATAAAAGATTCTACTGCTAGAGTATTTTATTCTACTGCTAGTGTATTGTTGAAGTCTGCTCAAGTTATAAACGAGCAGTACTAACTTAAGTTAGTACTGCTGGTTCAAAGAAGGTAGCAGTTAGTACTGCTTGTGCAAAGAAGATAGTAGTTGGTACTGCTAGTGCAAAAATGCTACTGCTGAGAAGATAACTGAGTGACACGTACTACTGCTTAATGGATAAAGATGAAAAAGATATTTTTTGTATAAGAGTCAATTATATATGGTAGATAATATCTTTCATATGTGTTCAGTCAACAAGTTGTAAACACAGATACATGTTGTATCTTAATGACTGACACACACAAGCAAGTAGTAGATAAGACTTATCAAATTTGTAATGATCTCCTTTATTGTATAAAAGGGAGATCTTAGCTTAGAAGTTAAGTGTGTCTTTGTGCTTCACTATGTGTTATCTGTGAAGACACTAGAGTGTTTTACTAAACATCAAACAGTGAGTGTGTGTGGGAACATCAGACAAGGGGTCTATTTAGCCTCAAGGATCTTTGATCCCTGATTAGAGTGTAATCGTGCTATATTTGAGATAGTATTGATTCTTTCATTTGAATATTCCGCGAATATTATCATTATGCTTATCATAGCTTACCCTAGATTAAGGTCTAAACAACCTAGAGTCCTTAAACGGTTCGAAAAACTTATATTAAGTGTGTGCTCAATCGTTTATTAAAAAGTGTGTGCTCAATCGTTTATTAAAGTTTTCACAAATAATGTAATCAATCTGAACATAACAACTTCCAAAACTAAGATACAAACTAAGTCAAAATGAAAACTCTAAGTCTAACTCTAATCCATGGGGAGCTATCAACAGTGCAGTCCACTAAGAGATCCTAAGCACTCTTCACTCAAAACCCAGCTTCCCTCTTAAAAACCTGCCGCAGAAAAGAAAATGCGGCTGAGCTTAAAAAGCCCAGTGAACAGATACATATAATGAAAGGTAATAAGGAAACGAATGAACGAAACGAAACCAAGGAAACCTTCTGAACAATATACCATAAGTCATGAGAAAATAAATGAACGACTAAGGAATCAGAAATAACAAAGGAATACCCACGAGCCTTAAACAGATATGACTAGACATGATACATGAATAGACCCAAAACAGATAAACATAATCATAATCATAATCATAGAAAAGTGTACATGGAGTAGCTAGTTGACAATGTACCAGAAGTGAAATGGGGTGTATGACACACACACAATCCATTCACTAAATAACTAAACTGAACAAAGTACCTAGGATGCATCCATACGCTCCCTACAAAACAAATATCCATATACAAGTTCGAGACTGTGCATACGTACGTTAATATAATAATAATAAGTATGGCGGCCATGGTTGCTATATAGCATAAGTGGGAACGCTGTGGACTAATCACACCTCCACAGAACAGTGTCATGCCATAGGTGCCTCTATGACATGGTCATGGTACCTCCATGACTAGTTCAAAACAAATAGCTCGGGCAATAGAATGAAACAGATGATACAAATAAAGCATAAAGGACAATTATTAATTATCCAACAAAGATAATCTTTAAGGAATAGATAGAGTACAAATAGGTTAAGTAATTGTGAAAATCATTTAAACACTGTTTTCATAAACGTATTCTTTTAAAAGCAGTTTTCATAAAAGTCATTAAACCTTCATATAAAAGTGGTATCGCATCGGTTTCATAGCAATCATTTTAAAACAGTTTTTCTCAAAACATTATCATGATATATTTAAGAAAGGTTTTCACACGAAGTTATAATATCAATTGAATTTACAAAGTATCAAAGGATTCGAATACTGAAGTCACAGGAGATAACGAACGAATCATATCAGACAAAACAACCAAACAAATATCAAATGGATCATAAATCAGAATATCAAACATCAAGGAATCAAGTCATAAGATACCCTTACTGAGAAAGGGCGGAATATCTGTACCTTAGCAAATGAAATGAAAGAAAACGGAAAGGTGATCACAATGAAACATTGTCACGTCTTCTTCAACGAATCTACATGGATTGGGGTTCATATTATACTTATTAGCTCATTAAATGTCATAACGGATTTATTGCTTATTATTAATCGTGTTCTCAACTTAGGGTTTACAGATTGGGTCAGATTCATAATTATTCTAAGTTATTAGGGTTAATAGTGATAATTAATTAGACATAGGTTTTATATGTGTTTCAAACCCTTAGTTAACTTAATTAGGGTTTATATGTGCCAAAACAGATTTTTAGGTTTAGAATGCAAATATGACTAAGTTTCTTATGAAATTATAGACCTATCAAATGAGCTCCTGAGGCACTACCAATTTTATATAAGACTTACACATGAGTTAAGAACCTCCCCAAATTTTTTCAGATTTTATTACTAAGTGAAAGTACCATTTCAAAAATTGTGTTCCCAAACCTGTCCAGAAAGTGCACTGCAGGTATACCCCGAAAGTTTGTATTTAATTAACCCATTTGAACCTTTCAGAAAAATCCAGAAAAATTCCAGAAAGCCACATATATCTTAGGCATTATCACTGTCAAATGAGACCTCTTAATTCCTTATGGTTTTAAAACTAAAAATCAAAAACTCCAACAGATTTTCAGACATCCAAAATACAGTTTTGACACTTAACCTTGTAAAAATCAAAAGACCATCTTCTCGACCTCCAATGGCTATAAAACTTGATATTCGGATAGTACACTTCATGAACTTATGTTTAGACCCAAAAATCACACAAAACTATGTTGGCATCATTAGTTTAGACCATGTTCAATTTGAATCAAATCTGGACAACATACTATTGTGACAGTAAACAACACCACCCTAGCTCTTTTAAGCCCTAATCGCCCTTAATTAATGTTTGGGTTTTCCAGGTTTTAGTAGTTCAATTAATGTGTCATTAGTGTTTGCATGAGAGGGTTTTACAAACGTATTAGGGCTGGTTACAAACAGGTCGAATGGCAAAGCAAATCATGGGTCGACATAACAAGTTTAACAAAGCTCGACATCACAATTTAACAAGGTTCAGAGTGGCGCATAACTTCTTTATTCAATATTAAACGTGTACATGTAGGAGGATTAGGATTGGATTTGTTTTATTTTGCATTATTTCTCAACATATGATATTTATCTTATTTATATTGAAATATGTAGTTTAATTATATAATTGAACTTTAGGTTATGTTCAAAATGTAAATTAAAAAGTTAAACCAAAATTTAGGGTGTTATAACATCCTCCGGAGATCAATCAAGAACCTCGGTACACCATAAAGAAAGACCCAACCTTTGGGTTTGTCTACAAAAGTGATCTATCAATCAATTGTTTCATGGGATACAAGGATATTCATAAGTTCTGCGACCACACGTTGAAGAAAGTTTGAGATGGATTGGTTATTCGGTTAAGAGATCGAGAATTGTCCAAAACAACCAGGTGGACTGCTTCTCAAATGCAAGAAGTTCGTCAATTTATCCAGAAGATTGAGAAGAGGCTGGTTCTTAGAGATCAGATGCGGAGGATGGAAAGTTACGTTGGAGGCAGACCATCAATTCCTATCAGAAACTTCCAAAGACCTGATCCAGTATTCACGATCTTCAGAAACGTTGATTGATGTAAGATTTTGGTATTCTTTTGATCATATTTTCTTGTGAAACATAATGGCTTGTGCACACATAACAGTGCACAACCCGTTCTTTATAAAGAAAGGACCCTGAGGTACGCTTCAGTGCTTCAATCCTAATATAAGGAGCGAAAGCTTCTTACTTTTGAGTAGAATTAATCAAAATTTTGATAAGTTTTTTCAAAATTCTGCTCAAAAGAACAAGTATTTCCTCTCGTGTTTAACACCGCAAAAAGTAATTTCACTTGTTGAGGGGGAGTACCTGAAATCATCTTTGTTCACTACATAAAGTTCTTGTTGGATTCTTCCCACAAACCTCAAAAAGCATATTTTAATCAAAATGTTTTCCAAAAACAACATCAATATGCTATTTTTGAGGGGGAGAAAGAAAAAATGTGATTAAAATATGTGTGTAAAGTTGATTGGCTGTGAATGTACAAGTCAACTTTTTAGCAAAAAGGTCAACGTGCAAAACACAACTCAATACGATATAAGAATCCGGGCAAGTGATACCCGGGTCGTTTCCCGACGAGGTGTGAATCGAGGATTTCGTGTACGGTTTGGAATTAAAGTGCTTGAAAGATGATTTTCACTTTTGTTTTTGTTTTCTAATTCTAATTAAGGTACGGAAAGCAAACATACAAAGAAAATAAACCAAAAATCAAATTACGCTAAAAACGTAAACGGGAATTCCAAAAACAAGCCTAAAAACCAAAATCTTTAAAAATTAACCCTACGAGTGCAAATCTAATTTTCCTAAGTCCTAATTGATAAAAGAAAATTATTTTTTTTATTTATATTTTATTTATTATGAATTAAAAATGATTTGCAAAAGAAAAATGTATAAAAATACTAAATGAAAGTGGAAAAATCTAAAAATTTGCAAAAAAGTGCTAAAAGATTGTAAGATCCTAGGAAAAATAAAAAGAAGGTAACTGCTTATCTAAATAAGCAGTTATTAAGCAAAAGGGGAAAATAAGCAAAAGAAGGAAAAAAAAGGTTAAAAGAATTAAGAATGAAAGCTATGACAGAGAAGTCCCAAGGACGCTATTGGTTCAGGTGTGTGTGTTAAGAGGGTTAAGGTGGTTGAGGTCCAGGGTTCAAGCCTGGCTCAACCTGGACTTCCTACTTCCCCTTTTTATTTTTTTATGGAAAATTTTGTTTTGAAACTTGAAGATAAGCTAATAATAATAACTTTTTGTAAAAGAACTATTTTTAGTTTCAAGGAAATAAGCCAGAAATGGTGCTTAAAAGTCAAACTGCTTATAAGGACTTATAAGGATTTAAGCTACTGCTAAGCAACAAACAAGCAACTAAAAGCTAGTGAGTGAATTAAAATAAGCTATAAGATACTAAAAGATATCCGAAAAAGCAAAACTCAATTCTAGAACTCAATAAATAAGCCAGAATAAGCAGTTGAAATGCAGACTGCTATTAAATGAACAAATGCTAAGCTAAAATGGTAATAAGCTAACAAGCTTCTAAATGCTAAAGTGAAAACTGAAATAAGCTAAGGAACACTAAAGAAATCCTAAAGAGCACAAATTAACAGAATAAGCAAAAAGAACAAGCTAATAAGCACAGAAACACAATAAGCTATTAAAGACTGATGCAGTGCAAAACAGTCCCTGAGGGCAATCTTTGAGCTTAAAAATAAACTCCCAAAGCATTAAGCTAAACCTCAAAAACTTAAACCAAATAAAGTTCAAACACCAATAAGCTATTAGGTCAAGTATCAGACCAAATAGAGCTTATTAAGTGCTTGTAAATAAGCTAAAAAGATGACTATTCAAGGCAAGTATACACTTATGACTTAGTATATGCTTGCTGAGTAAGCAACTTTTAGGCTTATAAAATAAGCATCAATAAGCTGAGATAAGGTATGAACTCAATCAAATAGCATAGAACAACTAGCAATCTACTTAGAAAATGAAATTCAGCCACAAATATTAAGCAATCAGCACTTAAAATGAGATCTAAAAAGTAGCTACTTAGACTGATGAGGCCAAATGGGTACTGATGTGAAGATATCACTGATTTGATCCAAATCCTCACCAAAACCTTATGAAATGAAACCAACTCAATACAAACAACTTAAAACACTGATATGAACTCACAAATTGCAAAAAAAAGACTTAATCACTAATTCCTTAATAAAAAGCCACTTACAGCAGTTTAGGACCTAAAAACTTGTAAATCCAACATAAACTAGCAAATCAATGAAATTAGCTCAACTTAACTTAAAAACAGCTTAACTGAGTTAAATTAAGCTAACTCAAAACTATCCAAAAGGTCAAACTCAGAAAAACAACCTAAAAGTCATAATTGATCTTACGGGGGGGAACGAAATCCATGAATATATAGACTGACTTGTAGAGAGAGACCCTCTATGTTATCTAGGGTGATCGATCTACATCTTTCCCCATAGCCCTGGGGGCCGGGGAAGAGAGAGGGAAGAAGCTGCAGCGGTGCCTCACGAACTTCTTACTAGAGCAGTACTATAGGCATTTTTGAGTGTTTGGATGCACGTCTTTTGTTCATATTCCTACGCAGTTTAGATATCAAAACAAATTTTAAGCATGATTTAACATGTAAACCCTACATTTTCTTAAAGACATACCAGAGTTAAGCTTATTTGAGTACTTAGAAGCAATATTCAGTTTCAAACAAATGCTTAAAAATAAGCTAAACCATTATGCTATTTAACCTCTAAAATCAAAATAAAGCATAAATTGATGAATCTAAAATGGAATAACTAAACAAAACAGCAAATCAAACTCAAATAAGCTCTAATAAACTCAGAAATACCAAATAAGCAATAACATGAGAAATATGATGAAAATAAGCACTTACAAAGTCCTTTGCTCAAAAAAAGGACAAAATATGATCGAGGAGCCACTCAACAAGCTCTAGCTTGTCAAAAGACAAGCTAGTGACAGCAATAAGCCCTTCCCTTTTTGGCTTATCATCCACAAATAGCTTATTTGACTTTTGTTGACTTTTTTGGAATTTTGAAATTAAAACAGATTTAAACAATAATAAGCTCACAAAAAGCTATAAGAGCTTGTATGAGCTCAATAGATCAGTAAATAGGAGCTTATAACATATTTCTAACAATAGTTGATCATAAATTTAATAAGACAGAATTTTCAAAATAACTTAACTTTTCATTAATAAATAAAGTTACAATACTGAAAATACATTGAAATAGACTTAAGAAGACAGGAATACTAAATTAAAACTTGATAAATAAAAACTAATTAAAAACTAGGTAAGAAACTAACTGCCTTTTTTGGCTTACAAGAGTCCTATTTATAGTACTAAGACTAGGGTTTCACTCTACTGTGCTTCTTCTATGAGAGGGGGCTTCAATCTATTGAACTTGTGCTTTCTCAGCTAGCTTGTGAACCATTGGATTTAACTTGGATCATCACAACCTTTGATTTGGGTTTTGGCGCCAAAAGTTACTACATGATTGCCAACTTGGAAATGTTAACTTGTGAGGAGAGGGGATACATGTGAAGGGGTTTTGTCTTGGAGTAGGGTGGACTGGAGCAGGGGAGAAACAGGAGAGGAGTGGTTTGCAACAAGGTAGGTAGCAGGGTAATGATGGTGGGAGGTGGGTAGTTTTGGCGGGCAAAAGGGATAAAGGGGTGGGGGTTGACTTTTTTGACCGGGGTTTATTAATAAAAGGGGATGGGTTGGATTTGGTTTGGGCCGGGTTTTGTTATTGGTCCGGATTTGGTTTAGTTTAGGATTTGGTATAATAGTGATTAAATGGGCTGACTTGGCCCATTAAATTGGGTCGGGTTGGCCCATGAAAAATGGTTTCGGGTTCGTTTTTCCATGCTCATTCCAATGCCCTATCCCGGGGTTGACTTTGACTTCGTCTTGACTTGATTAAATGCACAAATGTTTTTGAGTTGATCCAAAAATGCCCGTTTTTGCTCTGTTTTCAATCCTTTGTACCTGAAATATATAAAAACACAATCCAAGGATATCTGCAATATAAATTGGCATATTTGGCTGTTTTTAGTTATTTTTATGTATTAAATAGGCATAAAATGATAAGTAAATAGGCACTCATCATCCCCCCACACTATCAATTGCTAGTCCCTAGCAATCCGATCATATAAAGTAATGAAAGGATCAAAAGAATACCAAAGATACCTCATTTTGATTTTTTATTCGATGCAAGAGATGTAAACTGGAACAAAAATAGATAACGTGCTTGATTTTCAAAAATGGCATCATGGAACGGGATTCACACAAACTGGGTGTCTCCAGGGAATTGTAATCGTCATCCTCTTTTTAATACTCCCAACTAAGCTTAAACTCAATGTGCAAATGTTTTTGTAAAATGCTAACACTACTTATACTAGTAATCTATGTAAGCCGAAACTTAACTTTTCACTCCCACAATTTATTCAAGAAGTTAGGTGAGTGTGCTCATTTTCAAAATTTTGACCGCAAAAATCGACATTTATTATGGTTGTTATTTGTTTAAATCAAAGATTTTAGATATTCCCACTAAGTTAGTATTAAATACTTAAATAGATAGCAACAAACGATCATTTAGAGATTAGAGACTCAAAGGATAGATCACTCCATGTAGCGACTTTCTTCTCGGCACATCCCAAACCAGTTGGCTTTAGGTGACCAGGCTTTTGACACCTCACAGAGAATAGTATCGGAGCTCACGGGACCTTTGAAATCAACAATCTACCAAATTACCGTTTAACCTTTATGAAAAAATTGACGAATACTAGTTCAACTCCCGATTTAAATTTAAGAAAAAGCAAGTTTCGTACATTTATTCATATAAACAACACATATTTTCATTTTTTTTTCTCATTTTTTTTGGCATACTTACATCTTTACTTTTGCAACATTATAACTTATTTCATTTTGCAATATTATTCCATTTTTTATTTTTATTTTTTTGTTTAAGAAAGTCTGCTTTCTTCAAAATTTAAAAAAAAAAAAGTTGAACTCGGACTCTATATCAAAATTGTATAAAAATTTGTTTTGCATAACAAAATGATTTTAACGTTCAAAAGTTTGAAAACAGCACTAATTTAGTCATATTAAGAGCTTCTGGGAGGAAAAGCCATAGATTACTTATATAAGCTCTAAAGAGAATCAACTACTCCATGCTTAGCATTTTCATTTGCACAATTTGTAAAACCTTAGTCTAATCGTTAAGGAAGCAGCCAGATCAACACTCTGGCAAAGTCGGGATTCCCCTTGTTCTAACCTAATAAAGACTAAACACTTTTTTTTATGTGCAAAGCACTTCTTTTTCATGCAATTTCTTATTTAAAAACGAAAAAAAATTAAAATTTTGGTCAAAACGGGGGTACTAGGGCACTAGAAGGTACACATGTGATCAAATTCGCTAGAATCCCCCCCCCCCCCAACACTTAGAATTGAATATTTCTCTCAATATTCAAAGTACCTGCTATTATGCCGACACTTAGAACGTAAAAAGGTAATACTACTAGCCAAGTGTGGGAAAGAAATCTTTTTTCACAAACAGGATTAATAAGATATCCTAAGATAATCGTTAGCAAAAAGATCGGATATTGGGCGGCTGGATTGAAAACAGGCGCTTCAATCATCACGATCTAGGGGAAACCTGAAAATAAGAGCAAATACACAAAAGCAAAGCACAGTAGAGGAATTCCCCCACACTTAGTGTTAGAAAATAGAAAGAAGACAAAAACATGGGTTGTCACCCATGAAGTGCTAATGTTTTTGCTAACCGAGTCACTAGCTTGACTCGACCCCGAATTCATTGGTCCATGGGGAAAGTTGGAGATCCGGGACAACCATGGGTGGTATGTCCCCTCCAAAGTAATGCTTCAACCTATGACCGTTCACCTTGAAGTTTGGTCCGTCGGTTTGAGATAACTCGACGGCACCATAAGGAAAAACTTGGGCAACAGTGAATGGTCCGGTCCAACAGGTTTTAAGTTTTCCCGAGAACATCTTCAAGCAAGAATTGAAAAGAAGGACTCGGTCACCAACTTTGAAAACGCGGTTCTTGATTTTGGAGTCGTGGATCTTCTTTGTCTTCTCTTTGTAGATCAAAGAGTTCTCGTAGGCTTGATCACGAAGTTCATTTAATTCATTGAGTTGAACCTTTCGGTGATCACCCGCAGACTTAAGGTCAAAGTTTGCATGCTTCAAGGCCCAATAGGCTTTGTGCTCGAGCTCGATCGGTAGATGACACGCCTTTCCGTACACAAGCTTGTAAGGAGTACACCCGATGGGTGTTTTGTAAGCGGTACAGAAGGCCCAAAGTGCATCATCTAATTTATCCGACCAAGAGGCACGGTTATCACCTACGGTCCTTTCCAGAATTCTTTTTAAACTACGGTTGAAAACTTCCACTTGTCAACTGGTTTGTGGGTGATACGCGGTAGTAAGACGGTGAGTGACACCGTACTTAAGCATGACCTTTGCAAATTGGTCATTGCAAAAGTGCGTACCGTGATCACTAATGATAGCACGGGGAGTTCCAAACAGAGCAAAGAGAGATTTCAAAAATTTAACAACTACTCGGGCGTCGTTGGTGGGGAGTACTTTCGCTTCAACCCATTTAGACAAGTAATCAACAGCTACGAGTATGTACTTGTTCCCTCGTGAAGACGGGAACGGCCCCATAAAGTCAATGCCCCATACGTCAAAGATTTCGCAAACTTGAATGGCATTTTGTGGCATTTCATCTTTTTGCGAGATTTTCCCGTGACGTTGACAAGAGTCACAAGATTTGACTAAGTCATGGGCATCAAGATAAATTGTGGGCCAATAGAAACCGGAGTCAAACACCTTTTTGGCGTTGTAATTTGGGCTATGATGTCCCCCGGTGGGTCCATTGTGGCAAGCCTTATGAATATCCATGGCTTCTTGGCCGTGAACACACCACCGGATGACTTGATCCGCACACACTTTAAACAAGTAGGGGTCATCCCAAAAGTAATGCTTCACGTCTTTGAAGAATTTTTTCTTTTGTTGGGACGACATCCCTTTAACAACAAAGTTCCCTGCATTGTAGTTTGCAAAATTGGCAAACCATGGGGTACTAGAATCACCACGAAAAGATACCATGTTAAGTGTCTCGAGAGGAAATGTTTCATTTATTTCCTTTTTATCGAGCACACTTTGATGAGGATTCTCTAATTGGGACAGATGATCAGCCGCGAGGTTCTCGGCTCCTTTTTTATCACGGATGATGATATCAAATTCTTGAAGGAGGAGAACCCATCGGAGCAATCTCGGCTTTGCATCTTATTTTGCAAAAAGATATTTAAGAGCCGAGTGATCCGTATACACTATGCTTTTTGAAAAGAATAAATATGGTCGGAATTTTTCGAAAGCATACACCACGGCTAATAATTTTTTCTCCGTTGTGGTGTAATGAGCTTGAGCATCGGTAATAGTTTTGCTTGCATAGTGTATAGGCTGAAAATGTTTTGTTTTTCGTTGCCCCAAGACCGCACCTATGGCAAAATCACTAGCATCACACATGAGCTCAAAAGGTAGGTCCCAATCGGGGGCAACTAAGATTGGTGCTTCTGTAAGTTTCTTCTTAAGAGTTTGAAAAGCTTCAATGCACTCTTTAGAAAAAATGAATGGAGTTTCTTTCTCAAGGAGACGAGTCATTAGCCGGGCAATTTTTGAAAAATCTTGAATGAATCTACGATAGAAACCGGCGTGACCAAGAAAACTCCGAACACCTTTGACGGTTGTGGGATGAGGTAGCTTAGCAATAACATCAACTTTAGCCTTATCGACCACAATCCCGTTCTTAGAAATCTTATGGCCGAGGACAATGCCCTCTTTGACCATGAAATGACTTTTCTCCCAATTTAGACAAAGATTAGTGTCTTCACAACGTTTAAGCATATTGTCCAAATGGGAGGGACATGTTTTGAAAGAATCCCCAAAGATCGAGAAATCATCCATAAAGACCTCCATAGTTTTCTCGATCATATCGTGAAATATGGCCATCATACACCTTTGGAACGTGCCCGGAGCATTACATAAGCCAAAAGGCATGCGTCGGTAGGCAAATGTTCCGTAAGGGCACGTGAAGGTGGTCTTTTCTTGGTCTTGCGGATCGATGGGAATTTGGAAGTAACCCAAGAAACCGTCGAGAAAACAATAATATTCGTTTCCCGCTAGTCTTTCGAGCATTTGGTCCATGAATGGTAGAGGAAAGTGGTCTTTACGGGTAGCATCATTTAACTTTCGGTAGTCAATGCATACACGTCATCCCGTTACCAATCGAGTAGGAATCAACTCATTTTCATCATTTTCAACAACGGTAATGCCACCCTTTTTAGGCACACAATGCACTGGGCTCACCCAAGGACTATCCGAGATAGGGTAAATCAAGCCGGCATCAAGGAGTTTGAGAACCTCCTTTTTGATAACCTCATGAATTTTAGGATTAACCCTTCTTTGATGTTGAACCGCAGGTTTAAAGTCATCCTCCATTAAAATCTTGTGTGTACAAAATTCCGGGTTAATACCCTTAATGTCGGAAAGTTTCCAAGCGATGGCTCGCTTGTGTGACTTTAAAACCTTTATGAGAGCGGCTTTCTCCTCATCATTCAAATCTTTAGCAATTATGACGGGTAATTTATCGGTACCCTCCAAAAATGTATATTCAAGATGAGGCGATAAGTCCTTAAGTTCGACCTCCGGAGGATCATTATAATTTTCAAGAGGTTTGATTTCTTCATTATGAAGTTCTTTTGGAGGGAGAGATGGTGTATCATCATTAAGCAACTTCTCAAGGAGAAGAATGTCTCCCACCGGGTCAAATACACCATCATCAATTCCAGATGGAATTGAATCACAAGATAAACAAGCTACAATCTCTTCAAAAATGAAGTCACCTCCCTCAAACGAAGTGAGAAAGGGGGAAGAGAGAGCAACGGTAGGATCTAATGAAGTGGGATTGCCACTTAGCACTCCATGGAAGTATTCCTCGCATGTAGCATCAATGATATCAATCTGGTTAATTGACTCGCTTCCATGCTCGAGAGGATATTTTGAAGTGCTCTCAATATTTATGACCAATTTTTCATCTCCGACCCTAAGATTCATCTCACCTTCGTAGACATCGATTAATGCACAAGCCGTTTTCAAGAATGGTCTTCCCAAGATAAGGGGGACACGGGGATCGGCATCAAAATCGACAACTACGAAGTCAGGAGGAAAATGGAACTTGCCTACCTTAACGAAGACATCTTCGGCAATACCTTTCGGAATAGTAACCGATCGGTTTGCAAGTTCGAGAGTCATTCGTGTAAGAGTAAGCTCCGGAAGAGAAAGCTTTCCCCAAACGGAAAGAGGCATTAGATTGATGCTTGCGCCGAGATCGGCCAAGGCTAAGCATTCATCTAGCTTCTGAAAATCACAAGGAATAAGAAATTTGCCGGGGTCTCCTAGTTTTTCTAGCAACTTTTTAAGAAGCACCGCCGAGCAATTCTCATTCAATGGAGTCTTAGTCAATTCAAACAATTTTTCCTTATTGCTAAGGAGACTCTTGAATGTAGAAGCAAATTTTGGCATATAAAGAAGAGCATCCGCGAAACTAATGTCGAAGTGTAATTTTTGAAAGATTTCAAGAAACTTCATTATTTGGCTATTAGTTTTGTCACGGAGCTTTTGATCATTAAGCCTCGAAGGATATGGAATTGAAGGCTTAGGATTGGTCTTCGGAACATCGGGTTCCAGAATTAAAGTTTGGACTACCGAAGGTTGGACGGGTGCGGTACTTTGTGGGCTTGAAGTGTGCACTTTGTCCTTTGTCACCTTGGTCTCTCGTTTCACTTCCCTCACCGGAGAAGGAGTAGGAATCGAGGGTCCATCATATGCCTTACCACTTCGAGTGGTGATAGCTTTCAACTCACCCTTTGGGTTGGGAATGGTATTTCCCGGGAAAGTTTCAGAAGTTGAAGCTTGATTCATTTGATTCATGAGAGTAGCAAAAATGTTCTGAATTTTGCTTTGAGATTGATCAATTTTGTGATTTGTAGTCCTAAGTTCACTTTTAAGCTCATTACCTTGTTTTGACATTGAAGTTTGGAAATCATTTTTCAAAGTTGTAATTTGATTTTGCATTGACCTCATGTTAGCCTCATTTGACTTGATGTAATTAGCAAGTTCATTGGAGGGAACAATTGGGGCTTGGTAATTAGGAACTTGAAAGCCTTGATTGAAATTAACCCCTTGGGTTGGGTATTGATTGATCGGGGCTTGAAATTGGTTTTGAACATTTTGCCCTCTGGGTTGATTTTGATTGAATCTATTTGGATTGTTGGGTTGAGAAAATCCGGGTGGTCCACTTTGATTGCTAGCATAATAGTTCGGGTCAACTTGAGGACGGTATTGGTTACCTCCTTGGTTGTAAGTCCCGTCTACGGCTTTTATCTCAAATTGACTACCATCGGTGGTTGTACAATTGTAGTATGCATGAGGTCCACCACAAGTGACACAAGTTTCTTCCACCGCTTTGACTAGAGCGGGAGAAGAAGTTTGTGGAGTAGAAAAATTCTTTTGTTTGGAAAGAACCAAAGCTTGGATAGCCTCCGTAAGTTTGTCTATCTTAGCATCCGTACTAGAAGAATTCACCGGAGATGAAGTAAAAGGAGAAGCACTCACTTGGGAAACAACCGGCTTGCTTCGTGTAGTGAGAACCTTAGACTTGTTCTCGATGATAGCTAAAGCATCTTTCGGAGTCCGATTCAAAAGATTACCACCGGTGGCGGCATTAAGAGAGTCTTGATCGGTTTGGTTCAAACCATTGTAAAAAGTATCGAGTTGATGCAACTGGGAAAAACCATGATGAGGACATTTGCGAAGTAATTCTTTAAAACGGTCCCACGCTTCACTAAAGGATTCATCAAATTTTTGAGTGAATTTCGTGATTTCATTTTTAAGGCTTGTGGTTTTAGACGGAGGAAATAATTCATTCACAAACTTCGATACTAAATCTTCCCATGTTTCGATCGAACGAGGGGGTTGTTTTTTGAGCCAAATTCGGGCGGCCCCCTCGAGAGAAAAAGGAAAAAGAAGTAGTTTGATAGCTTCTTGAGGAACATTTTGGTATTTGATGGTAGAGGTGATCTTGTTAAACCATCAAATGTGGGAATAAGGATCATCCCTCTCAAATCCGAAATATTGACTTGAAGTTACTAAGGATAGCAACCCGGTCTTAAGCTCAAAGCTATCGGCAATGATTGCCAGAACAACGATAGCGTCTCCGTAACCCTCGGTGGGTGCTTGGAGAAGCTCAGACATGGTACGATCATCCGCCATTATGACAATGGGAGGACTGGGAATACTACGAATCTCGGGTTCGACTATTGGGGTGGAACGCCTTCGATTACGTCTTCTTGGAATTTTTACGAGTTCAAGTAAAGGACTTGACGACGTAGAAGAACGAGTGCGCATGAACTAAAAAAAACAACTCAATTAGAACGAGACCGAATCAAAAAACAAGGAACTTAAACCCATAATCCACAAGCGTACGGTAGCTCTTTAAAAGATAAACGCACAAAGGAGCAGAAGAGAAGAATGAATCTCTATTCGGGGTGAAGTTCGTTGGATCGCCCCTCCTTATACCCCTCTTATAGTTTGTTTATAAATCAAAGGTGAGCCAATTTTCGCTAGTGACACAAAGGCAAGTTTTGATCTTTTGTTTGGGAACTTATTATGATAATACTCAAAGTTGAGAGTATTATATTGAGGTTGTCTTTTATCTTTATTTAACACGATAAAACGAAAATTGTTTTTGTATTTTTTTTATATTATATATATATACAAAGAAAAAGAAAAATATTTATGTTTTTTAAATTTTTATGAAAGCGATAACTTCACGACGAAGGATCTTCAAGTCACTAATCGTTTAAACCTTAACGATATTGTCGCAACATAACCTCCCCGGCAGCGGCGCCAAAAATTGATTGGCTGTGAATGTACAAGTCAACTTTTTAGCAAAAAGGTCAACGTGCAAAACACAACTCAATACGATATAAGAATCCGGGCAAGTGATACCCGGTTCGTTTCCCGACGAGGTGTAAATCGAGGATTTCGTGTACGGTTTGGAATTAAAGTGCTTGAAAGATGATTTTCACTTTTGTTTTTGTTTTCTAATTCTAATTAAGGTACGAAAAGCAAATATACAAAGAAAATAAAACAAAAATCAAATTACGCAAAAAACGTAAACGGGAATTCCAAAAACGAGCCTAAAAACCAAAATCTTTAAAAATTAACCCTACGAGTGCAAATCTAATTTTTCTAAGTCCTAATTGATAAAAGAAAATTTTAGAAAAATGAAAATTATTTTTTTGATTTATATTTTATTTATTATGAATTAAAAATGATTTAGAAAAGAAAAATGTATAAAAAATACTAAATGAAAGTGGAAAAATCTGAAAATTTGCAGAAAAGTGCTAAAAGATTGTAAGATCCTAGGAAAAATAAAAAGAAGGTAACTACTTATCTAAATAAGCAGTAATTAAGCAAAAGGGGAAAATAAGCAAAAGAAGGAAAAAAGGGTTAAAAGAATTAAGAATGAAAGCTATGGCAGAGAAGTCCCAAGGGCGCTATTGGTTCAGGTGTGTGTGTTAAGAGGGTTGAGGTGTTCGAGCCTGGCTCACCCTGGACTTCCCACTTCCCCTTTTTATTTTTTTATGGAAAATTTTCTTTTGAAACTTGAAGATAAGCTAATAATAATAACTTTTTGTAAAAGAACTATTTTTAGTTTCAAGGAAATAAGCCAGAAATGGTGCTTAAAAGTCAGACTGCTTATAAGGACTTATGAGGATTTAAGCTACTGCTAAGCAACAAACAAGCAACTAAAAGCTAGTGAGTGAATTAAAATAAGCTATAAGATACTAAAAGATATCCTAAAAAGCAAAACTCATTTCTAGAACTCAGTAAATAAGCCTGAATAAGCAGTTGAAATGCAGACTGCTATTAAATGAACAAATGCTAAGCTAAAATGGTAATAAGCTAACAAGCTTCTAAAAGCTAAAGTGAAAACTGAAATAAGCTAAGGAACACTAAAGAAATCCTAAAGAGCACAAATTAACAGAATAAGCAGAAAGAACAAGCTAATAAGCACAGAAACACAATAAGCTATTAAACACTGATGCAGGGCAAAACAGTCCCTGAGGGCAATCTTTGAGCTTAAAAATAAACTCCCAAAGCATTAAGCTAAACCTCAAAAACTTAAAAAAAATAAAGTTCAAACACCAATAAGCTATTAGGTCAAGTATCAGACCAAATAGAGCTTATTAAGTGCTTGTAAATAAGATGAAAAGATGACTATTCAAGGCAAGTATACACTTATGACTTAGTATATGCTTGCTGAGTAAGCAACTTTTAGGCTTATAAAATAAGCATCAATAAGCTGAGATAAGGTGTGAACTCAATCAAATAGCATAGAACAACTAGCAATCTACTTAGAAAATGAAATTCAGCCACAAATATTAAGCAATCAGCACTTAAAATGAGATCTAAAAAGTAGCTACTTAGACTGATGAGGCCAAATGGGTACTGATGTGAAGATATCACTGATTTGATCCAAATCCTCACCAAAACCTTATGAAATGAAACCAACTCAATACAAACAACTTAAAACACTGATATGAACTCACAAATTGCAAAAAAAAAGACTTAATCACTAATTCCTTAATAAAAAGCCACTTATAGCAGTTTAGGACCTAAAAACTTGTAAATCCAACATAAACTAGCAAATCAATGAAATTAGCTCAACTTAACTTAAAAACACCTTAACTGAGTTAAATTAAGCTAACTCAAAACTATCCAAAAGGTCAAACTCAGAAAAACAACCTAAAAGTCAATATAATGGCTTATGCCAAACACCCCTTAATAGATATCAAAACAGATTTTAAGCATGATTTAACATGTAAAGCCCACATTTTCTTAAAGACAGACCAGAGTTAAGCTTATTTGAGTACTTAGAAGCAATATTCAGTTTCAAACAAGTGCTTAAAAATAAGCTAAACCATTATGCTATTTAACCTCTAAAATCAAAATAAAGCATAAATTGATGAATCTAAAATGGAATAACCAAACAAAACAGCAAATCAAACTCAAATAAGCTCAAATAAACTCAGAAATACCAAATAAGCAATAACATGAGAAATATGATGAAAATAAGCACTTACAAAGTCCTTTGCTCAAAACAAGGACAAAATATGCTCAAGGAGCTACTCAACAAGCTCTAGCTTGTCAAAAGACAAGCTAGTGAAAGCAATAAGCCCTTCCCTTTCTGGCTTATCATCCACAAATAGCTTATTTGACTTTTGTTGACTTTTTTGGATTTTTAAAATTAAAACACATTTAAACAATAATAAGCTCACAAAAAGCTATAAGAGCTTGTTTGAGCTCAATAGATCAGTAAATAAGAGCTTATAACATATTTCTAACAACAATGGATCATAAATTTAATAAGACAGAATTTTCAAAATAACTTAACTTTTCATTAATAAATAAAGTTACAATACTAAAAATACATTGAAATAGACTTAAGAAGACAGGAATACTAAATTAAAACTTGATAAATAAAAACTAATTAAAAACTAGGTAAGAAACTAACTGTCTTTTTTGGCTTACAAGAGTCCTATTTATAGTACTAAGACTAGGGTTTCACTCTAATGTGCTTCTTCTGTGAGAGGGGGCTTCAATCTCTTGAACTTGTGCTTTCTCAGCTAGCTTGTGAACCATTGGATTTAACTTGGATCATCACAGCCTTTGATTTTGGTTTTGGCGCCAAAAGTTACCACAGGATTGCCAGCTTGGCAATGTTAACTTGTGAGGAGGGGGGATATATGTGATGGGGTTTTGTCTTGGAGTAGGGTGGACTGGAGCAGGGGAGAAACAGGAGAGGAGTGGTTTGTAGCAGGGTAGGTTGCAGGGTAATGATGGTGGGAGGTGGGTAGTTTTGGCGGGCAAAAGGGATAAAGGGGTGGGGTTGACTTTTTTGACCGGGGTTTATTAATAAAAGGGGATGGGTTAGATTTGGTTTGGGCCGGATTTGGTTTAGTTTAGGATTTGGTATAATATTATTAAATGGGCTGACTTGGCCCATTAAATTGGGTCGGGTTGGCCCATGAAAAATGGTTTCGGGTTCTTTTTTCCATGCTCATTCCAATGCCCTATCTCGGGGTTGATTTTGACTTCGTCTTGACTTGATCAAATGCACAAACGTTGTCGAGTTGATCCAAAAATGCCCGTTTTTGCTCTGTTTTCAATCCTTTGTACCTGAAATACATAAAAACACAATCCAAGGATATCTGCAATATAAATTGGCATATTTGGCTGTTTTTAGTTATTTTTATGTATTAAATGGGCATAAAATGATGAGTAAATAGGCACTCATCAGAAGTATGGAATCTCGCATGAGCTCGACTCAGATTTTACCCAATAATTGACGAAACTTCAAATGTTAGTAATCAAAAGGACTTGTCATGGACGGGTAATAATTTCAAGCTGGTCTAACCAGCGATGTAAGCGTGTCTCGAATAGGACTTGTCTGAGTAGAGTGTACCGTTTCGAGAGATTTTCTTTGAATGTGACCAAGACGGGTAATAATTTCAAGCTGGTCTAACCAGTGATGTATGCGAGTCTCGAATCAGTCATGTTCACTGAAAATTAATCAATTCAAAAGTGCAAACTCCACCCGACATGTGCAATTTTATCTTAAAAACTTATGAGCACATGTGAAGGGGGAGTATTTCTGAAAAAGCAAAATGTAACACCCCAACCCGACAAGGGTAAAGGTATCACATCATGGTGACAAATCAGAGCATACATAATACACAGCGAAAGCCATAAACCAAAATCAATAAGAAAATCAAGCCAACACGGCTTAAACCAATTTACATGAGTTCAAAGGATAAAGATAAACCAATGGAATAAACAAAAGAAACAGAATCCCGAAACAAATGTCATAATAAAAAGGTGGTCATCTAAGGTAAAAGCTTCAACCAAAAGCTCTAATCTCTCAATCCCAAAGCAGAAGTCCCCAGCTCCTAGCTTAGATACCTGCCGCACACGAAAAGAAAAACGTGCGGCTGAGCTTAAAAAGCTCAGTGAACAGATACATATACAAAGCAAAGATAAGGAAGTACGAATCATGGCAAAGATTAAATGATAACGAAACAGATATAATATATGGTGCAATGGGAAGTATCATAAGGTACAGTCAATAAAGGGAAAAGAATAATATAGGATAGTAATCCACCACGAGCCCAGAAACATATCAGATCATATCATATACAGTAACCATAGAGGAGCGACCTCTCAGAAATGTGAAGGGCATGTATAGCACACAGTACCAATCACCAGACAAATCATATCATATCATATACAGATAATTCCACTAAACAGAACAGATCTAGGATGCATCCATACGCCCCTACCCAATCACATGCAGACCAAAACAAAGGGACGGTGTAACCAAATCACTAGGGCTACACACTAGTCATGCCAGTGGTGCATCACAGACACGGCCATGTTACCTTCATGGCTAGGGTCACAAATTTTGGCTCGGGTATCAAACTAAGAGTCAGATATCATATCAAATCAAAGCGTCATAATCAAAGGTTCATAACAGATGGTCCATAACAGAGGGTTCATAACAGATATATCAGATGAAATGCCAAGGATCCAAATCAGAGTTTAACAGATCAAAGTATACAAAGCAAAGGATCATATCAAGGGTTCACAACAAAGGGAAACATAGCAATGGCTTTGGGAAAACTTAACGAATCAAAATCAGAATCATATCAATGAGATAGGACACCCTTACTGAAAAAGAGCAGAGTATCTGTACCTTATTCAAATGCAAGCACAAAGAACAAAAGCAGAAAGTACTGAGACAGATCAGGACCTCTCCCTCTTTACAGCTAAAGGAGAAGAAGAACACAGAATCACCAGAGGGTTCAAGTTCAGATTTGCATTTCCAATTATCTATTCATTTTATGAAACTTTCCAGATTTAGTAACTTTCTATTTTAGTACTTCCAATTTAAGTAACTTTTCATATTTAATAAGTTTCCCGGGTTAGTAATTTTTTTAGGGTTACTACTAACATTTATGTAAACTTAAAGCTTACTATTACAATATCATAGTTTAAGGTTTAGTATGTCATTTTTGTAAAGTATAAGGTTTAATGTAAAAGGAATCAAGTTTAGGCTAAATGCATGCATGTAAATCATTTCTTACGTATGACTCTTTTACCGAAATCGTCCCGCATTCTAATTGTTAATCTTCTCAAGCCAAAATTGATTTTGTTGATGTATAAACACAATTTTATTAAATGATTAACGACCCATTGAACTCGGCAAACATAAAATAAAACATAGGTCAAAAGTCAATGAGATCTATTACTATAAGATTTGCCAATTTTCATGTTTATTTCAATATCAGGTTCTCTATGGACTTCTAACAAAAGTTGGTTTGTACTCATCGAAATGAAGAAATGAACTACAAAACAAGAAAATGAATCTTAAATTTGAACAAAACTGACATCTAAAGCGTCACAAGAAGCAATAAATGAAGCCCCAAATCAATATTAATTTACTTTCAATAAAAGAGAAAATAGAGTAGCTTCTGATGGAGACAATGAGAATACAAAACCATTGCTCCCACGTTTAACATATATTAACACCATGCAAATCTAGTTTTCGAAATACCATCGCTGAAACAAGTTTTAAAAAAAAGACTGCGTTTCAAAGTAATCTAGGATCGGGACATGTGACACAAACAAGCCAAATGTACGCGACTCACACATATCTTATGACTCGACTCAAAACATAATCACGACGTGCATCCGTGTTGTTTACGTGTGAACCTATTCATTTACGAAACAAAACGACCATGGCTTCATGCATACGAGTGTACTTTATATATATTTTACGTGACAAAGGCTTTGGTATTACTTTCGTCTGTCTCTTCAAAATAACGAAACAAGAACAATCAAACGATCATATATTACGAGTTGTGTGACTCTTTTAAACGTGACCCGGTTTTGGTGTATTGGTCGTGTAACTTTACTAATAACGAAACGAGACGTATATAAGTGATCCATATATATGTACGTACGAGGAAACCAAGAAAAACAGAGTTTCAAGATACCTTGTGCCGGCTTGAATGAATGAAATACGAAAAACAATAGGCGTATCAACACCCTACGAACCAATCAGTCCTTCAACTAAACCGCGAACTAAACCTTCCAAGCCTTGGTCGTTTCTTCTGTTTATAAAGAACTATGGATCGGTTTGTTAGATATTGGTGTGTTTTGTATTTAAGCTCACGAATGGGAGAGATGGAGAGAACAAAAAAAATGAGTGTTGTTTAATAAAACTGAGTATAGGGGAATTCAAACTTGGAAGTGCCGTATATCATGGGTTGACTGAGACAAAACTAGTGGTGATTGATTCTAATTAGGATAGTGATAGCCGAATTATATGTGATTTAAGAGATGATTACGGAAGGTGGTTATCAATTATAAAGTTACCATATTATCCCATTTTTCCATTCTTTAGTGATGCAACTTTTCATATCTTTAATTTTTGGAGGTTAGATTGGGTGTTAACGAATTTGTGTGTGTGATTTGATTTAGTCGGCAATGATGATAATAGAGTTTAATGGAATTAGTTGCAATTAAAAAATGTGGTATTAGAATAATTTTACTTCATATCTCGATCATCTCCCGAAGTTTGGAATTTTATTTGGTATTTTATAAGCTTATTATTCAAAGTTTAAGATTGTAGGGCATTTTGGTCTTTTTACACGTTTCAGATTTTTGGGGTATTACACAAAAACTCTCAAGGTGTTAACAAAATATGTTTTATAATCATAAACACTTTAACAAAATATGTTTTATAATCATAAACACTTTGAGAGATTTTCAAATGAATGGTTTATGGAAACATAGGATAGTCATGGAGTTATAAGGTGACTAAGGTTAAGAAATACGTCCTATGATCCGCTAGAATTGGAGGGATCTACCCATGGACAATTCCAATAGTTTAGTACTAGAAGTCCTTAGGTATGATTGAAAAAAGGAGAAATAAGGGGTTGAAGAATTAAAAAGAATAGTTATGAAAAAGGGTGAAAAGAAATAGCCCTCCAAATGTTCAACCTTAGGGCAGAAACCGGGTTCAATTCATATGCTACTGGATGTTACTATGGTGACACCGGTATTGAAGACAGGCCGTCATGGACCCAGTGACGCATTGCACTAAACCTTCTTGCCACTCAAGTGTCTATCAAAAGATACTTGTTTCATTTCTCATGGAAAACCTTTCCTAATCTATCGACCTTTCACTCTGAAATGTGTTGATATTGAAAAGGAGGCAATCTGCTCCATGCCTCTAACGACTAAAAATAAAAGCGCACTAAATCGAGTCTAGAGCCGTGAGATGCATCAAAAGATCTCATAGGAACACTTAATATTTCTACACTGGTTGTTCAACATTAAGGACACCAGTTGTAAATAACAAGAGTCCTACGCAGAACTTAGCAATCTGCCAAGAACATTCATGAGGGAACTCACAATTGTGATTCTCAGTGATTAAATGGATATTCCTGCCAGGGTCAACATCAAACAGCCTTGACAGCAGGTCACTTCATTAATCCCTTGTGGGTTACGCTTATTGTTCGCGGTGGTCTCAATCGGTCTACAGTCGTGGAATAATACTTTGGTATACTTCAGCGGATCACCTAAATCGTTGATACACTTCAATGTATCTGTGTAAGCCCTCTTGGGGGCATCCGATTCAGGAACGGCCTTGGCAAGGATTAGAGAAAGTTTTCATACTATGCTGTTAACGATCTCGAAGTCCGAACCTGTAAGTGCCGTATGCTTTATTGCTAACTGTTTTCATGCAGGTACTTATGGAGACCGGGAGTTGCACTACAACCATTATCATCAACTACATTCCATCTCCACATGCTCATACCTACATCAGAAAGTCATTCAAATTTCAAAGACAATTCTCATCAAAGATCGAAGAAAACGTTCAAAAGTCAAAGATCAAAGCTAAAGAATGAGAATCACTTTGAAGTATAAAGATCAAAGTCAAAAGAAGTATGAGCATAGTGGAAAAGACGTAAAGACACCAGAGTCTAAGACGTTGATGAAAGGCAGACCACAACATTATCATATCACGCATAACAAGAACAAAGAACAAAGATACGAAAGAAGTCAAAGCCAAAGAAGCAAAGAAAACGTCAAGCAACCTTTGATGACCAACCCTTAGGGGGAGATTGTTGAGAATACGTGTAACTAGTATAAAGTCTTGGTCATTATTTTATGTAATAGGTTGCTTAAGTTATAGGCCTTTATATTTATTTTTAAGGTCCGGCCCTATTAGAAGGCCTATGGGCCGTGAGCCTTGTTTAAGTTTCTAGAAACATGTCTTAAGGTGATGCCCTAGCTAGCATTGCCTATAAATACTCTTGTATACTTTCATTTTATTTAGTTGGTTATTTCACTAAGCTACTAAACCTTTGTTATTTTGTTGTGTGATATAATCGACCATCTCTTTATCTCTTCATCTCATTTCTATCATTTACTATACTTGTGTTCTACTATTATGGTGACCTAACATACCCAATGGACCACATACACCAAAAAATTTGGTTGCGTAAGTCCTACGATAAATATATACAATAATACTCATAGTTGATAAAATAAAACAATACATATGGGTCTTCCCCAATTTTAGAATTAATTAACCTATTAGTCATACAATTTAATTACTAATAACCCTAATTAATTTGTATATATCGTACAATTAGCATGCAAACTTAAACAATTAACAATTAACGCATACATATTCATTGGTCCATGATAAAAACATGCATGTTTCCATCATGGATCCACATAAACACTTATTATCAAATAATCAAGTTACCAAGATTGCTTACTTTTAATGACATAACACGTATTTATTCATTAATTAACATATAACAATTGCATGCAACCTAGGGTTTCTACACTTTTGCAAAACCTTTTTTTTTTAATTATACCATAGGTCGTACGACCCCAAAAAAAACAAAACAAAATTTTAGGGCTTCAAAATCTAGTAAACATGCAATAATCTCACAAAGATTCAATTTTATATGTTTTTGGTAATTAATTAAACAATATTAATGGCTCGTGATGCCACCGTTGGAATTTGATAATCATAACAAGTATATTATAAACATGTAATCATCAAGCAAGCAACGGAAGACTTAAACAAATACTTGTAATTAATTAACCATAATATAAAAGTAAGCGTACCTTTTAGCAATTCAATCAAACACAAGATCAAATCAAGTTATAAACCCTAATTAGGGTTTATTGTGGATCGACTAATACAAAATTCGATTGGGAAAAGTGGGACTTAAATCTATAATCTTATACACACTTATTAGTAGCGATTCGATACGAATGCTATTTTGTTGAATCACAATAACCAACCTAAACACTTTAGTTTCGTTCCAAACGATCCGCACACCTTAATGATGTGAAGTTCGGCCGATTGGACAAAAGAGGGGAGAAGGAGAAGAAGTTAGGGTTAGCTAATGTGACACAAGATTAACAAACAATGAATACAAGCCTTTGTATTTATAGTGTGTTAACTTAGAGTCCAATTTAAGGTAGGATTACCCTACCTATACCCTGAACCCATCGGCCCACCTTTCATAGAAGGGTTCCGGATCCTTCTTTCCTTATATTTTCATATCTAGTCCTTTAGTTAATATTTAACGATAGTTAATTACCGTTAAGTATAATGAACGTTAAGTATTTATTGTGAATTCATAATTAAATATAACAATTATATATTAATTATTAAACATCGATTCTCCTACGTAAAGTGTGCAATCTCATAGTCTCGTGTTCGAATCCGGTCATACGTATATTAAATATATCCACAAACTAACAGTTTCATCTAGAAAAGTGTGATGGTTCGTCATGGTTAAGCTACGTAACAAACACAAATCATTTGACAAAGGTTAGGTCGCCCAATTCGAGCATTCCATATTTTTTAACAATATTGATATTCACGTTATCTATTGAATTATGTATCAAGGTAGTCTTTTAGCAAACTTGAAACATAAAGTTATGTCCATGTTTTATAAATAGGGTGGGGTTGTACATACCCTCCAGGGGCTCTTTCTTTGTTAAGTGTTGATTAGATATGTGTCTTTGTAATGTGTTACTAATATATACCATTTGTTTGGAGCGTTAGCTACAAACATAACTGTTGTTTCTTTCTTTTTTTTAATCTCAATATTGTCAAATGACCATTTAACCCCAACAACCAAATAGTGAACCTCACAAATTTAAATCCTGCTAATTACATCGATGTCACAATACATTTACTAGACCTATAAGGCTACTCACAGTGGTGACCCAGGTCATCCCCTCCCACATCAGCTTTCTCTTTCCAATGACCAGACATGACCAAGTTGCTACAGTCGATGACCAAGTTGCCTATCCTGAGCTCGAATGTCATAACGTATGGATTCTTGATGTATGGCTGCAAAAGCTAAACTTTTGGGATTAGTTCTTCCCATTCTTGAAGATAAGTTTCTCGTTGATCCTTTCGCGATTCATCATCTCCAAATATCAACTCATCTTCAATTAGTTAAGTGCTCCATTTTTGGAATTAAGTGTGTAGAAAAGTAAATTCGACCGAGTATGCAAGTTTGGGGACCGACAACCGACTGTGACCGATTTGCCACATTGGCCACGACCGACTAGGAAATCGGTCGACCTAGCCCCATGACCGATCGACAGTGCCCAGCCTAACAACCACCCATATGTCCTAAACACACGGAACGAAGCATGAACCCAAAATGAAGACTTCAAAACCAGTATATGGTTGAAAGCTTATGAATGGTTTTTGATGGTTTTCAAACAAAATTAACCAAAAAAAATAGAAAAGTACATGTGATTCTAACTTGACGTGAAGTGTCAAGGATGGGACGAGGCGAAGACCTGCCAACACATCTGTGGGTGTGTGACCATCATGGAAGAACACTAACGAGATTAAGGAACTATGACCAGCGGTGTGAATGGACGTTAAGAATTTAGGGGGCATTATTCTCAAAAACTCTAATATTCATAGTATAACTACCGAGTAAGGGTAGAAACAAAACAAGTCGAGCCAAAGGTTGCCAAAATTCGAGATCAGCTCATTTACAATCATGACTCCCGAGCTCAAGCTCGAGCTCGTTTTGAAGCTTATGCTTATAGCTCGAATTTGGCTCATAACAACCCAGGCTTATAAAAGCGCGAAATGACATATGCTTAAATGAGCTCAAGGTCGAGCTCAAACATTTGGGGCCAAAATAATAAATGACTTCAAACCTTAGCTTTATATATGCATTTATTACGTGTAAAAGTATATGTTGTATATTTATATATAAACGAGTTCTAGCATAATGTACTTAACAAACCAAGCATGAGTCGAGTTTTATTCACCTACCATAAAAACGAACTAATACCTAGCTTGTAAAATATGTTACGAGTTGAACACGAGCTAAAAGTATAAGGCCCGAAACGAGTTTGAGCTTGAGACTTATGATCGTAAACGAGCCTAACTCAAGCTTTGGCAAGTTCATGCTCGACTAGCTTGTTTCTACATTTCTACCCTTATTTGTTAGGTGTACTATGAACATTGTAATTTTGTTGATAGCGTTTGTTAAATTTCTAACAGACTTAACTCTTAAGTGAATACTAGCAGGGTACCCGCGCGTTGCGGAGGCGAGTACCCTGAAATAAAATTTTTCGATGAATCATGTATTTTAGTTTATTATGCTGTTTTTGACAATAAATTTACGGATATCAAGAATTTCATATGACGTATTTTAACTCCTTAACTAAAGAATTTATTTCGTCTTTTTTGGTCTCTTTAAAGCGATTCGTATAACATGAGCCCGTTTGGCCCATGCTCGTGCCCATTCGGGCTCGAGCTCACTTGGCTCGTGCCCGTTTGGCCCGTGCCCGTTCGGGCTTGAGTATTTGTATAATGTGCTTTATTATTTGTATTAGTGACAGTTAATAAAGGAATTGTGTTTAAGTTGGTTGTACAATATGCTTGATAATTTGTATTTCTTATGTTAAGGATGTTTTAATAACTGCATTAATTGTATTTATTAACCAGTTAATTAATTGACTACATTAAATATCTTGACTACATTAACAGCATTAAAGTGGTGTTTTGTCTTTTTAATATGTGCATTAAAGTGTTGTACATTATGCTTCTTGTCTTGTAAGTCTGAAAATTAAGAGTGAGAATATGCATTAAAGTGGTGTACATTATGCTTATTGTCTTGTACGTCTTAAAATTAAGAGTGATGTGTCTTCGTGCATTATATGTAGTATAGATATAGTATTAGAAATTTAAATTAGCCAAGTTGAGGGTACAAATACAATGCTACCCTTTTAGGAATTGAAAATTTCACTTAACCAAATGTAAGTTACTAAAGTATATAAGTGATTGAATCAAATATGATAAATGTTTAAGTAAATGTATCCATAACATTGCCATGATTAAAGAAACGAAGGACGACACCGGGATCAGCTATTGCCATTGCCCATTGATGTCAGGTGGACAGGTGGTGCATGTCAACTTCACTCCTTTTGACATTAGTGAATTTATATGCGATGCCAAAGATGAACTTAAGCAATGTTATATACTAAAAAGGTTACAATGTGATAAACATATGATCTTTGTATTATGGTAGTTGGAAGATTATAGTTATTCTCTTATGAGGATTTAAAACAATAGACGCATGGTAAACCCATATGATTTGCCCAAATTGGCAAACTATGCAATTATGCATATGAATGGATAGATATCACTATGACGTATTTAAAACTTTCTCTACTTGTGCATATATATTTGACTAAACATCCATTAATTCTTTTTAGAGTAAACTACATTGTTCATCCTTGTGTTTTGCGTTAACCAACAAGTTTCGTCATTTGACCAAAAAAATGCACCATCCGTCCTTAAATGCAAAACATTATGTATCGTTAGTCCTTCACTTTAATGACCGTTAAATTTATCCGTTAAATCCTCCTTGTGCCTTGCACATGAGGGTAAAAACGTCTTTTTTTTCTTTTTCTTTTTTCTTTCAAAACTAACTAAATAAATAAAATTAATCAATACACACTCTCTCTTCCGTTTTCTGCTTCTCTCTCTAACATTTTCTATTTCTCTCTTTAACAAAACAACAAGATCACTTTCATCACCATTATCTTCATTTTCAATCATAGCCCATCTTCTTCATCTTCATTTTTATTAAAGTCTTATATCCCATCTTTTTTAACTTTATCTTCATTTTCATCAAATGATTATATCTCTTTCTAAAAAAAAAAAAACCATCTTTACTTTTATCAGATTCTTATATTTTTATTAAAGTCTATTGTGACTGAACAAAAACCCCAAACAGTTAAACCTAGTTGTGTCAACCACATAAAATCTCCTAGGGAATCTGTTGCAATGAATGAGTCACCCAAAAATGATAGAGTTCACAGATAAGTTAGGAGTAGTTACACTTACACTCCTAAGAGATGTTTTGTTTGTGGAAGTCTAAGTCACTTGATTAGAGATTGTGACTTTCATGAGAAGAGAATGAAAAGAGAGGCTGAGCTTAAAAGGATGAATGTGAATACTGGTAATGTCAGTAGTAAACCAGTGTGGAATAAGGTTAACAGAATCAATCATGCCAACCAATTTGTCCCCAGACCAGCCCAACATGTTAACTCTACTCGACCAAACTTTAACATTAATTCTGGTAGACCAAATATTAAGTCTGGTTTGAGGAACTTTATTTCGAGTAGGCAAAATTTCAATTCTGTGAGGCCTAAAGTCAATTCTGGCTATGCTAATCAAATGAGACCCAAACAGCCTTTCCACAAACCACAGGTGAATACATATAATCAAAGAAACCATTTTCATAAATCTTATTCACCTGTGAGGAGACCAATTGCTAAGAATACAGCACAACCTTCAAATTCTAATGTTGTAAAGGGTAATGGGGGTTCTGCTGTTAAGACCTCAGCATGTTGGTCTTGGGATCCATTCAAAAATGAATATACCTATAAATCCCAAAGCAACAGTGGATCAGTTTCATATAAGACTTTTAATATGTTGATCCACAAGGCGGACCCAAGCCTACTCAGGCATGAGTTCCTAAGAGAAACTAACTTCTCTTCTTTTTGTGCAGGATCATCCACTCAGCTATATGGGAGATAGAGGAATTTTTGACAGTGGGTGCTCTGGGCACATGTCTGGTAACAAGGACTATCTGAAGGATTTCCAAGAATTCAAAGGAGGTTCTGTTACCTTTGGAGGAAGCAAGGGGCAGATTACTGGAAAAGGAAGAATCATTGTAGGCAATTTAGAATTTGACAATGTATCTTTTGTAAAAGAACTTGGGCAGTTTAACCTTTTCTCTATATCACAAATATGCGATACGCAGCATAAGGTGCTTTTTACTGAAACTGAATGTCTTGTTTTGACTCCGAATTTTAAGATGCCTGATGAACATCATATCCTTCTTAAAGTTCCCAGACAACACAACATGTATAGTTTTGATATGAAAGCATTCGAACCTGCAAAAGGTTCTGCCTGTTTACTTGCAAAAGCTACTTTGGATGAATCTAAGTTGTGACACAGAAGGTTAGGTCATGTAAATTTCAAGAATATGAATAAGCTTGTGAAAAATAATTTGGTTAGAGGATTACCATCAAAAGTGTTTAAAAATGACCAAACCTGTGTAGCTTTTAACAAGGGCAAACAGCATAGGGCATTATGTAAGGCTAAGTTAGATAGGTTAATCATTGAGCCTTTGCATACCTTACATATGGATTTGTTTGGCCCTACATCTGTCCAAAGTATAAATCATGCTAGCTACTGCCTTGTCATTACAGATGATTGTACTAGATATTGTTGGGTGTTCTTTATGTCTAGGAAGGATGAAACCACACCTTTGATTCAAACTTTCATTAGGTAGATTAAAAACCTACTTAATAAAAGAATTAAAATCATTAGGAGTGACAATGGCACTGAATTTAAGAACAAGAGCATGATAGAGTTTTGTGGTAATAGAGGAATAAAACAACAGTTTAGCAATGCTAGAACTCCACAGCAGAATGGAGTTGCTGAGAGAATGAACAGGACACTAATTGAGGCAGCTAGGACTATGCTAGCAGATTCACTTTTACCTACAACCTTTTGGGCAGAAGCAGTTAGTTGTGCCTGCTACATCTTTAATAGGGTTAGAGTGACCAAGCCTCAAATCAAAACACCTTATGAGCTTATGTTTGGCCATAAACCAATTGTTAGCTATATAAGGCCATTTGGGTGTCATGTGACTATTCTTGATACACTCAGTGTTCTAGGGAAGTTTGAAGGAAAGTCTGATGAAGGTTTTTTTGTTGGGTACTCACTGAATAGTAAGGCCTTTAGGGTTTACAATCTAGTGACCAAGAAAGTAGAAGAAAATTTGCATGTCAACTTTCTTGAAGAAAAACCCAATGTGCAGGGATTAGGACATAGATGGATGTTTGACATTGACTACTTAACAGATTCTATGAACTATATTCCTGTCTCCAAGGAGAATCAAGCTAACCCTGATGCAGGTACCACAGAAAATACTAACCATGCAGGTACCCAAGATCCTTCAAATGCAGGGAACACTGATCAAGAAAATGAAAGTGCAGAGCTCATTGTAATTCCTACCACAGAAGTTAAGTCTGCTGCAGCTATAGCAGATACCAAGAAGTCTTCTCCACAAGTGAAGGAACCTGTGATCAAGTCTCAGGAAAAAGCAAAGGAGGCTACTTCTATCAATGATTCAGAGGATGTATTGTCTTTCAGAAAAGAGATGGATGCTTTGGCTGATAAATATCTTGGAAAGCAGGATACCAGTACTTCCAACTTTAAGTCTGGTAGTGATGCTCAACCAGAACCTACTCCAAGTGCTGTTTTTGTTGACTCTGAGATGCCAGAACTTGAAGTGTTCACAAATCCTAATGAAGGAATCTTTGATGGGGCTTCCTATGATGAAGAAGGTGTCATTACTGACTTCAACAACTTACCCACAGAAGTGGCTGTAAGTCCAGTTCCCACACTCAGAGTTCACACCAATCATCCCAAAAGTCAAATCATTGGTGATCCTAAGTCTGCAGTTCAAACAAGAAGCAAAGTGCAAATACATCCTGATGCTCATGCACTTGTGAGTTTTGTTAAGAAACAACAAAGGGTCAACCATAAGGACCAGCAACACTGCTTATTTGCCTGTTTTCTTTCTCAAAATGAACCCACCAAGATTTCTGAAGCTTTGGAGGATGAGAGTTGGGTGGAATCTATGCAAGAAGAGTTGTTGCAGTTCAAATTGCAGAAAGTATGGGTTCTTGTAGATCTACCTTTTGGAGCTAAGGTCATTGGTACAAAGTGGGTCTTCAGGAATAAAAGGGATGAAAGAGGGGTGGTAGTAAGGAACAAAGCAAGATTGGTAGCACAAGGGTACAAACAGGAGGATGGCATAGATTATGATGAGGTTTTTGCTCCTGTAGCAAGAATTGAGGCTATCAGGTTATTTTTAGCATATGCATCATATATGGGGTTCAAAGTATATCATATGGATGTTAAAAGTGCCTTTCTCTATGGCACTATTGAGGAAGAAGTTTATGTACAACAACCTCCTGGTTTTGAGGATCCTGCTAACCCCAACCAAGTATACAAGGTTATTAAGGCTCTCTATGGTCTTCACCAAGCTCCCAGAGCTTGGTATGCAACACTCTCCAAGTTTCTAGAAGAACATGGATACATCAGAGGTGTGATTGACAAGACTTTATTCATCAAAAGAGACAAAAAGGATATCATTCTTGTCCAAGTTTATGTGGATGATATCATTTTTGGATCAACAAAGAAGTCTTGGTGTGCAGAGTTTGAAGGATTAATAAAAGGCAGATTTGAGATGAGCTCAATGGGAGAGCTTACATTTTTCTTGGGACTGCAAGTAAAGCAAAAGGAAGATGGTCTTTTTATTTCTCAAGACAAGTATGTTGCAGAGATTTTGAAGAAGTTTGAGTTTGCTAATGTGAAGACTGCAGTCACTCCCATGGAAAACAAGGTGCCTTTGACAAAGGATGAAGATACTGCTGATGTGGATGTGCATCATTACAGATCCATGATAGGTTCTCTCATGTATCTTACTGCTTCTAGACCTGACATTATGTATGCAGTATGTGTTTGTTCACGTTTTCAGGTACACCCAAAGACTTCACATTTTCATGCTGTGAAGAGAATCTTTAGGTACCTAAAGGGCAAACCAAATTTGGGCCTTTGGTATCCTAAAGAGTCATCTTTTGACCTGACAGCCTATTCAGATAGTGACTATGCTGGTGCAAGCCTTGATAGGAAATCCACAACAGGAGGTTGTCAATTCCTTGGAAACAGATTAATCTCTTGGCAATGCAAAAAGCAGACAATTGTGGCTAACTCAACTACTGAAGCTGAGTATGTGGCAGCTGCTAATTGCTGTGGACAAGTCTTGTGGATTCAGAATCAGCTGCTGGACTATGGTTTGAATTTTATGAATACTGTTATCCACATAGATAATGAAAGCACTATCTGTATTGTTAAGAACCCAGTATACCACTCTAAGACTAAACATATAGAAATCATGCATCACTTTATTAGAGATTGCTTTGAAAAAAAATTGATTAGAGTGGAGAAAATACATACAGACTTTAATGTTGCAGACCTGTTGACTAAAGCTTTTGATGGCCCTAGGTTTAATTATTTGGTAGTCAACATTGGTATGATGAACCCCTAGTTGGACTTAAGGGGAGGTTTGTGTTAAGGGGAGGTCAAAATGTAAAGTTTGTATACTAACCAGCACTTAGGATATTTTTAAGTCTTGTAGTTTTATTTTAATTCTGTTAGTTTAAAATATATATATATATATATATATATATATATATATATATATATATATATAATATATATATATTTTACTGTTACAGTGCTTGATTAAGTTGATAAGTGAGACTATTGGAACTTCTCACTTAGTGAAGGTGCATAGCACTAACACAACAAAAGGTTATCAGTCCACCTTGTCTCATCCACACAAGGACTGACTAATCCTAGCAAACGGCTACAGGTAAAGATAGCTCAAATCCGTTTATGGCTGACAATTTGCCAAAAATTGTATGGTATTCAACTCACCATATCTGAGATTGTGAAGAGTTGACTAGCCTACAAGATTATGGCTTGTGGTAAAGGCTGTGGAAAACCATAAATGGTAATCAATTCACCATGATAAGGTGCATTCCATCAAAGAATTGGCTAGTCCAAAAGGGTACAGCTTTTGGTAAAGACATCACAAATCTGTTGATAGTTGATGATTTACTAAAAATCATATGGTTATCAATGTACCATGGTCTTACACACCAAAACATTTGGCTACTCCAGTAGTGATGGCTATTGGTAAAGAGACATCAAATCCATTAATTTTCAATAATTCACCTCTCACAGGAGTTTACACACCTGGAAGTGATGAGAATAGATATGAAACTTAAACAGGAATTGATGTACAAAATGTCATGGTTGCTGGAAAGATCAAGTGGATGGCATATCAGATGGTGAAAAGATCAAATTGCTGCATCAAAAATCAAATTTGCAGATTTAAAGTGATTTGAAGATCAAGATAATTCCAAGTATTCAAAGTTTAATCCTCAAAAGCTTACACAGAAGGAACTTGAAGTTCATGGGACATGAAGATCAAGTTAGGGGAGGATTGTTGGGAATTATCAATTGTTGAGAATTATCACAAGGTACGAAGAAGACTTAGTGAAGAACAGACTTAAGTTAAGTCTGGTAGCTATGATATTAAGTCTAGTTGTTAGTTAAGTCTGGTTTTGTATAAGTTAAGTCTGGTTGTAATATTAAGTCTTGTTGACTTAATAGTTAAGTCGGGTCAGTAAAGTTAGGAAAGTTTGTTAGTATTAAGTTAGGAAAGGATATGTATGAGTTAGGTATCTTTATAGAAGATACGTAATATCTTTTGTCACACCCCCAAAATCGGGTCCAGCGGAAGCTTACACATCGCTGGGGTGCAACTCAATTGGTATCACAACACAAGTGCAAAGAACGGTTTTCATTTCAATTATTTAGAACAACATTGTTTAACAAAAATGTTGAATTTACATTGTTAAAAGTAGTGCGGAAATAGGCCCTTTAAAATAGGTAGAACGGTCCCAAATGTTTGTCAGAGTCTTCTATGACCATGCCATGCCCTGCCAAAAGCCTCCAGTAGCGTGCTAATGCTTATACCTGAAAATACATGCTAAAAATGTCAACACGAGGTTGGTGAGTTCATAGAGTTTATTGTAAAATGTAATGCCTTTGAATGAAGATTTTCCCAGCAAAGGCATTGTAAATCCACCCAGTTCCAAGTCCCGCCCATAACAAGACTTGCAACCTGTGTGTTTACAACCCATTGCCAAATATGATTTGGTTTATGTTACTGAAATGTTATACGGAAACCACAAGTATAAAGTGTATGAAAAACTGCCACATGAAAATGATACATTAGCTCTTAAGCTCATGACCCCGAAGCTAGACTGAATGAAATGCCCCAACTGAGTGCTTTGCCAAACACCCTGAAATGGATCAAATGTAATGCGTTCGTATGACAAGTTGGTGCTACCAACCCGAACGGAGGAGTCACCCTCAATAGATCTATTCACACACCCTCGCTTGCTCACAATTAACGGTTCACGATAATAGGGGACTTTAACTTGGCAATGAGGTAACTTAAGCAATGTAATGAATTTATATACTTTGGTCCGCATGAAAAATAGTGCAATGTATTCTCCCCCGAGAAATTTGAAATGATGTAATAACTTGAAAAACGGGGCTATGAAAACTCACGTTAATCCTTAGAAGATTAAAGTGCTTGTGAAAAATAATTGAGCATGTATTCTCCCCCAAAACGTAATCCAAAACGTATAAAATAGGGGCTATGGAACTCACCTGGTGCGATAGCAACAATGAAAGATATGAATATGCTGAAATGAGGCTCGGTCTCTAACCGCGACCTAACATGAATGATATGATCTATTGTAAGCAATGAAATGATGTTACACATGCAAATACGTATGTTAACGATACCACTCGTTACTTTTGAAAATAACGTTTATTGTTGAAAAATACATTTTTGACATCTCGGCAAGTCATATACTATATTTCGTGTAAAAATGTTGGAATAATACTCCACGATCCTCTTTTGGTGTTTTATCGTCAAATAAAATAGTTTCGTCGCAAAATAATACTTTTACAACTGGTGAAAATATGACCGAACGGCCTCGCAAAGCTAGTCGTAAAATATTGTACGTTAAGAGTTAGGAATAGAACTTGACGTTTTTGAAAACCTTGTAACATGATCTCACAGCCGTCTCATTTGAGTTTTGGTTATACGCGCCTCGATCAATGAGAAAATCGGCTCTCAATATCGTTACTTGAAAATATAATGTTCAACACTTAGAAAATTCTATTATAGTAAAAGCTGTCAAAATGATAACTTTGAAAGGATTTTTGGGTAAAAAGATGAGGTCGTAGTTTATTCGTTATAAGTCTATTCGACGAACGGCCAATTGATTTAAAAAGCTTGCTGGGAGATCTTGATTTCATATGAAGACGGCTCGGACTCAAATCATACCAATCATGGATAAAAACAGTCGTGAAAATGGTGTCTCGCAAAGACAGTTTTGCGGCAAGTTTATATTAGTAAAAGCTGATGGAATTATATATTTTTCGTCGGATTTCAAACACTTGTATCTTTTTCGTTATAAGCTCGTTTTCTATGTTCTTTATATCCCCGGAATCGTGGGACAACCTATTAACATATTCTTGATAAGTTGGGACGGCTAGGTGTCGGCTAACGCCTCAAAACAGCCCTTGAAAATTGTGCAACAGCAAGGTATTTTCTGGAAAAATATAAGTTTCGTCGTCTAATCTTTGAAAAATCATAACTTTCTCGTTGTAGGTCGGTTTTTAGTGATTCAAGCGACCACGGTTTCGTTTTTGAAAGTATTTTCTAAATCTTTGGTCCAAAATTACACCCTAGCACCTGAGTTTCCCACGTTTTGCAAAATGGGACAGCAACTATATATAGGTGTCAAAACTTGGTTTTCCTAGTTACTAACTTGTTCAAAAACCAACCAAACAACTTCAAATGATCTCAAATCCTACCATACACCTTCTTAGGGTGTCATGGGGTCCTAAACATCATCAACCTTGCTAATCTACCAAGGATCTCATAAGGATGTTAATAAAACTTATAGATCTAGGGTTTATTATGAAAATGAACAAAGTGGTATAGATAACTTAAATACTTGCATGTTTAGCTAATATATCTTGAAAATACATCATGTTATTATTCAAATGAAAGTATGAAATGATAAAAATAATTACTTGAAACTTACTAGTGAGATGATGAGGTTTAAAGTATCAAGGTTCTTAAATACTTCTTAGTTTTTATTTCAAAACTTAAAAGAGAAGTATACTAGTGTTATAAATTCACTTGAATCTTGAAAAATCTCCATGTTTTCTTCTTCTCTTGTTGTTGCCGTGAGTTAGATGGGGAGGAAGGAAGAAAAGAACAAGTTTGCTTGCTTTTTGATTTTGTAAAATGTGTTATATGTTGACAATTTAAGTTTACTTTGCAAAATATCTTGATTAAATGGCAAAATGGTGATTAAGTAGTCAAATGAAAGTAGAATACTTACACATTTACATTCAATATGTCGACCATGGTGTATATCTAGGATAATATTTGAGGTTTTGTGTAGTATTAAGTGTATTGTTAGTCATTTAGTGTATATAACGTGTTACGTTATAAGTTTTGGTTACAGTGTTTGCTAGAAATCAATTTTTTACAAAACAAAATAGAATATATGAAAGTCGTAAAAATTATAAAATCACATTTCTCGCGGGTATCGGATGAATAAATAGTTGTCGTTTTGAAATTACTGAAAACCGTTGAAGTTATAAACGTTTAATGATACGTATATCAAATAAATTCAAAACGTCGGGTAAATTAATAATATAACTTTTATATTACTGAAATGAGTATGAAAAATATATCTGGACCATAGTCGGGATTGTCGGATCAATTATTCAAAATAATTGCTTGTATTATAACGTTTATTAAATCGATAACCATACGTATACTGAAATAATGCAAACTCACACATGAATGTATGCAGATGATGTTACTGATGATATGCAGACTAATTCTAGTCTACGTGATGTTGCTCAAATGTGTTCCCTGAATACGCAGCTAAACCCTTAAGGTTACGCGAATTCGATACTTGAAAACTAGATTTACTGAAATGCCGAATGACAAACTTTTTCTCGGGAGTGAATAGTGTTTGATGAATAGTAACTCATGAATAGTAAATTGTCGAGGTTCGGAAAATGGCCTGAAATTACGAGTTGTGACATTCTCCACCCGTTAAAGGAGCGACGTCCCGGCGCTCAATTTGTTTTAATGTTGTTATGATTTACTTTGGTCTACCAGGTATGTCTAGTCCGTCCTATACTCCTTGAGTTTCTCGGGTACCATAAAAGTACGGAATACATTATTTTATTATTTAAAATCTATACACATCCTCCCACACCTCCATTATTGCTTCTATCCCTTCACATCACCCTTTTCACTTTACCTTTTTATCTCCTTCTCTCCCATTTCAAAACCATTCACCGGCCATAAGAAAAATAAAAATTTTCCGGCCAACTACGGCACGCATTATTTATTGTTTCAAGGTTAGTTCGTGTTATCTCGTCACCAATCCTTATCACTCGCTAGTCACTACCACCTTTGGAGCTCCATTTTTCATCCTTATTACTTCCCGTGTTGCTAACGTCGAAAATGGCGCATTTCGTCACCACTATTGCGATAGTTTTTATCATGGTTGTCGTCGTTCTCTTGACTTTCATTCCGGTTGAAGGTTATGAACTTTTGATTGGGCTCTTGGTGTTCACCATACCACTCACGGCCTTGTCATACGCGGTGGATAAGTTTTGGGGTCCATAGGTTTATGTTAGAAATGTTGGAATAAGTTGTGGTTAGGTTTCCATGTAATCCTTGTAATACTAGCACGTTCGATGCTAATTATGTTGTTATGTGCTAATTTTCGTGATTTCTAATAAAATTCTCGTTGTTTGTGTTTTTCTTAGTTCGTCGTACCTTCTTAATGTTTGCACTTTTGTATATTTCTTATTGTTCTCTTGTTGTTTGTAACTGATTCTTGACTTGTACAATTTCCTTTGTTGTTTCACGATTGGGTTCTAGACTAGTGAATTGGACTTTCCGATTTTGGTCTGTCAGTAGGTAATTGGTACTTCCACCACAGGGTGTCTTAAAGGGTATAGTCTTTGTATTGGTGTGATGGCTATTGTTGAAGGTGAAATCTGTCTATGTCAAAGGTTTACTCCAAACAATTTAAGGTTAATTCTATGGTGCTGAGCAAGTCCTATAGGGATTGGATAGTTCTCTTCAATGTTCGTTGGTCTGAGGATGGTAGATCGTGCATACATCTGATTGGGTAAGGATAGCTTAAAGGGATTGTTAGAAGTTTGGAGCAAAGCGACTATCTCTGTCGGAAATGATGGAAATTGGTTCACCGTGCCTTGAAACTATTTCCTTGACATAAAGTCTGGTAAGCTATTCCATAGTATAAGTCTCTCCGATTGGAATGGAATGGACTGATTTGGTGGGACGATCGATGATCACCCAAATAGCTTCGAAACTGCCTGATGTCTTGGGAAGTTTAATGAAAATATCTATTGTAATGCGTTCTCATTTCCACTGAGGAATTTCTGGTTGCTGAAGTAATCCTAATGGTTTCTGGTACTCGGCTTTTACTTTAGCGCAAGTAAGGCATTTGCTAACATACAAAGCTATGTCTGCTTTCACATTCGGCCACCAATAAAGTTTCTTGAGATCCTGATACATCTTATCAGAACTTGGATGAATGAAGTACTTCGACTTGTGCAACTCGTGCATAATCAACTCTCGTATTCCACCATAGAGAGATATCCAGTTTCTATCCTTGAAGCACAATACTCTATCTGACCTCGTTACTAACCCATTTGCATTCTCTGGCATACCATAGGGTTTTATCATTCTGTCGGTTTTCTTCCTTGAGTGCCTCAACTTGAGTCTCGAGGATTCGTGATGGTAAAGGGGAAATGATTGTCATTCCCAATGATCTGACTCTCAACGGTTTGAGGTTGGGTTATGGTTAGCTGACGTGTTTCTAGACTGCGGTTCATAAGGTGATGCAGGTGTGGATGTTCTTGCAACGATTGTGTACACACACAAGAAGTTTTGAAACCTTTAGAAATCGAGTAGGAATGCAAACCGGACATAATTTTATTATAAATGTTCTCAGTATTGCAAAATTCATCTCTGAGCGGGGCATAGGTAGTCAGCCTATGTCCAACTGTCCCGGGTTGAATATAGATGACGAGTCTATATTCCACCGAGGTTCAATGAAGTTTAGAATACTCAGCTCAGTTATAGTAATACTAGGTCCTTCACATTTGAAGAGATGTTCTGATAGGCTAAGGCAAAGGACCAAACTCGTGGTCGAATGATGAAACTATGTAAGAAAAAGGCGTAACGCTGAAACGTATACGATATGTATGCATGCTTATATGAAGACAACTATAGTAATCAACTATAATAAGTGGGTATTAATGATTTGATAATAAGACACAAATCTTATTAAATATGTCAGCAACAATCCACAATTGAGGCATCAGCTTGGCAGGCAGGCACGTGGCGGTCATAGGGTTAAGTTTTTTTGTAAATGCAGCTATAGTCTAGGTTTTAAAATCACCCAGTTCTCTATAGCCAAGGCTCTGATACCAATCTGTCACACCCCCAAAATCGGGTCCAGCGGAAGCTTACACATCGCTGGGGTGCAACTCAATTGGTATCACAACACAAGTGCAAAGAACTGTTTTCATTTCAATTATTTAGAACAACATTGTTTAACAAAAATGTTGAATTTACATTGTTAAAAGTAGTGCGGAAATAGGCCCTTTAAAATAGGTAGAACGGTCCCAAATGTTTGTCAGAGTCTTCTATGACCATGCCATGCCCTGCCAAAAGCCTCCAGTAGCGTGCTAATGCTTATACCTGAAAATACATGCTAAAAGTGTCAACACGAGGTTGGTGAGTTCATAGAGTTTATTGTAAAATGTAATGCCTTTGAATGAAGATTTTCCCAGCAAAGGCATTGTAAATCCACCCAGTTCCAAGTCCCGCCCATAACAAGACTTGCAACCTGTGTGTTTACAACCCATTGCCAAATATGATTTGGTTTATGTTACTGAAATGTTATACGGAAACCACAAGTATAAAGTGTATGAAAAACTGCCACATGAAAATGATACATTAGCTCTTAAGCTCATGACCCCGAAGCTAGACTGAATGAAATGCCCCAACTGAGTGCTTTGCCAAACACCCTGAAATGGATCAAATGTAATGCGTTCGTATGACAAGTTGGTGCTACCAACCCGAACGGAGGAGTCACCCTCAATAGATCTATTCACACACCCTCGCTTGCTCACAATTAACGGTTCATGATAATAGGGGACTTTAACTTGGCAATGAGGTAACTTAAGCAATGTAATGAATTTATATACTTTGGTCCGCATGAAAAATAGTGCAATGTATTCTCCCCCGAGAAATTTGAAATGATGTAATAACTTGAAAAACGGGGCTATGAAAACTCACGTTAATCCTTAGAAGATTAAAGTGCTTGTGAAAAATAATTGAGAATGTATTCTCCCCCAAAACGTAATCCAAAACGTATAAAATAGGGGCTATGGAACTCACCTGGTGCGATAGCAACAATGAAAGATATGAATATGCTGAAATGAGGCTCGGTCTCTAACCGCGACCTAACATGAATGATATGATCTATTGTAAGCAATGAAATGATGTTACACATGCAAATACGTATGTTAACGATACCACTCGTTACTTTTGAAAATAACGTTTATTGTTGAAAAATACATTTTTGACATCTCGGCAAGTCATATACTATATTTCGTGTAAAAATGTTGGAATAATACTCCACGATCCTCTTTTGGTGTTTTATCGTCAAATAAAATAGTTTCGTCGCAAAATAATACTTTTACAACTGGTGAAAATATGACCGAACGGCCTCGCAAAGCTAGTCGTAAAATATTGTACGTTAAGAGTTAGGAATAGAACTTGACGTTTTTGAAAACCTTGTAACATGATCTCACAGCCGTCTCATTTGAGTTTTGGTTATACGCGCCTCGATCAATGAGAAAATCGGCTCTCAATATCGTTACTTGAAAATATAATGTTCAACACTTAGAAAATTCTATTATAGTAAAAGCTGTCAAAATGATAACTTTGAAAGGATTTTTGGGTAAAAAGATGAGGTCGTAGTTTATTCGTTATAAGTCTATTCGACGAACGGCCAATTGATTTAAAAAGCTTGCTGGGAGATCTTGATTTCATATGAAGACGGCTCGGACTCAAATCATACCAATCATGGATAAAAACAGTCGTGAAAATGGTGTCTCGCAAAGACAGTTTTGCGGCAAGTTTATATTAGTAAAAGCTGATGGAATTATATATTTTTCGTCGGATTTCAAACACTTGTATCTTTTTCGTTATAAGCTCGTTTTCTATGTTCTTTATATCCCCGGAATCGTGGGACAACCTATTAACATATTCTTGATAAGTTGGGACGGCTAGGTGTCGGCTAACGCCTCAAAACAGCCCTTGAAAATTGTGCAACAGCAAGGTATTTTCTGGAAAAATATAAGTTTCGTCGTCTAATCTTTGAAAAATCATAACTTTCTCGTTGTAGGTCGGTTTTTAGTGATTCAAGCGACCACGGTTTCGTTTTTGAAAGTATTTTCTAAATATTTGGTCCAAAATTACACCCTAGCACCTGAGTTTCCCACGTTTTGCAAAATGGGACAGCAACTATATATAGGTGTCAAAACTTGGTTTTCCTAGTTACTAACTTGTTCAAAAACCAACCAAACAACTTCAAATGATCTCAAATCCTACCATACACCTTCTTAGGGTGTCATGGGGTCCTAAACATCATCAACCTTGCTAATCTACCAAGGATCTCATAAGGATGTTAATAAAACTTATAGATCTAGGGTTTATTATGAAAATGAACAAAGTGGTATAGATAACTTAAATACTTGCATGTTTAGCTAATATATCTTGAAAATACATCATGTTATTATTCAAATGAAAGTATGAAATGATAAAAATAATTACTTGAAACTTACTAGTGAGATGATGAGGTTTAAAGTATCAAGGTTCTTAAATACTTCTTAGTTTTTATTTCAAAACTTAAAAGAGAAGTATACTAGTGTTATAAATTCACTTGAATCTTGAAAAATCTCCATGTTTTCTTCTTCTCTTGTTGTTGCCGTGAGTTAGATGGGGAGGAAGGAAGAAAAGAACAAGTTTGCTTGCTTTTTGATTTTGTAAAATGTGTTATATGTTGACAATTTAAGTTTACTTTGCAAAATATCTTGATTAAATGGCAAAATGGTGATTAAGTAGTCAAATGAAAGTAGAATACTTACACATTTACATTCAATATGTCGACCATGGTGTATATCTAGGATAATATTTGAGGTTTTGTGTAGTATTAAGTGTATTGTTAGTCATTTAGTGTATATAACGTGTTACGTTATAAGTTTTGGTTACAGTGTTTGCTAGAAATCAATTTTTTACAAAACAAAATAGAATATATGAAAGTCGTAAAAATTATAAAATCACATTTCTCGCGGGTATCGGATGAATAAATAGTTGTCGTTTTGAAATTACTGAAAACCGTTGAAGTTATAAACGTTTAATGATACGTATATCAAATAAATTCAAAACGTCGGGTAAATTAATAATATAACTTTTATATTACTGAAATGAGTATGAAAAATATATCTGGACCATAGTCGGGATTGTCGGATCAATTATTCAAAATAATTGCTTGTATTATAACGTTTATTAAATCGATAACCATACGTATACTGAAATAATGCAAACTCACACATGAATGTATGCAGATGATGTTACTGATGATATGCAGACTAATTCTAGTCTACGTGATGTTGCTCAAATGTGTTCCCTGAATACGCAGCTAAACCCTTAAGGTTACACGAATTCGATACTTGAAAACTAGATTTACTGAAATGCCGAATGACAAACTTTTTCTCGGGAGTGAATAGTGTTTGATGAATAGTAACTCATGAATAGTAAATTGTCGAGGTTCGGAAAATGGCCTGAAATTACGAGTTGTGACATCTTTTCACACGGTTTTGTAATTAGGGTTTCCTTCAAGTATAAAAGGAACCCTAAGGATCATTATTATGCACGTACGAATTGTGTGAGATAGTGAAATATACAAAATTAATTATAAACTCTGTGTTCTTCATTGTTCATGTTAATTTTCCGCGTTAGCATTAACAATTGTGTAAGAGTTTCTCACTTAGATTGATTTGGATTTATTCAAGTCATCTACTAAGTAATCAAATGCTACTTAGAGATCCATACAAAGCATGGACCTACAGAAATTATTGGTGGGGGTATTATAGTCTTTTAACAAATTTAATAATAAGACAAAATCACCTACCAACTGTACTTTATTATTAAAAAATAGGACACGTGTCGCACATCTAATGGAGTCGCACATTCGCACATGACCTTTTTGAGAAAGGCCATTATTTTTCTACTATTTTTTGAAAAAAGTTTTTTTCAAGTACCATTTTGGTAATTAGCCCTTTAATCTTTTTTGAGACTCACTTACTTATGTTAAAGTTTATCATTATACCTATAATTTTAAATTAACTTTAAAAGTTATATATAGAAAAGTTAAATCGTCCTGAGGGCCTGTCTCGGCAGATTACTAGTTATCGACTGCCCGACTATCGTCTAGCACTTTTTGCAACCATGATCGCTCGTCCTTTTGTATTTTTATAAATTTTTTCGAATTTTTTTAAATTTTTCGAATTTTTATAAATTTTTCGAATTCAAAAAAAAAATCGAATTCAAAATATATATATATATATATATATATATATATATATATATATATAGGGGGACTTTCTTACGAGAACCATTTTCATTTTATCTGTGAGAACTGAGAGAACCACAAAAAACATACATGCACGCCTTTTAAAATAAAATAAAAATACATGCAAATCATCAATAATCGTAAGTATCCACCTATGTTCTTCAATATCATCATGAACTCATCCTCTTTTTTCACAAAAACCTTACACAAGGCCGCAATATTGTCGTTGCACGCCTTATAAGAACATACATGCACACCTTTAAAGAAAAATGTTGTATTTCCAATTTCTTATCAAATTCTTTAGAACAACTATGTTTTTTTAAAAACATATATGTTGTTTTTAGAACATATGTGCAAAAATACAATTATTGAAAGCGTGCATGTATGTTTTTGGCCCGTTCTAATGCCAGAGTACCATATATATATATAGCCTAGATGCAGTACTTTACAGATACTCATTTAGACCAATAGGAATTTAGTATTAATAAACATTTTTATTTAATTGAAAAGGGCATAATAGTCAAACACTTTTTTGGTTTCTTTTTGATTTTTTTTTAAATTAAAAAACGTTTTTAAATTCCCTTAATTTTCGGATTTTTTTTAATTTTTTTTCAGCATACATGTTTTCAGAAAAATGAAGTGCATATGTGTTTTTTTTTTTTAATATTGTAAATTTACATATGTTTCTTGTGTACAATTGTTTTGGAATAATGTTGACAACATGCATGTTTTTCAATAGTAAGGTGCATATGTATTTTTTTAGATAATGTAAATTCATAACAAACCACGAACATAAATGTTAAACACAAAATTCGATATCGATTGAAATACAATTAAAATACAAATTTTAAAAAGCATAAATACATGAATCTAATCGATCTATACATGTGTGCACTAATAATATTTTACGCAAACGGACATATGTGCACACTAATTGTTATCAACATTTTTAGAAGTCAAACATATATGCACGCCTTCAATAATCGTATTTCTTCATACGCCGCATATTATCATCATGTATATATTTGTGCATCCACTTCTAGATCTTCATTGCTATCAACATCTGGTACAAACATAGCCAAAAATAATTAAACCTCAATCAAATAGGAAACGAACTTTTTAATCATAACAATTAACATAACACATATGCACAATTTAAAACATATGTGATTACTTATTTCCTTGATCCGTAAAACAGATATGCACATACCAGGAACACATATGGGCTATCTTTTCCCCTACTTTTTTTTCCTTTTTACATAATATGATTAAAAAATAATAGTGTAACTATTTTTGTCACATATGCCTCTAAAGTGTTTTGGTGTAGTGATCATGTCTACTAAACTAATAAGAAACAGTGAAAGCTAAATTACAAGGCTAAAAATTAACTATTCTTCAAATGTACAACCCATGAAAACTTGGATCTATAGGCTAAACTTCTTTGGGCAAAAATAAGATTATTCCAACCCCTTTACCAAAAATTTGCGGCAAAACAAAACGACTACTGTTTCCAATTGTTAGATGAATTTTATTGGATAAGCACATGCGAAAACATACAACCAACGTAATTAGCAAGGACTTAATTTATTGTATATAAGAGATCATTTTTTAATTAAAACACGAACAAGATGGAGGGCTGTTTTCCTTCGTAGTAATGGTGTTACCAGTAATTCACATATTGTCTTGCGAGTCCTTAACACGATAAGATACCACCAAAAAAGTCCTCAAGAACAGCAGAGTAAATTGAAATCCATGTAAACTGCTCAACAATATCAAACCCGTTTTTGAAATCCATTTTTCTTTTAATGTCAACCGCACCAATATCAAACCCATATTTGAAATACTTATAAAAGTTAACAAACCTGCACTTTTAATTGGAACCAACTGCTGCTTGCGCTCTAGATCCATCCATCTGAAAAAAAAAGACCAGCAAAAGCAGTAGATCTGGGATTTAGGGCGGCGGTTAGGGCGACATATTTGGTGACGTTTATTTTTTCCTTATAATTGTTGATGCTTGCTCGATTCAAATGGTGATGTTTGAGATATAGAGAGAAGAGGAGAGAGAAGAGAGATAGAGAGAGAGAGAGAGAGGATATTGGGAGGCGGTTAATTGGTTTTGTGATGATAGATGGTGGGTGGGTTAACCAGGCACTATTTTAGGGTTAAATAGGAAATACCATCATTACCCTTTTAGCTTTTTTTAGCTTTTTAAATAATGGCTTGATCTTTCAATTTATTACATTAAAGGCACAATTGATCTCATCCATTGATTACGTGATCTAACGGTTTATATTGGTCTAGAATGGTACTGTAAAGTACTGCATTTAATATTGGTACTGCATAGAATACAATATATAATATATATATATATATATATATATATATATATATATATATATATATATATATATATATATATATATATATAATTAAAAAAAAAAGGACGGGCGCTGCAACGATTGTTAGCCTTAAGGGGCTAACGTGTAACATGGGGGACCAAAAGTGAATGAAACAGTGCCACTTAACGGAACTCACTTAACGCCGGTTAACATTGATGACCAAAAGTGAATGAAACAGTGCCAAATCCGGACCATTTTTGCACTTATTGAACCACAGGGACCAAACGTGCAATTTGGCCAAACCACAAGGACGATTTTTGCAATTTACTCCAATATATATAACTAAAATTTAATTTCGTTAACAAAAAATAAATAAATAAATAATAAAAACATTACATAAAAATGTTAAAACCAAAAAAAAAAGTTTAGAGTAAATTGCATTTTTGGTCCCTGTGGTTTGGCCAAATTGCAGATTTGGTCCTCAACTTTTTGAAAGTGCACCAGACGTCCCCATTTTTAAGTTTTCGTTGCATTTTTGGTCCCTGGCCTCAGTCAAATGACACAAATGCCCCTCTTCTTTTCTTTTTTTATATTCCTTTTCAGTTTTTAACACAAATGGTCCTTGTGTTGCGCAAGGCTTTACAAATTTAGTCATTTTTTTTCACAAATGGTCCTTCTTACACAAAATCGTCCTTGTGTAGCGCAAGGCTTACACAAATGGTCCTTGAGTCCGTTTTTTACATTTTCGTCCGTTTTTCTTACGTTTTTTTTATGTTTTTGTCCGTTTTTCTTATGTTTTTGTCCGATTTTCTTACGTTTTTTACGTTTTCGTCCCTTATTCTTACGTTTTTTCCGTTTTTACCCGTTATTGTCGTTTTCTACTTTGTCCGTTTTTCTTACGTTTTTTCCGTTTTTATCTGTTTTTCTTATGTTTTTGTCCGTTTTTCTTACATTTTTTCCGTTTTCATACGTTTTTGTCCGTTTTTCTTACGTTTTTTCTGTTTTTACCCGTTATTGTCCGTTTTTCTTACGTTTTTGTCCGTTCTTATCCGTTTTTCTTACTTTTTTTTCCGTTTTTGTCCGTTTTTATCCGTTTTTGTCCCTTTTTTCCGTTTTTATCCGTTTTTGTTCATTTTCCTTACTTTTTTTTTCCGTTTTCTTTTTTTTTTGTCCCAATTTTTTATTTAGTCCGAATTTTTTGTCCCGTTTTTTTTTTTGACCATTTTTTTTTTTTAAATAAATAAAATTAAAAAATTAAAAAAAAATAAAAATTTTGTCCGAATTTTTTGTCGGATTTTTTTTTTGTCCGAATTTAAAAAAAAAAAAAAAAAAAAAAAGTTCAAAATTTGTGTCCGATTTTTTTTTTCTTTTTTGTCCGAATTTAAAATTAAAAAATAAAAAAATATATAAAAATTCAAAATTGTTTTCCGATTTTTATTTTTTTTGACCAAATTTTTTTAAAAAAATAAATAAAATATAAAAATAAAAAAAATTCAAAATTCGGACAAAAAAAATTCGTCAAAAATTTTGAACTTTTTTTTTTTTTTTTTTTTTTTTTAAATTCGGACAAAAAAAAATTGGACAAAAAATTCGGACAAAATTTTTTATTTTTTTTTTAATTTTTTAATTTTATTTATTTTTTTAAAAAAAATTGGTCAAAAAAAAACGGGACAAAAAATTCGGACTAAATAAAAAATTGGGACAAAAAAAAAGAAAACGAAAAAAAAGTAAGGAAAATGAACAAAAACGGATAAAAACGGAAAAAAGGAACAAAAACGGATAAAAACGGACAAAAACGGAAAAAAAAAGTAAGAAAAACGGATAAGAACGGACAAAAACGTAAGAAAAACGGACAATAACGGTAAAAAAAAAAAAGAAAAAGAAAAAAGTATTAAAACGGAAAAAATGTAAGAAAAACGGACAAAAACGTAAGAAAAACAGATAAAAACGGACAAAAACGGAAAAAAACGTAAGAAAAACGGACAAAAACGTAAGAAAAACGGACAATAACGGGTAAAAACGGAAAAAACGTAAGAATAAGGGACAAAACGTAAAAACGTAAGAATAACCGGACAAAAACTAAGAAAAACGACAAAAACAGGAAAAAAAACGTAAGAAAAACGGACAAAAATGAAAAAAACGTAAGAAAAACGGACTCAAGACATTTTAAAGCCTGGCACACAAACGATAGAAGGACCATTTGTGAATAAAAAAAGAGACTAAATTTGTAAAGCCTTGCGCAACACAAGGACCATTTGTGTTAAAACTGAAAAGGAATATAAAAAAAGAAAAGAAGAGGGGCATTTGTGTCATTTGACTGAGGCCAGGGACCAAAAATGCAACGAAAACTTGAAAATGGGGACATCTGGTGCACTTTCAAAAAGTTGATGACCAAATCTGCAATTTGGCCAAACCACAGGGACCAAAAATGCAATTTACTCAAAAGTTTAAATGGCCCAAACACAAACACAAACAAAATGACCCAAAAATAAACCTAGTCTTCTTCCTTCCTGCCGCATGAAAAAAAAAAAAAAAAAAAAAAAAAAAAAAAACCAAAAGAGATTAAAAAGAAAAAAGAAAAAAGGAAATCATTTGGCGCTGGCTGTTGGCTAACAGCCAACAAGCTTCGGCACGAAACATGCTATGGTGCGCCAATGATGGTTTTGGGCAGCTGGAATGGCGCGAGCCAACCAGCCTTGCGTACCCACATTCGAAACTATACTTGACCAAAAAAATCTGATATCATGTAATATAGCAAAAAAGCTTTGCATTCTTATGCATACACAATCCATATTCAAAACTAAACTTTACCATAATACCACAATGAACAACAAGCAAATGCATTTACTTCTTGTAACAAATTTGCAAATTTATGAAAGGATCATAGATTGATCACTTAAAAACACCAGAATTCTGTGTTTTTTACTTCAAAACAAACAAATGCAACATCAAGATGAGTTGTCATATGTGGTACCAACATGTTGGATGACAAACCTATAGATCTTTCCCTTCAATCGGTCAACTGCTCCAGTCAACACCTCGTCTTGCTTTGAGATCATACGGTCCAACCAGTCGTTCACTCGTTTAAGCTGCGATAAGATCACCTTGATGGGACCCACTTCAGAACTAGTTGGGGAATTCTTCCCGAATACTTGAAAACCGGCATCCAGCGACTCCTCAACAAACTTCAAGAACCATGTTTGCATCTCTTTTTGCAAATTATTTCCCAATTGTATAGTCTCGTTCATCCCGTGGCCTTTCATCCATGGCCCATTAAATGATGCATTAGAAGAAGGAATCATCAAATGGCTTTTGACGGTCTCGGGTAAAGATTGTTTTTGTAAATGGCTTTTCTTTTGGACCTGAGATGGGGACTCAATTCCTTGTGATGCTAGGAGGGAAACAACCTCAAGGTCGGTAGCTAACGCTGCTTCTACCCAAAGAGCAAGGGATTTTGAATGGTCCGTTGGGGTTGCATTATCATAAGCCGTGGTGCGAATATGGTTGCTAGCAACTGATTGAGCTGTTGCAGTTGCTTTTACAACTTCATCATATACAACCATAAACCTATCGATTGTTGGTAACGGGTTTCCAGCCTTTGAGATTGAACATAGATTCGAAAACATGCTGCAAATAGTCAAATACAAAATTATATAGTCAACTATAAGTAAATTGGGTGCAATGATTCAAAGAATCTCAATGTTGTGTGATTAATTGGAATTGTTACTTATAAAAAGTGTATGGTTAAAACGGAACAGGTCAAATGAGTGGAACAGGTTCAAATTCTTCCACAATGTTATTAAATAGAGTTCTATCATAGAAATAGATATTATGAGCAGCAAACCGCACTTGTGCTAAATGACTGGTAAAGATCCTTTAAGTTTCAGAAGTTAACAACACTGACCATTCTGCCGGTACATACTTAATTTAATAATATCTGACATACTAACTATTAGTTAAAAAAATGCTTTTGGACATAAAGTGTGTCGGACTGGATCCATTTCTGCCGGTAAGCAAAAACTTAGAGGTGTCAATTTGTGCCCAAAATAAAATAAAAAATAAAAAATTTGGCTAATTTTGACTACTTTGTAAAAGATTTGGGCACATTTAGCCTCATCTTTTTTTTGAAATGGGCACATTTAGCTCATTGAAAAATTAAATGGGCACAACGGGCACATATTTTCTCTCAATTAGAGAACATTATAATCGTTTTTGAAGAAAAACTTGTATATATAATATATTTAATTTTTTAAATATAAATGAGGTATTACGTTTAAGGAATTTATTTCGTCATTTTCGGTCTTCTATAAAGCGATTTGTATAACATGTGCCAATGCCCGTTTAGCCCATGCCCGTTTAAGCCCGTGCCCGTTCTAGCACGTGCCCGTTCTAGCACATGCCCGTTCTAGCACATGCCCGTGGCCCACCCGGCCTGCCCGTTTTGCCACCTCTACAAAAACTAAATATTTTGTGTTCAAGCTTGTGGGGGCTGGTTTGGCCAAAGAACCCAAACAGGCCAAGACAACAGGGAAATAATGGGCATGAGCTCAAAACTTTTAAATTAAAGCATTTTATTATCATTTAGGCATTGATGATAAGAAAATTTCAAGAATTCATATGGCCTGGTAATAATTTGTATGGTTACCTCAAACTTCTTAAAACAGCTTCAGTCACAAGAGCCTCTTGCAATGCCTCAGCTGCAGCTACCGAAGCCAGATTTCTCCTTTGCATAGCATCCTAGAAATAGTTTAACCATTGATTCAAGTACTTCCAAATTCATAAGATTGGTAATCTTTGGATTTAACATCTATAACAGCTAGTAGTGCTATAATTCAGTACCTGTCCAAGCCTCGCTAGGTTTGAAGAGAGTGCATCTAAAGACACACTACCATCAGTCCACTTCTTTTCATGAAGAGTGATTCCCAGAGCTGTAGTGGTTGATTTCTCAGGCATAGGGGGAGTTTCACACAAGCTAGCTCTTACTTTTTCAACAGTTGGAGAATCATGTACATCACTTAAACGACGAGAAAGAGCAGCCTGGAAATAAATATACCAAGGGTATCGTCATATAGTAGAAGACAACAATATTCAATAACAATAGTATAGGGGTTTTGAAAGAGTCATATAAGGTTGAGAACATGAGATCAAAGTTTTAACTGTATCATTTTTAAAGTCAAACATTTTCAGAACCAATAAGGAGACAATGGATGCAGATAAGCACTTTTATGAGTTCGGATAAGAACTGCTCATCATGTTATCTTAGTGAAATAACTCGATTTCAATAAGTAGTTTGAGATTGCTCATTCCATACTGATTATTTTAGCTGGATTCACAGTTTCAAGTTTAACCATTCTGTTAGACAAGCCAAAATAAATTTATAGTTTAATGTTTGCTTATGAATAAACAGATAAAGTAGTGTTAAGACTTTAGATAAGCTATATGTTAATTCATAAGCAAGCATTAAGCTAGTTAAATAATCAATTCAATCAACCCCTTATTTTGGTGGCTTGAAACCCTGCAAAATTATTCATTAAAACTTGGTAAAATATAATAAAAAGATGATGTTTGAATTTTACCTGAGTTTTTAAAATAGCTTGCAGATCCGGCTTACTTTTGGTAAAGCTCTTCTCTTTTGGTTCTGTAGCTCCAGGCGTTTCATCCCAGTTCTTTCTGTTAGTCTTTGCCGAAGATCCATCTCTCTTTGTAGAAGACCCGACAAGTGCCTCTGAAACCTTTGAAATTTCAGCTGCCAAAGTTGCCATCTTTTTCTTATTACCAGAGTCCGTTGCGGGAGAAACTTTAACTCCACCAGACAACCTCCTTCCCGGTGACATTGACATTCTCCTTGTACTTGGAGATGCTGGTTTCCGTCCATTTGGTGAAGGCTGCCTATATCTAGAAGGCACGATAATAGCTGGCTCTCTTGCAGTCTTCCGGTTCTCCTCTTTAGCCACAACCAAGCTAGGAACCACACACTTTGATGGGGCCGGAGAAGATGATCTTTTAGCTTTTGCAGCTGGTGAAGGGTCCCTTTCAACGACATTCTTTTTCCCTGCTGATATCGACCTCTGTGGCTTCATACCTGGGCTTGAAAACCGCTGAGGAGGCTTTTCCTTGGCTTTTGCTGATTCTTCAAAATTGTTTACATTCTCTCTTGGTGCAAGTACTTGTCTGTTCCTAGCCTGTTTAACAAAGACAAAAAAACATTTATCAACTATCAGCTCCGAAATTATACTAACCACACTAATGAAATAAAGATGTTATGGTTCTTTATGGTAAATCAAAGTACTCTTTCTAACAAAACTTGATACGATAAGTTACGAATTCTTATCACAATACTCCTCATCTGTGTGCTTCTTGTAAAAATATTGAATAAATAAGAGCATTTGAATAAAAACCCAAACATAACTTTTTTTTCCAGAACAAAGAGTAGTGAAAATTGTTAAAATGCACAACACTAAGAAAATTGAAAAGACAATTTGGGGGTGTTTTGATTTGCTTATAATTTCAGAGTAGTGAAAATTGTTAAAATGCACAACACTAAGAAAATTGAAAAGACAATTTGGGGGTGTTTGGATTTGCTTATAATTTCAGGCTATGCTTACTTTAAGCTGTTAAAATTGGTGCTTATATTTTCCAAAAATAAACAAATATGTATTAGCCATTTTCTTCATCTAAACACTCGAATAAGCAAAATAAGCATAAACTGATTTCTTCATCTTAAGCAGGTTTCTACATCCAAGCACTCGACTAATAATAAGCGAAATCAGCATAATCTAATTTCTTGAACCCTAAGCAAGTAAGCAGTTTTCTCCATCCAAACTCTCAAATAGGCGAAATTAGCACAATGTTTAAAATATGCAATAGTATAATGTTTAATCCACCCAAACCTAAAGCAAAATCAGCATATAAAATTCGACAAAGATACACAGTTTACCACAATTCTACCACATTATCATTTATAAACTCCAACCATATAAAAAACACCAAAAAATTAAAATAAATAATCAACCTCATTTTTAACCTCCTTCGACTCCTGAACACTACCGTCACTCTTTTTACTCGACAAATACGCCGCAATGGGATCACCCGACCCATCCAAATCCACCCCACTCTGAATCACAAACTCCCTCTTACTACTCGAAATCCTCGCAATCAACTGCTCAGGACTTCCAACAAACGGATGCCGTCCCGCAATCGGCCTCACACCACTCACACGCGGAACCGGACTATCAAACTCAAACCTCTCAACATAAACAAACTGCCCCAACTGCAACTTATTAGTCAAAATGAGATCCGTATCCTTATCCGACAACGAAACATACGTAGAGTTAACCGAGTCCGATAAGGAAACGTAAAACCCGTGGTTGGGCCAGAGGTCATCGGAACCAGCCGCGAGAGCCGGGACGATGCCGATGACTTGGAGGAGGGGGGAGCGGTGGTCCCCCGTGACTCGAGTGTTGGTGTTCATTGTTTGGAGAAGCTTTAGGAGGATGCCGGGGGTTAACGATGCCATTTTTTTGGAAATTGGATTAGGGTTTGAGATGTGATGGTTAATTTTTGAGGGTTTTTAGTGAGGGGGAAATGAAGGAGCCGTTGTGTTTTTATGTGAGATGTGTGATTTTGAAATATTTTGAAATTGAAATGTGAGTGTGTGGGGACACGTGTGAAGGTAACGGCTTTAAAACGGTTTTAAATTTGAATCTGATTTGTAATCGGATATGATTTGTGGTTTAATTATCGGAGGTGAGTTTTTATTTCAGGCAACAAATTTTCTTAGCAAATGATGTACGTATTTATTTAGCATAGCGGTAAACATCTCGATCAATTTAACTCTTAAGATCTTCTAAGTTTACGATTTCGTTAAGCAAAACCGGTTAATCTTTCATAGGATCTCGATCTTACCATAAGATCGTAAGATTTCGATACTACTTCCCTTTAATTAATGTTAGTACAAATCTTTGGCACACTCCCAGACCTAGGTTAGACTAGCTCTTGGAGGGTAGATCTTGCACCAATTACTTCTTGTTCACTGCTAAGATAAAAGTAGCACCGTTAGTCTTACCGCGGAAGGGGGATTCCACGGTTGGCCTCCGGTGTGAGAGTAAGTATATTTGTTTAGAGAGGTAATTTAAGTGCGGACTAGGAGTAGTAAACGCAGTTAGGTGTGGTAATAAATGAGATGGGAGTATTTATACTACCCATATACTTACTGTAGCTACCTCGAAACTCTGCATATTAATTACTGAGTAGGTAATTGTCAGAGCAGCGCATGGCTGCGCCATACCTTAGTAGGTAAATGTCAGACCAAGTGGAAGACACAATCCCACAAGATCTGGCTTTAGCCAGTCGCGGCAGGATAGCTGTCGACATCGGATTAGATCCCCGGACTTGAGAGGCCGGGGATGATCTTGTCCGGATTGCGGGATTAGAATATGCCGTGGTATAGGACGTTAGTCATGCCCGGCCCAATGTGCTAGGGTCCGGGGATACTATACACGATCAAGTCCCCCCAGTCTAGTATACTTGTTTAATTTGAAGTGCAAGTGTTCTAGACTTTATATTTATTTTTCGCGGCTATTTGGAGGTTGCGGCGTTGTGCCGGCCGTGGTAGTATCCGCGGTTGGTTTGGAGTGTGTCCGATGTTGCTGACTGGACATTCCACTTTCCATGTGGTTGGTGGTGACAGGCTGTCATGGGGAATAGCGAAGTGTTTTCACCCACACAATTACTGACTGATTTGACGTTTCTGCGGCTGGCCGTTGATTTTCTCCATCTGTCCAGATCTGTGACCGTTCAATAAACGTCCGGAGACGTGGCAATTTTGTGGCCTTGCGATTGGATCTGTTAACACGTGCGTGTGTAGCTATAAATACTGAGATTTACACCACTTTTAAACTTTTTACACACAGTTAAAAATTTTCCTCTCCCCTAGAAACAAGAATTCCTTCCGCCTTTGTTTCGCTTGCCCTGTATTTCCGGACTTTAATATCTTCAGGTTAGATTTCTGTTACATTTGCTCTTCATTTACCATTTAGAATGGCTCATATCAGTACGTTTACCTCCAAACTTAGTCAAGAAGATGTAAATACATTTTGTGATAAGTATAAGATTCCAGGGTATCTCCTACCTACTGCGCCCGGACCTAGGGATACCATTAGAGATGCCCCGGACGGAATGATAGGTGTATATACTAGGTTTTTCGAGTTTGGTAACTTTAGGATTCCCCTTTCATTGTTTTTGCTCCGCGTATTGGAGTATTTCCAGATTCACCTATCACAGCTATCTGTGCTAGCGGCTTGTAGGGTTAGCCATTTTGAGATTCTTTGCCGCGTCCATGGTGGTGTACCGACTATAGATTTGTTTAGGCATTTTTATTATGCGGGTGTTAACAATGGTTGGATGTCGTTAGAGAAGAGAAAAGGCCCAAAATCTTTGGTTGTCCCCGTCTGCTATACTAGTGCCCTAGATTCGGTTAAGAACTGGAAGGACCATTTCTTTTTTATTAAAAATACCATCTTTCCTCTGGATATTCCATGGTTTGAGGGAACTTCTGTGGACCGCGATCCTCCGCCTTCCGACGCGGGTGTGGATTTAGAGTTGTTGCGGCGCCTGGATACTAAGAGGGCTCCATTTAAGAAATATCCGGAGGAGTTTCTGAACCTCATAGGTTTGAGTCAAACTTGGGATGATGATAGTGCCCGCCCCACGTTTCTACAGCCGGATGAAACGGGTGGGTTGAATGGATTTGCATCTATTTTTGCTTTCTATTTGTGTGCTTCCGCGTCTAATTAATTTGCTTTGCTTTGCAGAGATGGACTTGTTCTCCTATATCAACCAGCCGGACGTATTCAAGGTAAAGGTCGGGGAGCGAACTTTGGATAAGGACGAGAAGTCTTTGCGGGCTGAGACCGCCACACGTGTTCTCCGACCGCAGGAGGGTATAGTGAAGGTGGTGCAACATACGGTCGTTGACGAGATTGCTGCGGCTAAGGAGGGCAAGAAAGCCGGGAAAAAGAGGGTAGTTATTACGGTGCCGGATCCACCCAGAAAGAAAAAGAAGCTGGTCCGCAAGGATGCTGCGGATGGATCTGGTATGGGTTGTTTATAATACCTTTGCGTGTCGTTTTCTTTTCTTGCTGTTTTGTATCCGTACTTACACGTTTGCGTTTTTCAGCTGACCCTTCCGCGGAAGGTCATATTATTGTTGATCTGGAAGATGAGTCGGGGTCAGGCTTGGGCCGCTCCGGTCCTCAGACGGACGAGGGAATTACGAAGAACAGTACTTTCATTTCTTCTTCGTCCCACACACCTACTCAAGAGCGTTCAGAGGGGAATTCTGAGACTCCTCATGCGGATATTAATGAGTCTGAGAATGTGGAGTTTCAAATGCCAAATCTTGAGGTATCTGATCAGGACAAAACTTCCGGACATGCTGAGGGCGTGATTGCCTCGTCTAGTCATGCGGTTGATAAAGAAGAGGATGCGGGTGAGTCTGATGATTTAGAGAAGTCTGTATCTGTTGAGACTGCGGACACCTCTTCTACTTATGTCCCCAGGTGGTTGTCTACGAATGGTTTCAAGATGGACGATCCCTGGGTCTGCCGAAGTATTGTTGACAATGTCGCAACTCCAGTGTTTGCGTCTGCTATGAGAAATATGTCTAATGAAGATTTGATGAATGACTTCAATAAGTTATCTGCTCATCAGATTTGTGTTAATTCTGAGGTGCGACTGAGGTTGGAAAACACCTTGTACCAGAATAGCAGGTTGAGGAAGAATCTGGAAGGGAAGAAGAAGATGGTTGTTGAGTTGAAGGCTAAGTTGTCCGAGGTAGAGAGTGAGAATGCCGGGGTCATGGCTATCCGCGACCAAGTGTCTTCTTTGCAATCGGTGGTGAATGATAAAGATAAGGAGCTGGAAGAGCTCCGGGCTGAGGTTAAAAGGTTATCTCCGGAAGTGGAAACATTGATTGGGAAAAATGCTGGGCTGGCTGCGGAAGTTGTAGAACTTCGTGGTGAAAAGGAGGGGTTGGCGGAAAAAGTGTCCGGCCTAGAAGTTCTTTGCGACACTCTCCAGCAACAGTTTAAAACCGAGACGGAGAAGATTGTCGAGGATAGTATGAGGGCTGCCCATGCCACCTTTGAGAATCATCTTGCGGAGATGGATAAAAGGTTGGTCGCGATCAATGAAGAATTTGACACAGAACTCTTTCCCCAGACTCTGAGGGCTGTTGAGGGCCGCCGGTGGGTCATTGGCCACGGGCTTAGGTATGTTATTGAAAAATTTAAAGAGTCCGAGGATCTGAAGCTGAGGCTTGGTGGTTGTATTTCCGCGGCCATTAAGGACGGGGTACGTCAGGGGTTGGAGGCCGGGGTTGTGCATGGGTCGCAGGGCATAAAGCTTGATCAGATAGAGGCCTACGACCCAGAAGCCAAGCAGCGTTATGAGGAGTCCGTGGTCAGGTTGTCTAAAGTTCCCTTCCCTTTGTTGGATTCTTTGGAGGAGTGTCGGGATGCACCGCTTGAGTACCTGATGGCGAAATTGGTTTTAGAGGAGCATCGTCACCCTGGGTCGGGGGAGCTTACCTTTAAACCCCCGGTTGCGGAGGAGACAGTTCTGCCGGAGTCCGTGCTTCGGTTTGTTACACGTCGTCCGCGGGCTATTGCAGCCTACAAGGAGTTCAAGAACAAGAAGTATGGGGTAGAGTTTGATTACACCGACAAGGGTCTTGCTATTGTGCTTCCTACCCCCGTTTCTTCTCAGCCTTCCTCCGTTGCTGGGCCAGTTGGTCCTTCAACTATTGATGCGTCTTCCGGACCGGAGACTACCTTGCCCAAGGATGGTGATGCTAAACATGATGACATGTTTGATTCTTCTATTCTTGACTCTCAGAACCCTGAGAATTAGTTTTCTGCGGCTGCTTTTTAGGGGATATTTTGACTATATCTGCCTTGCCGCAATCTTGTGAAGCTTTTAAACATCAGCTTTTTTGGTAAGTGTACTCCGGATGAATGCATCCGTGTATTTTGTAGTAGTTTTTTTTTTTCCCGGATGAATGTATCCGCGTATCTTGTTATCGTTGGTGAATACAACTTAGACTTTTTGTACGTGTAATAACACTTGGGTATTATTTTCTTGTTGGTGCCAGGACTTGTATGTCCGGACTTTACTTTACCATCTTTGTGTACCCGTACTTAGGATTTCCGGGGATGGGTTTAACTGGTCAATGGGTTTGCAATACCACTTATATGCCTTTAATAATTTGAGGTACAATGTCCTCATGCCGGGCTTGTGAGGCCACTTACGCGTCCGGATTTGAGGTCCGGGTTATGCATGCAATAGAACTAATATAAAAGATGACACGTAAATTTTTAGAAAGTGTTGCGGAGTTGATCAGACCCCGCATATCATTTAAGGATGTAATAAACTCCTGCGTTCAGACTAAACTATGACCGGATACAACGGTTACAAAAGTTAGGAGTACTTACAAAAGATATAGAAGTTGGTATGAGCTCCCGCGGCCGGATTGAACCGTGACCGGGTACAAAAGATAGGAGCGCTTATACTTAATTACAAATAGCATTTCTTAAGGTGCCGGATGTTCCAAGTCCGGGGTATATCCCTACCATCTTGCCCTCTGAGCGTATAGGCTCCTTTCCCCAAGGCTTCCACGACTTCATATGGGCCTTCCCATTTGGGGCCCAGCTTGCCGGTGTTTTCCACAAGACTTGCATCATTGCTGCGGTAGACGAAATCTCCTGGCTTAAAGCTCTTGCCGCGGACTTTAGCATTGTAATACTTCTCCATTTGGGTTTTACTTTTTGCTTTCCTGGATTGCCGCGACCTCTCTTCTTTCTTCAACTAAATCTAGATTTAGCTGTAGGTCTTCATCATTTGTTATTGGGTCAAACAAAGCGCATCTTAGAGATGGCATTCCGATCTCGACTGGGATGACAGCCTCCGTCCCATAGGTCAGAGAGAACGGGGTGTCCCCATTGCTTGATTTGATCATAGTTCTGTGCGCCCATAGCACATGCGGAACTTCTTCCAGCCAGTCCCGGCTTCCTTGATCAATTCGTGCTTTGATTCCTTCGCCTAGGCTCCGGTTTGCTCTTTCTACAAGTCCATTTGCCTGGGGGTGCTTGACCGATGCAAATCGTTGTCTGATGTTGAGCTTGTCACACCAATCCTTGAAGGGGTTGTCCCGAAATTGCTTTGCGTTGTCCGCGACTATTTCTCCCGGAAGTCCGAACCTGCATACAATGTTATCCCACACAAACTTCTTAACCTGATTGCCAGTGATTGTGGCGAGGGCTTTGGCTTCTATCCATTTGGTAAAGTAATCTATTGCCACTATCAGGTATTTGATCCTTCCTGGGGCTTCTGGGAATGGGCCGCAGATGTCTATTCCCCATTTGTAGAATGGCCAGGGGGAGGTGATGGGATTTAACTTTTGTTGAGGGTTCCTGGGAACCGGTCGGTGTACCTGGCAGTCCTGACATTTATCTATGATTTCCCTTGCGTCCTTGTGCATTGTAGGCCAGTAGTAGCCGGATCTGATTGCCTTGGCTACAATAGACCGCGGTCCAGAGTGCATGCTGCACGAGCCCTCATGGATTTCTCTGATTACGTAGTCCGCCTGTGCCGGACCTACGCATCGTAACCACGGTTCTAGAAAAGACTTGCGGAATAATACCCCGTTGATAACAGAGTATTGTCGTGCCTTGATTTTCAATTTTCTGGCTTCTTTTTGATTTGCCGGGAGTACTTCGTCCTTTATGTAGGCTATGAGGGGGGTCATCCACGTCTCCTCTTCTTCTTCTACTACGGCCATTACTTCCTTTTCTTCTATGGATTTTACTTTCAATGTTTCGACAAGGACTTGTTTTGACAAATGAGCGAAACTGGTGGAGGCTATTTTGCTTAGAGCATCTGCCTGTTTGTTCTAGCTGCGCGGCACCTGTCTGATGGAGAACTTGCGGAAGCTTTGTATCAAGGCCTTAGCTTTTGCTAGGTACGAGGCCATACTCTCTTCCTTGGCTTCGTAAGCCCCATTAATCTGGTTTGCGACCAGCCGGGAATCAACATTCGCGGATAAGTGTTGGACTCCCATTTGCTCAGCTATCCTTAAGCCTGCTATTAATGCTTCATACTCCGCTTCATTGTTAGAGGTATCAAACTCAAATCTTAATGCATAAGTAAATTCCACACCTTCAGGGTTTGTGAGGATTAGGCCTGCTCCGGACCCTTCTTGGCAAGATGATCCGTCCGTATATAAACTCCAAGGCTCGACATATGGATGTTCTTCCGCAGCTTCAACGGTTGCCGGAGTTCTTTCTTCCGGGATTTCCGCAATGAAGTCAGCTAGCACCTGTCCCCTTATTGATTTCCGCGGCCTGTAGTTGATGTCATGTTCTCCCAGTTCTATAGCCCACTTAGCCAATCTCCCGGTTTTTTCTGTTTTTGCGAGCATTTGTTTGATGGGCTGGTCCGTGATAACAACTATTGGATGCGCCTGGAAGTATCTCTTTAATCTCCTGGCTGCATGAATTAGCGCCAGAACCAATTTTTCCATTGGGTCATAATTTACTTCCGGGGGTTGCAATGTGCGGCTGATGAAGTAGATGGGTTGCTGGACCGGCCCTCTTTCCACCAGCAGGACTGCACTGATGGCTTCCTGTGCCGCGGATAAATACATAAGTAGTTCTTCCCGCGGTTGTGGAGCCGCCAGGGTGGGAAGGTTAGCTATATGATTCTTCATTTCCTTGAATGCTTGCTCCGCTTCTGGTGTCCAATGAAAGTCACTCTTCTTGATGCATTTCTTTAATGTCTTGAAGAACGGCAGGGATTTTTCCGCTGATTTCGACAGGAAACGGTTGAGACTTGCCAACTTACCATTGAGGCTTTGCACTTCTTTGAGTGTGCGGGGAGAGGGCAACTGGGCCACCACCGCGGATTTATCCGGGCATGCCCCAATCCCGTTTTTGTTGACCAAATGTCCTAAAAACATTCCTTCTTCTGCCCCAAAGGTGCACTTCTTTGGGTTTAGCTTCATGTTGATTTTCCTCAACGTTTTGAAGGTTTCCTCTATATCTCTTAACATCTCCGTTTCCGAATGGCTTTTAATTACCAAATCGTCCACATATACTTCTAGATTTCTTCCAATTTGTTTCTTGAAAGCCTTATCCACCAATCGTTGATAGGTAGCTCCTGCATTCTTTAGTCCGAAAGGCATTTTTTTATAACAAAATATACCTTGGTTCGTGTGAAAGGCAGTTTTTTCCTCGTCTTCCGCGGCCATTTGAATTTGGTGATACCCTTTGTATGCGTCTAGGAAGCATTTGAATGTGTAGCCGCAGAGGGATTCAACTTTGTGGTCAATCTCCGGTAGGGGGTAGCAGTCTTTTGGACATGCCTTATTTAAGTCTTTGAAATCCACACACATTCTCCAAGTTCCATCACTTTTTTTAACCAAGACCGGATTTGACACCCAGTCGTGATAATGGACCTCACGCATTATGTCCGCCTCTACCAACTTTGCCACATCTTCATTGATGGCCTTGTTTCTTTCAGGAGCTTGTCCGCGCTTCTTTTGCCTTATTGGCGCGTACCCTTCCCGAATATTGAGTCTATGCTCTGCTGCGTTCCGCGGCACGCCCGTCATATCCGACGGTTGCCAAGCGAAGATATCCAAGTTATTCCTCAGCAAATCACACAGGTCTTTCTTCCCCTGATTTGTCAAACTTCCCCCTAGTGTGACTGTTTGGTCCGCAAACTCGGGATGTATAGCAACTTTTACGCCATCTTTGACTGGAACTTCTTCAAAATTCTGCTGTGATGACGATTCTGCTATTGTACGGCATTCTATGGGCACCATTTTGTCACTATGTATTGTGACCACTCCTCCTTTCGTGGGGAATTTGATCATACCGTGGGCCGTAGAGGGAATGAGCTTAAGCTGTCTTATCCCCGGTCGGCCTATTATGCCGTTGTATTGGGAGGGCGATCTGACAACCATGAAGTTCATCCAAGCACTTGAGGAGTTCTCTTCATCTGCTAAGGTTACTTCCAGCAGAATTTGCCCTAAAGGCCACGACAACTCTCCACTGAATCCAAGCAGGGGGGTCGCAGCAGGGATCATTCTTTTCTTGACTTCTGGACTCAAACGATTGAAGCAATGTTCGTACAAAACCTCTGATGCGCTTCCATTATCCACATACATTCGGTGTACATGATGTCCGCCTACTTCTGCCTTTATCACCAGCGGATGATCGTCCCAATCATCCTCCCGTATGGGAGGGAAAGATATTTCCATATTGGGGTAGGCGTCAGAGGTTGTTTTCTGCTTCACCTTCCGCGGCCAGGCCTGTATCATAAATATGGCCGGAGCTTTATCTTTAGCCGCGGTTTCTTTCTTTCCTCCCTTGGAGGTTCCGCCTTTTTGGGTCCCGTTCTTGATCTCTTTTACCAAATGTGCCAGCTGTCCTGATCTGACTGCTTCCTCAATTTGTCTCTTCAACTGAAAACATTCGTCAGTGTGGTGGCCTTTTTCTCTGTGAAAATCACAGTATTTGTCTTTGTTTCTGAACTCGGCCGGACTTGACATTGGCGGTGGGGCCGTAATTTTGACTGAATCCATTGCCAGAATTTCTTTTGGTGTTTTTGTGAGGGGCGTGAATCTATCGCTCCGCCTTCGGTCTGCCCTAGAGCGCTGTTTGAATTCTGTCTTCCTGTCAAAAGGCTGGGCATTGGTTGTCCGGGATCCTCCTTCGCCGGACTTCCATGTGGAACGGTCATGTTTTTTCTTAGATAAGTTTGCCGCGGCAGTTTCCCCTCGGACGAAGGCGGTGGTAATCTTCCACATCTCGTCCATGGTCTTTGGAATTCGGTCATTAAGCCTCTTGATTAACTCCGGGTTGTTAATACCGTGCATAAACCCTGAGACTCTCATGCATTCCGGGGCACCCTTCACTTGCATGCTTTCTGTCTTGAAACGATCAACGAATGCCGTGGTTGTTTCCCCTTCTTTTTGTTTGATATGATGGAGCTCTACCGGGTCTTTAGTATACTTCTTTTGTTGGAGGAAATAAGATAGGAAGTACCTCTTGAGGTCTTCAAAGTTATCAATGCTTTCCGCCGGCAAGTCGTCAAACCACATTCGAGCATGCCCCATGAGAGTGGAGTTAAACATATGACACCATGTGGGCATGGCCCATCGTTCTACTTTTGCCGCGGTGCAGAAGCTTTTCATGTGGTCCTCCGGATCTCCGGTTCCATCGTAAGTCTTGACATTATTAGGCATTCTGGTTCTTTTTGGGAATTTGAAACCCCGAATCCTTAATGTGAATGGATTAGCGTCTTCAACGTCGTAGGGATGATAAAGATCATCCTCCTCCCCTTTACTTTTTCCAGACCTCGCCCCCCAGTATTCCCCCGCACTGTCGTCACTTTCTACAGGTGTTTGCCTCCGCGGTCGTTCGTGACTTGAGTATGCGGACCTGCTTCTAGTTCTATGTTCCCTAGAACGAGGGACGCGGCTAAGGGTTGGGCTGGGCGACCTTTTCCTGTTACTTTCCGGGTATCTTTCCGCACGAGGACGCTCCTCTTGTCTGTAACGCTCTGCTTCAGCCCTGCGTTCTCTTCTGGCACGGCTTTTTGTTTTAAGTCTAGAGAATACATCCGCCTTCTTCTCTCCTAGGCGTGACTTGACATCCCCCCTCCTTTCTCCCAAACGGGTGAAAACAGTAGGTCGGGGATATTCCCTTTCTTTGTCACCGTCCCAAGGTTCCTTGCTAAGCCTAGAGAAAATGCTTCGGGAGTAAGAACTTTCAGAGGGCCCTGACCTGTAACTAGGGCTAGATTTCCGCCTCTTCTCATTCTTTCGTTCCCATAGGGATCTTGACTGGGAGTTTCTGGATAGCCCTTGCGGGGAAAGGTCTTCCCGCGACTCATCCTCGAACTCAAGGCGAGTCCTTACTTGATTTAGCTTTTCTGCGTGGACCTTTTCGGACATCAGTGGCAGCAACCGGTCGTAGTGCTGATCGCAAAACTTCCTGATTGCTTCATCCGGAAGGGATTCCGCATGGAGTTCCTGCTCCTTGTTTTTTTCCATACTACGAGTGTTACGCACGGTGGAAGGTTCCTGGGAAGGAGAAGGATTGTTGTCTTGATTGCTCATGGTAGATTTTTCTTCCTTTTGAAAGGCAGTTTGTGTAACTGGTCCCACGGATGGCGCCAAATGTTAGTACAAATCTTTGGCACACTCCCAGACCTAGGTTAGACTAGCTCTTGGAGGGTAGATCTTGCACCAATTACTTCTTGTTCACTGCTAAGATAAAAGTAGCACCGTTAGTCTTACCGCGGAAGAGGGATTCCGCGGTTGGCCTCCGGTGTGAGAGTAAGTATATTTGTTTAGAGAGGTAATTTAAGTGCGGACTAGGAGTAGTAAACGCAGTTAGGTGTGGTAATAAATGAGATGGGAGTATTTATACTACCCATATACTTACTGTAGCTACCTCGAAACTCTGCATATTAATTACTGAGTAGGTAATTGTCAGAGCAGCGCATGGCTGCGCCATACCTTAGTAGGTAAATGTCAGACCAAGTGGAAGACACAATCCCACAAGATCTGGCTTTAGCCAGTCGCGGCAGGATAGCTGTCGACATCGGATTAGATCCCCGGACTTGAGAGGCCGGGGATGATCTTGTCCGGATTGCGGGATTAGAATATGCCGTGGTATAGGACGTTAGTCATGCCCGGCCCAATGTGCTAGGGTCCGGGGATACTATAGGATCTCGATCTTACCATAAGATCGTAAGATTTCGATACTACTTCCCTTTAATTAATAAGTAATAAACTATAACGTAATGTTTGGTACGTCGTAATGAGATGACGGAATGAAAAAATATTATATTTATTTACAATTATAGAATACAATGACTCATTATATTGAATCACCCATTACATCAAAAATCATTATTTTCATTCATTAAGGATCCTTTATTTTTTTTATTACATCTTGGAATAGAATCATAATTACAAAAGCCCTTTTATTAACTATCCACTAAACAAAAAAATATATCATCAAAGGTTATTTTAGTCTTTTTATTATCGATTACATTCCATTTATCATAAGAACCAAACATAAGTATAATTGTAATGCGCCATTCCATTACTTCATTTATTCAATTACGACGTTTATTCCATTCCGTCATACCAAACAGGCCCTAAATAAATGAATTTTGCTAAAATAAAACAATAAAATAGGTGTAGATAATTATAAATGTTTTATATGAGTAAAATATATAGATCTTCAGATTAAAAAATCCAGTGTACTTAATCACCAATTATATATTTTAGTATTTTAAACAATTACCCGTTGATTTTCACATAATTATGACTTTGAGAACTCTTCTTTCTTCATGAATTTGCTATTCAATCAGCTTTTAATACGAATTTTAGACATATAAGACATTTAAACATTAAGTAGGATATTCCGATCTAGATCCGATCTAACGATTTTAATCTTGCAAAAGACAAAAATGATCCATATTAGGATATCGATTTTGACAGCCTTTGTATTTAGGGCTATGTCTGGCAAAATGATAAAATAAGCCAAAACTGCTTCAATTTTTATTTTTATTATATAAGTGTTTGACGAATTAGTTGAAACTATGTTTTATTATTGTAAAATTACATAAGCAAATATCAAATTAAATTCACATATAATTTAAGGTGTTGCATATACAATCATATTATTTTGAAAGGTAAGTAGGTTATTTGACTAATTAAAAGCTATACTCATTTTTAAAAGTTATTTTCATTATAGCTTATAAATCTTTCATAAACTTGTGTGACAAACGAAAAGAAAAAAAGATTATTGTTTGAGCAAATTTTGATAGATGCTCTTTAGCCTTGATCCTTAGTGTAATATACTAAAATCTGGAATAACATTTTAGTTAGTAATTTGAATTTACCCTAAGTTTAATTTATGAATAAGTGATATATAAAACCATATGTTATAAAATAATTACACATTATTAATATTTATTCTAAACTAACTTAACTAAAATACTCAACACATTTCCTTTTTCAAAATTTTTTAAGAACCGATTTTATCACTGAAGACATCACACTTTTCCTGTGGAAGATAAGCATCATTTGTCCCTTTTCCTTAATTAGCCGCACGGTTTGATGAGACAATTAACAAGCCCAAATCTTCTTAACCTTTTAGAAGATACGATCCAATTACTCCTGCCTTATCATCTCACATGCTTTTCCCTTTCTCCTTAAACCGTATAATACATCTTTGGTCTCTCCTCTTCACACCGAAACAAACACAAACAAGAAACTAAACCTAATCTCATTCTTGCTGCCAAGAAAGAAGAGAAAAGAAGACTTGCAGTGGGGTGATCGGTTGTAACAGCTTGGGGTTCTACTTGTTGCAGCATTGGTGTCCTTTTTGTAGCAGCTTTGGGGTGTTTTGTGTGGTGATCGTATAAGCTAAGTCCTATTGTTTTTTTCTTGTTCCTAGTCGACTCCCTTGTTTTAGTTTAAGGTACCCATTCACTAAAAAATCTGTCATACACTTGCTTATACATGAAACATATATGATATACGACTGAAATTAAATTTAGAACACGTTATGATACTCGTTAATATACATGTATGTCAAATCAGGTTATGCTTCTTTCAAGTATATGAACATGAAACACATAAACCTAATCTAAAACATGCGATGTCGAGCCTTGTTATTTCTGTCGACCTAATCAGTTTTCTCTAGCCCTAGACCTATGTTTTTGAAGCCCTAATATGAACATTAATGACACATTTATTATGATATAAAACCTGGAAACCCTATGCAATTAATTAAGGGCGATTAGGGCTTGAAAGGGTTTAGGGGTTTGTTATGATTTATGTGTTGCATGCTGTCCAGAAATTGGGTCGATTTGCAAGAAGTATAACTTAATGATACCAACGTGTTTTTGTATGATTTTTAAGTCTAAAACTGAGTTCATGAAGTTTACTATCTGAATATCAAATTTCGTGGTCATTGGAGGTCGGGAAGACAGTCTTTTGATTTTTAGAAGATTAAGTGTCAAATATGTATTTTGGGTCTAAAAAATCAGTCAGTTCTTATGATTTTTAATTCTTAAACCATAACGAATTAGAACCCCTAATTTTAGCAAGTGAATATTCAATATGTTAGTTAGTTATTGGAATTTTTGTGGATTTTTCTTAAAGGTCTAGATATATTTAATAAATACAAACTTTTCGGGTATACCATCAGGTCACTTTCTGGGACAGGTTTGAAATATAATTTTTGTTTGGGTACTTGCACTAATAGATAAAATCTGTAAAAATTAGGGGAAGTAATAGACATATAGGTGTCACTGGTAAAATTGGTAGAACCTCAGGAGATTGTTTGATGTGTCATTAAAATCATAAGAAACGGTACCAGATTCACATGTGGAACCCTAAACCTATTAAGAAGTAACTTTGAGTAATAAAATCCTTTATGACATTAAATAAACACATAAGTAATATATGGTATTAATTCGTGTAGATCCGGTGAAGAAGGAGTGACTCTTGTTCCTTGTGTTCTTTCATTGTTTGCTTTCATTTCCTTAAGGTACAGATATTCTATCCTTTATCAGTAAGGATTTCCCTCATGACTTGATTCCTTAACTTTTGTTATTTTGATATCATGATCCATATCACATTCATTGCTTTGACATTTGTTTGAAATTGCCATATAATGCTATGATTATTCCATTTAGATATTTCCTTGTTTGGACAATCTATGATTGTTCTCCGTTGTTTATTTGGGAAAAACTTCACACAAATGTAACAAACTTTTAAAAGTGTTCCAATTAAGTCACTCAAACTTTTTTTGTCTCAATTAAATCACTCAACTTTATGAGGGTGTTCCAATACTATATAATTTACCTCTTTAATAGGTAAACATGCTTACGTGACATTTTTATTTTTTTTAATAATAATGACATGGAATTTCTATGCTTATGTGGCATTTTTGTTTTTTTAATAATAAATAACATGGAAATTATTTATTTATATGGATTGAAAGTTTAAATGTAGTTCACTTAAATAGTGTTAATTTATATTAAAAAGATCCTTACAGAAGCATACATATCGACGTGTGAAACTATCTTTCCAAGAACTCGATGATACTGGATAAGCATTAATTCAAAAATTCGTAGTATATCCACACAAAAGTTCCCAGTACATTCAAACCAAATTTCCAGGTCATGAGTTTAAACACTAAAAAATTCAGAACCACTTCAAAAATTCCACACAAGGTTCAAACAAAAATTTAAACAAAAAATACTTAGTAGCATCAAACGTCCCAAACGAAATAAGAAACAAACAACAATCTAAAGAAAGATTCTACTAGCCAACATTCTTATGACTAGTGAGACTTGTTGAGACGAATTTTTTACGCCTACCTTTTGGCCTCGCTATTTTTGGTTGTGGGTATTTTTTCTCGTTCTTGCAAGACTTGATATTGTGTCCAACTCCTTGACAATTTTTACATGTCATTTTTCTTCTAAATGCAACCTTTGCGTTCTTGTTCACTTTCTCCATAGCGTCTCTTTTCCTCTTTATTGTTGGTCTACCGGGCATTCGTCTTTCTTTTGGAGGTAGTGGTTTGATATCATCAATTTTGGGCCAATACATACTTCCTTTTAATGGTTTGATAGAGTGTTTATATACTTCCTTGAACATGTCCTTTTTAAACCAATAACTGGCATAAGTTTCCACGTCCTTGTTCATGAAGGTTAACACTGCTACAGTATTCGGATTTCTTTCCATGAATGCGACTCGAATGCGCGAATTAAACTTTCAATCCATATAAATAAAGAATTTCCATGTTATTTATTATTAAAAAAACAAAAATGCCACATAAGCATAGAAATTCCATGTCATTATTATTAAAAATATAAAAATGCCACGTAAGCATGTTTACCTATTAAAGAGGTAAATTATATAGTATTGGAACACCCTCATAAAGTTGAGTGATTTAATTGAGACAAAAAAAGTTTGAGTGACTTAATTGAAACACTTTTAAAAGTTGGTTACATTTGTGTGAAGTTTTCCCTTGTTTATTTATATCATTTGACCTATTTGTAGGAAATACCCATCTTGATTGTGTGGATCTATTCGGGTGGTCTTGGATCTTGAAAGATCAAGAATCCCATGGTGAGTTAGTGAGATGTTAGAGAGAGAGGGAACCCTTTGAGAGAAAATCTGGAAATATTAGATTAATGTGTGAAGAGTTCCAACCCTTCCCAAGTGTGGGAAGGGGTATTTATACTTCTACATAATAGTGCCCCTAGTGGGCTGTGGAGTGAGCTGACAGTGGGGAAAGCCCCGACCCACTCCACAAATATAAATACGACTAATACTATTAATACTAATACTAATAATACTAAGCTAATATAAATAAGCCTACGAGCTATATAAATGCTAATTAGATGCTCGGGGTGACCGAGCCTTCATCTGAATATTTATATTCCTAACAATCTCCCCCTAAGGGAGGTCACCCCGGAAATAATAATTTGAATTCTAGCATTCTTTCTTCTGAACTTGTCTTTATAGCTCGTAGTCTTTGATTCTTCAAAGTCTTGAATCTTTGTGCTTTCAGCAGTAATGATTTGATGACTGATTGATTGTCTTGGATGATCTTTGAGTATTCTTCGACTTTATCATCCAACATTTGTTTCCAAGTCATCTTTCAGCAGTATGTTTCCATGTGATGTGTTATTCTTTGAGCCGACATGCTCACACTATTTGGTGTCATGATCTTTAGCATCAGAGTTTGCAGAAGCCGTGTTAAAGGTCTTTTAGGTTGATCATGACTTTGTTGAGTTACAATGATGATGTAGTGTGAACATGTGGTAGAGGATTGGCATCTTTTCTGCAACCAGCTACAACAGCAACCAGCTACAGCATTCCACAGCTACAATCGCCAGAAGTTCCTGCATACGACAGTTAGCAACAAATCGACCGGTACTTACAGGTTCGAACTTCGAGATTGTTAACAGCATAGTGTGAAAACTCTCTCTAATCCTTACCAAGACCGTTCCTAATCGAAAACCCACAGAGGGCTTTTTAAGATCGAACCGTAGCACATCAACGATTAGGTGAGTCGCTGGAGATCACTCCACGACTGTAGACCGTTAGAAACCGCCGTGACCACTAAGCGTAATCCACGAGGAATTACCGAAGTGACCTGCTTTCAGGGCTGCTTGATGTTGACCCTGGCAGGAATTTCCATTCAATCATTGAGAATTACATTAGTAAATTCCCTCACAAATGTTCTGGCAGATTGCTAAGATCTGCGTAGGACTCATAAGTTTACAACTGGTGTCCTTAATGTTGAACAACCAGTGTAGAAATAATTCGTGTCCCTATGAGATCTTATTATGCATCTCGTGGCTCTAGACTCTATTGTGCGTTTTGATTTAGAGAGCGGAGGCTGGAGAGAACTGCCACCTATTCAATATCATCTAACTCGGAGTGAGAGAGACGATAGGAATGTATTGAACTCCGTGACAAGTGAAACAAGAGTCCTTTGAGGGACCTTGAGTGGCTAGGGAGGGTTGTGCAGCGTATCACTGGGTCCATGATACTTTGTCTTCAATGCCAGCAATCAACTGAGTGATTCTGACAGCGTATGTATTGACCCGGTTTCTGCCTAAGTTGTAAGGAGGGCTATTTCTTTTCACCCTTTATCTTTACAATTCTTTTTCATTCTTCAACCCCTTCAGTGCTTACCGAGACTTCATTACTAGTACCTTGTTGGGTTTGTTCCAGTACTAGCTCCATCTCAGTCGGCACTCTTCCCTTAATCACACTTTTCTCCTTTTTAATCATACCTAAGGACTTCTACACTAACTAGTGGATTGTCCCTGGGTAGATCCCTCCGGCTCTGGCGGGATCGTGGGAACTTGAGCCTAACCTAACCATCCTTATAACTCCATGCATTAATTAAAATGGTCGGTCTTTGGTATTCATCCACGATTGCCAAACCAAATCTTTGAAAAATCTCTCAAAGTGTTCATGATTCTGAAGAACATTTTTGCAAACACTTGAGAGTTTTATATTTTTCAAATGCTCCCCCTCAACATGTGCTCGGTTGATTGTTTTATAAATTTGCACATGTTAGGTAGAGCTCGCACTTTTTGAATTGATTGATTTTCCAAGAACATGATCATCGCGAGACACGCTTACATCACTAGTAAACTAGCTTGAAATTATTACCCGTCCAGATCATATTCAAGGAAGATCGCTCGAAATCGGTACATTCTACTCAGACACGTCCTTTGCGAGACACGCTTACATCACCAGATAAACTGGCTTGAAATTATTACCCGTCCAGGACATGTCCTTTCGACTACTGACTTTAGCTATCGTCAATTCATTGGTGAAGTCTGAGCCTTGCTCACATAAGATGCATGCCAAATCCTTTGCTCCCCCTCAATAAGTGCATTGGTATACAAAAGAGTTTAGCACTTACTGGAGAGCTTACTTTCACATTCAAAACATTTTGCTCCCCCTCAATATGTGCCTTGGTATACAAAAGAGTTTAGCACATATGGGAGAGCTTACACTTAAATCCAAAACATCACATTTTCATCAGGTTTCATATTTAAATCACATTCTCTCCCCCGATCAAAAATTTCAAACCTTTTGAGATTTGTGATCCCAATTGATTTAAATAATTTAGAAAAACATGGGAGAAAATGTGGTCAGGTTTAACATGTTCTGATGATGAAACATACTTTGCTCCCCCTTAATCTAAGAGGGAGATTCACTGCTTATTTAGCACAAATTGATAATTATGACACAAATGATATTGACCTTTTTGCTCAAATGATGTAATCACCCACTTTTCTGAGTGAGTTAGTGGTCAACATCGATTATCCATCCACCAACAAATCTTCTCAAGTATTGTCGATCCCCACTTGGCGAGATCAGAGTAAGTACTTCTTTGTTGAATTGATGGTGGTGGAGGTGAAGGTGTTGTTGTTGTTGTTGCTGAAGTTGTTGTTGAGGTGAATTTCGAGCCAATCAATAGAGTTTGATCATCTGATCAAATGGTTAGAATGGGAACTGGTACATTCATTTTGGCTATGGAATCTGCATAAGAATATCAACACAGATATACATACATGCAGACACACTATTCCTAAATAGCTACCCTTCAGCAGCTTGCCACATTATAAAACCAAGTTCATCTTATAATCAAACCATAATCAGGAACTACGTCAAACCACTATCTAGCATGAAGAGCAAATAGCAATCATGAACATGGCAATTCACACGGATTTCAATATTCAATTCAGGATCTTAGGAACATGATTCTAACATAATAGCAATCTACCTAAGCGAATCCTGAGAACATATGCACAATATCAACAACCATTAAGCAGCAGAGACAAACAACATTTGAAACTCATTCATTTAGATCATACAAATGCCAGTGGAGTATTCAAAAACATCAAACACAACTGGTTTTCTAACATCTTTTAGGTTTTCAGTCTTAAAGCATTTTGGGGATTATACGAGGATTCCAAAGTAACACAAATGAACCTTCTAGATACATAAAGCTAGGAAACTATAAGCAAATTGCACATAATGTCCTAACCTTTCTAGCAACTAACACACTTGGTCATTTGATATATTTAAGCAAGATCCTCTTCAACTAATTCCCCATTAACTACAAAACCATTTCTAACAAGTATGATTTAACCAATAAATCCGTTTGATGATATAAAATTTGAATTCACTCTCCCCCTCAATCAATGACCCGTATTCTAGTTGAACCTCAACTAAAATCACGCTTAACCCCACAACTCATCAAACAATAACTGTCGTGAGGTTTTGTAGTCTTTGATTGAGTGACAAATTTTATGCATAATCCAAGTATAAACAAATTTCATACAACACATATTCACCAAGTGTCTCACAAATAATTTTCAGAAGAATCATAGAATGAAAACTATTTGTTATACTAAGAAGATTTCTCTTCTTTTACAAGAAATGATGCACTGAAACGTACATCAAATCAGGAAACATGGATATGAAGTAATCCATGCCCAGGTGAACATCACCCAGTTGGAGGAACAGCCGTCTTTTTGGCGACGTGCTTTCCCCAATATGAAGCGCGGGTTGCTATCTAAAGTAATAGCAAGCCATTTAGACATGTTTTAATCCTCCATTTTAACTTCTGCTCGAGCTTCATTTAAAGACCCGTGCCATTATTGAATGACATTTCTAAGTCCGTAAATGTTATCGATAAACAGAAGACATGCCTAGGTGAAACTATTTTTGGTATTTTCTAATTTTTTTTTTTTTTTTAATTTTTATGGTTTTTCTGATTTTACGTTTCTCTATTTACAATTAGCAAGAATTCTATATATCTATTTACAAAAAATGGTATAAAATATGAAAAAGAATGTAAGAAGCAAAATATATACAAGGATACGAACCAGAAACCATTACTCCTCAGCATTCTGAATCTTCTCCGCATTCATCACTTGACTTGCTGAAGAGCAATGTGAGCACTTTTAATCAGGGATTGATTCTGGCTTATCACTCTCCCCGAATTAGTGCTCTCCCCCAATCAGACAACCTTTCCAGATGAACACCCATAATAGGAAGAAGACTTTGGATGAACGCCCATAATATGAAGAAGTCTTTTGATAACCAAATGCATGTCGTCTTTAGTCTTCTAACACTCCCGTCCTTGAGTAACGCCGTCAAAAACCTTAGGCATCTTTTCGATAGTTTAAGTTGAGCCTCAACTGAAATCTAGCTTAACCTCACAACTCATCAAACAAGAACTGTCATGAGATTAGGTTAACATCAAGTTGGGCTTAACCTTAAACTACGGAACAACTTGAACCTAACTTAACTCCACAACTCATCAAACAAGAACTGTCATGGGATTAAGTTAAATATCAAGTTGTAAGAAAAGAGCTCAACATTTTTGAATGTAGAGAAGACTGAAGACTCGACCTTCTTCAAGATTGCCCAATGTGGAGGAACAGAATACCAATCATCTTTATCTCACCAAATGCCTTCCAGTAACCTTACATGTAACCCATCAGCCCGCAGCATACACATGAGATGATAACACCCACCAGAGAACCAAGAGTAGACTGACGACTCGACCTTCTTCAGTCTTGAGTATAACACCAAAGTAACAAGTTGAACCACTGATCATCTATAGTATGTATCCATCCTTGGATATTAAGCCCTGATCACGTGAACCTGTTGTGCGTCCTTTATGTACACATTCTCTCTCCCCTGATGGTTACGATTAATCAGCCCATGACGTAACAGTGAAACGTAAATACCAAGGTAACAAGTTGAACCACTGATCATCTCTGCGGTTCTCAACACCGGAATATATGATTAAGCCCGATCACGTGAACCTGTTGTGCGTCCTTGGTGTACACATTTCTCTCCCCCATGATGGTTACGATTAATCGGAATCATCATCATGATGTGTACATGTAGCCTAATGACGTATACATGAAGCATTGACTAGAAACCCATTGTTGCTGATTGTACCAGCCCGTGAGAATATGTAGATTAGCATTCCATGACCATGCTCTTCAACACCTTGATAGACAGAAGAAGCAGTGTTGGAGAAACATGGTTTGCACGACTCCTGAACTGACGTATTCAGGAGTCGTATGACCATTTCTCAATCATCAACCAACATGTAGATTAATATTCACCCTTGCCCCCCCCCCCTCAAAAATTGCATATGCCTTCCAACTGCAATTTTTGATGATTGAACTAGTGAATATGAATACCATCAACGGTAAGTAGCTCCACTTGACAGTTCTTGACGACTGACATGTTGTTTATTCACCCTTTCCCCCCCTCAAAAATTGCATATGCCTGTCAACTGCAATTTTTGGTTGAACAAGTGAATAAGAATATACTCCAATGTGCGCCGATCCACTTGAAGACTGAATAAGCACGGAAAAAGCATGAATCTTGTTGATGAGAATGGCCATTAATAAGAAGACTCCTCTTCTTTTGAAGATAAAGTGCACTCAAGCGTACACTTTTCTTTTCTTTGACGAACGAGGCCTGCACTGAAGTGTACAGACGTCATTATGTTGAAGAGCGAGGCCTGCACTGACTTGTACAGACGTCATATGATGAAGAACGAGGCCTGCACTGAAGTGTACAGACGTCATTATGATGAAGAGCGAGGCCTGCACTGACTTGTACAGACGTCATATCTCTCTCTTTACTTCTTCTCTCATCTAACTCGTTACCAACCCCATTATCATTCTGTCGGCTTGATGTCGTGACCACAGATTGGAGAAAAACCCAATATGATGAACTTGATACTGAAGTAAAATAACCCGAACTTGTGACTTAAACTTGTACTAATGCGTGACAAAGAGCGGTGTAGAGACATCGTGCAACATCGAATCCCTAAGTACTCTATACTCTTCAACCAACCAACCATCAAGTATAAGACGTACATCACCTCTTGGATATCCACAACTTCGTGTGACACTGAGCACTACAACGTGACTCCTTAAAGTGATAGTTATTTTGCAATAGAGAGAAAGAAGAAATAACTAGATATCCAAGTCCTCGTCATTGTAAATGATGAAAGCTCGAACAAGGATCTCGAAGAATCTTCATCCAACCTCCCCGATATCTTCAGATACTAAGTACACGCACCCATGAAATTTCACTTCAGCCTCAAATAAATAATAATGAATTCACGCCGTAGTCACCTTGTGGTCGTTTAAATGCCCCGATCAAGTCCTTCATGATGCATTAACTGAACATTGATAATGGTTTTAACCCGATCATGGTTAAGAGCGCATAGTCCATTGTCACGGGATTTTACAAAACCAAGAAGAAACCGTGAGGCAGTAACAGATTGAATGTGGCATGTCTGATTTTGATTTTTGGTGAACATCAGTTTGGGTAAAGAATATCTTGTGAAGAATTACAGATCACATCACAACTTTTTACACCTTTGTCCAACTAACCAACCTCGTACACAGATTAGTGACCACTCGATGAAGAAAAACCCGATATACCAATACTGAAAACTGAAGTAGAAGTCCCCAAATTTGTTACTTAAGCTTGCACTAATGTTGGAAGAACGGTGTAGAGAATTAATGCTCCAAGCAAATCTCTAAGTGCTCAATACCCAACCAAAGTATGAGACATTAACACCTCTTGCGATTATCGACATCGTCATTGACGTGTGACACTGAGTACTCCAATAACTCTTTAGTGATAGTTACCCCGACTGTTGGTAACTAGATAACCCAAGTCTTCAACTTAAATTTTTTACGCACGAGCAAGTTATCATTGAAGGTCATGCATCCAACCAACCCCGACTTCAAGATAAAATAAGTAGACGCCTTCGTGAAATTCAACTTCAATCACAAATAAAGAATACCTGATTAACTTCGTGATCATCTTGTGCTGTTGACTAGCCAAAAAGAGAAGAAACATGCGCTAATTCTTAGAAGTGCCCATGACTCATAGTCAGTCCTATCAAACAAAGCTGTCTGATCCAGCTACTTGGATGTGGAATAGTTGTCGTACTGTATACAGGATTTTACAGTTCTTGAGATTTATCTGAGAAATAAATTCAAGAACTAACTGCACAACAGTAAGCTTCAAACTGCTGTAGACTGAACCACTGAATCCTGAATCGCTATGATCTGACCCGCTGTAACCGAAACTGCTAAGATTCAAACCGCTGGAGACTGAACCGATACGATCTGACCCGCTGTAACCGGAACCGCTAAAATTCACATCGCTGGAGACGGAACTTCTAGGAAACTTGCGATAATTCTCCCCCTCAAAAAGGACATGAAATGACCTTTTTGCCAAAGCTGAGAGTCCGTGATGTTTGTGAATTTGACAGGCACAAGACATGGAAAGAGACAAATGAAACTACTGCAACGAAGATGGTGATTAAGACTCTCTTGTAGTAACCCCTTGCTTTCCTCCTCATCAATGGTTTAGCAGATTAATAATTCACTTAAGCTCGTAATATGCCAACACCGCTTAATGAAATGCGTATAACTTTAAATTGAGTAAAAGGTTAAAACACGTCTCTAAGCAAATCACCTCTTGACTTTAAGTCTGACCACCTCTTGAGAAGATCTTGTGCTACAATCCCATTAGAAGCTTGAGAAACAACAATCACTTGATGAAGCTTGATAAAGGACAAGTTCGCGACTTATACTTGCACTTAATTTGTGATGTAGAACCTATATTGAGCACAACAACGTAACTCCTTTAAATATAGGTAGTGATATATACCCAACCTTCCATCCTTTATTGTATATATCCATTTCTTGAACATCCAAGTCTAATCACCTTAAATACGCTCGAGCAAGGGTCATCAAACATCGTGCATCCATCCACCCCGAGATGTTTGTGACACTAAGTACACCAACCCGTGAATCAACAAACCAACCAAGTTACCATAATTTCCCAATTCCTGCTGATCTTGAAGCACAAACTTTTCCCGAAAAAGCAGTCAAACCCCGTAAGTTTCATTATGTCTACATCCAAGTCTAGCCTACTTGTCCAATATTAATTTCACGGGATTTTACAGCTCTTGAGATTTAAACCGAGAAATCGAATCTTTCGCGGGATTTTCTAAAATCTACAAGAGAAACCGTGAACCCAACAGGAATAGCCTAGAGTGAAGTGCAACATTAATCTTCGAAATTCAAGTCACAGGAGTCAAATCACTACTTGGTCAAATCGCAACAAGTCGAGTCACAGATTGACAAATTGCAACAAGTCAGATTGCAATCAACCAAGTCACAATAAGTCAAATCGCAAGTGTTAACTCGCAACGTCATATCGTAACTGGTCAAATAGCAATCCGTCAAGTTGCAATAAGTCAAACACACAACTTGACACTTCACAATTAATCATATTGCAATTTGTCAACTGTAACTCAAATCGTAAACATCAAATTGCAGGCTCACTCAAGTCGTAGGCACTAATAGAACAATGCTGACAAATCCCCACCTCTGTAATCCCGATGACATTCATAAACCCAAAAGTATATCCGCGTGAAAATAACAACCAAGATACCATCTAGTCCAGACCATGATTGGATATACTGATATAGCAATAAGTACACAGCAACCAACAATCAGTATAGCCCAGATGATCGGTTTTAACACTCCGGCCCAAATAACACTTCTTGATCCATATAAGCCAATCGGTATACCTTGGGCCCAACAAAATCTATAAACCCAGTTCATTGCGTTTAAGATATCAATCAATTAAGGTCACTCAACGTTCCAGCCTGTAATTAAAGTACCACAAGAGTCAAGGCCCAATCAAGTGGCCGGTCCAATAAAAGTATCATCCTCATTCTCGGCCCAGTGAGAGTTCAACATCAAGCCCATACAACACCAATTTAACCCTAATCAATTGTGTATAAAACACACCCTAATCCCAAATCAGGCAAACCCTAATCTTCATCTTCATTACCAACTAATCCGCCTCCCTGTCTTTGATTTGAAACAAATGCAGCAACCTAACAATTCTCAAAAGAAATCATCCTTCCCCATCTTCGTTTCTTGTACAGTCGACAATAAGAACCCATATTATAAACACCACCATAACAAATCGATACAAGAAGTTATACGGTTTGGCTTCAAGATCTCTCTTTGGGTCTCGGGTAAGGTTTATTTGTTTTGTGTATCATTTGAATGAACCAAGGATATAGAGGAATAGCAAGCATGTTATTACTCATATTCTTTTAGTTTCGGATAGAAAAAATAAAATAAAAAATGCTTCAATAACGATTGATGATGGTATATCTTTTCGTGTGTTTGTAGGCTTTCGAAGTCATACATACTCATGTAACACACGAGAAGAGAAGCAGAGATCGTGAAATATGTATTCGAGTCTAGCTTTGAATCAGATGATCTATGATGAATATGTCAATCGTTTGGTCGACCTTCAAAGGTTTGATGATGTATTGATTGCTACGAAGGCTTCTGAGATCAGAGGATTAAATGTTTTTACAGAATCTTGATATTAGTTGTTATGAATATGAGGGTTCGTTGTGTCAAGTTTTAGGAGTTAATGTTGTGTATGGACTTTTGTCGAGGCTGTGATCACTTCTCTTTGATCTGTTTTTCATTTCATTTTAATCTTGTGAATCTTGGACTGATGATGTTATAACACTGAGGTCAATGAGTCTGTTTGATGTATGGTTTGTGGTCAGCGTGTTTGTTGTTAATTAGCTTCATTTTCTTCTTTCATTTTGTTATTTGATAACTCGTTAACGTCAATTCAATTGTTGCTTTATATGGTAGACAAACCGAGTTGACCGTTTGAACGTTTGACCGAGTGACAAACCGCATCGATGAAATGGTAGACAAACCGAGTTCGTGAGTAAATGGACAAACCGAGTTCATGATAGTATGGACAAACCGAGTTCGTGACTGTATGGACAAACCGAGTCCAGGGTTAAACAGACAAACCGAGTCTGTGAGCCAATAGACAAACCGCGTCTTTGACCAGTCAAAGCTGTCACTATCACCCATTTTGTCCCCATTATCCATTTTTGGTTACAGTCCAAACATCACTACCAAGATGACACAAACCGCATACAATGAACACCATTCTTTGACACAAACCGCCTCCAAGAACACCATCATTTTACACAAGCAGCAACAAGCACATCAACAAGAAAAACCGCACTTTTGCAAAAAAAACTTTAGAGGCCAAAGAGTACTAGCCAAAAGTGAGTAGCAATCGTTCTTGAAGACTTAGTACACCCAACTTCATAAACCGAGATTATACCAACCAACAACGACCATTTCAAACGCAAAATATAAGCACTACCCACTTGGACATCTAGTGACATACTTGAAACTTTGTTCGAACCACTTATCGAACCAAACAAACAACGTATAACCAAGAATATATATGAGCCACAATATGTTCAAGGCTGTTGCAAATATTAACTTTGTTGCAAGATTTAGGCCCAAATACACACCATATTTTGTAGCAAAGAAGTACTATGCGACCAGAAAAATGAAAATAAGATCCAATTAACTTTGACCAAATCAAAAATCCTTTGACCGAATAAGGACGCACCAACAGTATCAAACCTTTGACCGAATGACCAAACAAAAATAATTATAGCAACCTTTAAAATCAAGTCATTGACCACAGATCTGATCTGACCAAGATGAAAGAAACCAACCGAATATACAGCCATTGACCACAGATCTGACCAAGATGAAACCATGGCTCTTGATACCAATTGTAGGAAATACCCATCTTGATTGTGTGGATCTATTCGGGTGGTCTTGGATCTTGAAAGATCAAGAATCCCATGGTGAGTTAGTGAGATGTTAGAGAGAGAGGGAACCCTTTGAGAGAAAATCTGGAAATATTAGATTAATGTGTGAAGAGTTCCAACCCTTCCCAAGTGTGGGAAGGGGTATTTATACTTCTACATAATAGTGCCCCTAGTGGGCTGTGGAGTGAGCTGACAGTGGGGAAAGCCCCGACCCACTCCACAAATATAAATACGACTAATACTATTAATACTAATACTAATAATACTAAGCTAATATAAATAAGCCTACGAGCTATATAAATGCTAATTAGATGCTCGGGGTGACCGAGCCTTCATCTGAATATTTATATTCCTAACACTATTCTATTGCCCAAGGTACTGACTAGCCATGGAGGTACCATGGCCATGTCATTGAGGCACCAATGGCATGACGTTATCTGTGGAGGTGTGTTTTTGTCCACGGCGTTCTTATTTGTTTATTTCGCACTTTGCCATTTTGATACGCATGTATATTTGTCAGAGTACAGGTGTATATTGTGTATAACTTTATTTCGCATGGGAGCGTATGGATGCATCCTAGGTGTTAATACAAATAAACCTTCAAAACGTTTATTTATATTTTACGATCTTTCAACGTTTTGTCAATAACAAACGTAAAATCATTTTAACGAGATAAATAAATTACGTAATGCTTTCAGCCAATAGTTTACTAACTCATTTCATTAAACAAGTAAACCTTAAACATATCTAGTTAACAAGTTTACATGAAACCAAAACTATTTTATGAAAATACTTAAGTAACATTTGTTACTTACATTTTATAAAATACATGTTAAGAAATAGCTTGTAAACACTTGGACTATCCATGGCCCAAAACCAAGTCCATAAACCATAAACCATGGAGCTTGACCCATAACCCATGACCCATGACCCATTGCATGACATCATGCATGACATCCATAATGGGTAAAACCTATGACCCATGACCCAAAGTCCATAACCCATAACCCAAAGTCCATGACCCATGACCCAAGATGTATTTGACATCAGGCATGACATCATCTGTCCATGGATCATAACCCATAACCCATAACCCGGTTTGTAACCAAAATCCAGACTGGTTTACCCAGTTACCCAGATCCTTCGGTTTACACTAGCCGAATCCCTCTGGGAAGGGATCCGGTGGAACCGGGTAAACAGTAGGTAGTTTTGCCTATAAATAGTGAGTCATTTCTCTCTTATCTCTCACCCCTTTTTAGAGTTTACTTCTCTCTATACTCTAAACTCCTTAACCTTATATCCAAGGATCTTTCTATGTAGTTTCTCTTTGTGATTCTCTAGGTTCCTTCCATAACGCGAGATCACAACCTCTCGAAGACGTGCCAGCTCGTGATATGGGTTGCTTTGATTCTTCTCTTCCAAGATCACAGAAGTGATTCTTGTTCTTTCTTTCTTCTCAAAGGGTGTTGTAGATGTGTTGAGTCGATAGGTGTAAAAGGATGTTGGATCCTTTAGTCGAGTTGTATTGGGTGTGCTGGTTTGGTCCGTCGTGCTAAGGACCCGGTATCTAGCCTTGTACCGGATAAAGTGTAGGCGACGAAGGTTTGGTCTACCTTGTGTAAAAGACCCAGTATCTAGCTTTGTACCGGATAAAGTGTAAGCAACGTTGTGAAGGCTTCTCCGCCATGTGAAAGGAGTTTGTGTTGTGAAGTGATAAAGAACTTTCGAGTAGGTGACTCGGGGAGTGGAGTAGGGCAAGGAAGGTGTCCTTGTAGCCGAACCACTATAAATACTTTTGTTGTGGTTGTGTCTCTCTAACTCTGTCTCCTAGTTTAGTTTATATGCTTTTATTTCTATCAATATCCAACACGTCAAAACTTGATTGACATAAGTCGATCTATAAGTTTTAAGAAGTGATTTTAATTGGTAAAACTATTCAAACCCCTTCTAGTTTTCTACAATTGGCATCAGAGATTCGTTACCAAGTTTCTTAGAGTATATTGTACTTTAAAAACTTGATACGATCCGTGTATGTTTTGAAAACTACAACGAAGGAAAAACCTTTTGTAAAAGTTGACATCTAACTCATTTTTACAAAAATAATAACACTATCTATACTTGGATATTGATAAAATTGTTATAACATTTAAGTGTTTCTAACATACCTCCTTGTAGAAATCTTCATGTTGGAAAGCTCTTTTAAAGCTCATGAAGTATTGCTTAGCTAGGAGTATTCTCACCCTTTAGAATAATATGGCAAAGGTATGTTTGTTTTTCTTTTTATGTGATTATTTGTTTGTGATTAAAAGTGTTGATCTATCTGGTACACAATTACTTGATATACTTGTGCTTACTTATTTTGTTCTTCAAAATTCTTTTGAACATTGATTGTTAAAAGAGTCATATCAACACAAAACTTTTAATCTAAATCACAACTTTCAAAAAGTCTCTCTTTACTAATCTTTCAAACTATAAGGAATTGTATTCCATCATTCCTTGGTCAAGTCGACACAAGAAAAAGTTTTTCAAGTCTTGATCATCATCTCAAACTCATAAACATTCTTTCTCGTCTTAAAATAAGTATTTCACTCTTCAAAAATTCCTCACTCTTGCGGCAAACTTTCTTACTCTCTTAACAACCACCTCATCAAAAGAAGAAATGAAGACAACACAACTACGGTCTTTCATACGCTTCCACTCTCGTTTCAAAACTACCCAAACTCTCACTTCTGAAACTTATTTCTCGTTACGATCTATATTCTAATATGCCGCATCCAAACTTCGTCTAAATCCTTCAAATTAATTCTCTAATCTTCTGATTCTTACTTAGGAAAATTAGTCATAATCAAACGCTAAAACAAACTGATTAAAAGGACTAATACACCAAACACCATCCTTGTTTTTTCGACTGTCTTCCCGGATCCTTCTATTATAACCTACCGGATCCCTTTTTCAAAGGATCCGGCAGAACCGGCACATCAGATAGCAGATACGTATTTCAAACTTAAACAAACAATAATTTTTCCCTCTCACTACACCAAAAATGATCAAAAGCAAAACCCTCTCATCTTAGGGTTCCATCCTCTTCAAACTCAATCTTCTAATCATCTTTTGATCAAAATGCCTAAATCTACCCAACAAGACCATCATGATACCGCCTACTATATTCCTAAATATTATCGCAAAGACGGCCTTTCATCCGATGACCATAAAATTTTCAAAAATCTCTATAAACGTCTTATCCATGAAGGACGTGTCGTTGAGGAATCTTTTCTTAATGATACAAATATCCCTCAAATCTTTTCGACAATCAAATTTGATTGTCTTCTTCACATCAATGAACAAATTTGCCCTGTATTCATCTTTGAATTCTACAAAAGTGTTCGGATCATTCGAAACAATGATGAAACTATTTCTCTCTCCTTCATCATGAACAACCAAACCTTCATTCCACCTCTTACCGTGTTTGTCGAAGTCCTACGCATCCCTAGCGAAGGAATTTCTATGTACTCAAAGGATTGGTCCATCTCCAACCAACACCTCGCCTTAGATCCTAATCCTATTTACCACACACCTCTTGATGACCCTATCCTAGTTTGAGACACCATCTTTACAAAAAGAACCGATCAATCTCGCTCAACTCGAAACAAGAGATTCATTCACCGTGACCCCTTTCAAATGGAACTCTTTGAAATACTTCCAACTTACAAAAAGTGGGAAGAAATTCTTAGGGAGGATGTCATTTGTTTGGCTGGTAACAAAGACCATCCAAATGCTTGTCTTGTCCAAATGATCTATTGCCTCATTCATGAAAAGCCTTTTATCCTTGCATACTATATCGCCAAAAGAATGGTTGGTGTCTACAAGGCCAACAAAATGGTTCTTCCATATGGTATGCTCCTCACTCATCTTTTTAAGTACATTTGTGCAATCCAACCTTCACCAATTACCAACGATCATACTCTCGCAAACCATGTCATGGTACCCTCGCTTAAGGTCCTGTCAAAAGATTTACAATCAAAGGCAAAAGACCTTGCCCTTTTTCAGACTCCTCAGATGAAGATGAAGCCGCTGAAGACAACCCCATTTCAAATTTCCGCCTTGATCCTATCTCATACATCGAACAACTTCCCAAACTTCCCAAGGAAACTGAAGAATTCAAGCAAACAAAAGGAATGATCAAGTGTCTTGCTCACTTCATCACAAACATGGTGAAAAAGAAAAAGTGAAAAGATTGAAAGTTTTGGTTTAATTATCTTTTGAATATCTCTAAAATATTTTGTAGTCATTCATCTCTTTTGAACTATGTGTCTAATTTGATCTACTCTGGATATTTGTTTTTGGTCATACTCATGTATGTTTTATATAGTTAACCATTTGAATAATACTGTTTGCTTCTTACATGCTCTACTTGTTATATCATACTTGCATCTATGTGTAAGTATTGCCTGAAGTATTAGTATTTCTATTTTAACATGTTTTGCGTGCATACTGTGAACTAATTAGTCACAGCAGCCGGATCCATCAGTTTTAACTGACCGGATCCCTCCTAAAAAGGAACCGGAAGATCCGGGTACACAGAGGAAGAATTATACCACCTTTCTTTACACTTAGCCATTCTAACCTTAGTACACTAGTTAGTCATCTCTATTAGTCATATTTGAGCTGACTTTGAGGTTAGTAGTCTTGTTGAACTCTTAAGAAAGACTTAAGTATCATCCTAGGTGTTTTTGATTTATCATTTCCAAAATAAACACTAGTTCCCAGTACCACTTCTTGTATCACCTCTCTCTAATCATTTTACACTTACCTATAATTTAAATAAATATTTAACAAATTTGTTTCCACCATCTCTACCTCAAAATACTCTAAAACCAATCTTTTAATTCTTATGATTTTTAAAGAATTTTTAAATTTTTCATACCACATTTTCTTGAATCTTACAGACATTCAACACTTAGTGATATGATTATCTTAACCCATATTCACTTAATGGCATACTTAGACCTCTTTACCACTTCTAAAGACCATTGTTGGCAACTCCTCATCATTAGTCTTGAACCATTCAAGATTTTCTCATCTAAAACACTTTCTTACACTCATTACATCAGGAAACATAGGGCTTCTATAGCTAGATGACCATCATTTCTCACCTTTATCTGATCTGCTAGCCGGTTCCCTCAGCTAAAGCTAGCCGGATCCCTTTTAGGAAGGATCCGCTGGAACCGGGGAAACAGAAATAGATTTTATCACCTATAGCCTTCCAATACTCAACTTTATCCACTCAAGCACTCCACATTGCCTTTAATATATCTCCTAGAAGAATGTATCACTGTAGTTGACCTTGGTGCATGCATATCATTGCAATTCAAAGGATTTTAGTGGTTTAAGCTTTAATTCACTTACTTGATCCTTCACTATTTAAGCCACTTGTGTTTGTGCTCCAAACCACACCAAAATAAACCTTATTTTGCTGCAAACTCAACTTCTAAACTTAGCTCAAAACATGACTAAAGCACCAAGTGCAAGATCATCAACTAGGAGCCCTCCAAGAAAAACCGCACGAATAGTGTATGAAATATCTTCAACCGAAGCCTCACCCATCAAAGCACCCTCTACTAAAACACCTATCTCAAACTACATCCAAACTCCTCCATCTAATGAACCAACTCCACCACAATTAACCTCCAACAAACCAACCTCACCACAACTTCCATTTCTTGAACCATCACCACCACAACTTGCTTTCACCAAAACAACATCATCACAATCAACTCCTCTTGAACCTACACCGACTAGTAAACCTACATTACCAAACACTCCTATTTCCACTCAACCAACAAAACCTTCACCTTTTGAATCAAGACTTCTTTCTTTCACCACACCTCATTCATCACATCACCACTACTTTAACTCATTGGAGGACTTACCTCCTAGACCTTCTAATCCACCATCACTACCAACATTCTCATCCATTGAGAGAATGCCAACTCAACCACCATCCAATCACCTAGATGTTGACATCAACATACCACTATCCATAGCATACTTACCTTCCTCTCCACCACCCTCAAATGGCCCATTTTGGGTAATAAGAAGATGTCAACCATCACAATCACCTCAACCACCTCTACCAAACAATTATACATTTCCTCCCATACACTCTTCTCCACCAACACCCGTGGTACATCCACAACCTTTCCACATAGGTACTTCCACCTAAAACTTACTTCCACAACCTTCTTTCTCAAAACCAACATCACAACAACCAAGCCACAATGACACTTGTGATCATTGTAAACATACTCAAACCTTAGTACATGAACTACGTGATGAAGTATGTTTCATGTCCTACCATCTACTTGAACGTCTTGATGACGTCATCAAACCAAACCTACCCGAAAAACCTTGAAGTGCAAGCACAAGTGGTCTCACTATTCTAGTATCAGGCCTAGACTTTATTAGGATTTTTCCTTTTTAGATCATTTTCTTAGTGGTATGTGTTAAATCACATACCTTTTCTTTATCAAAAACGGACTTAAAAGACCAAAATCCGACCATAAATGCCGAATATATGCTTGTTTTTGTGTTTGTGTATGTGCAGGTAAAAGATATTAGAAAATGACAAAAAGAAAGACAAAACAGACGGAAACGAGCACAAGAATGAAAAAAGTGAGAAAAGCCGAGGCCGGGGATGTGATTCTACAGTTTTTTTTATCAACCAAATACCCAAAAATTCCAAAATCAAAGCCTTAATGAAAAGTAAATTTCATCAATTATTCCTGAATCATTTTCACCATTAGTCCTTGTAATTTGCATGGTTAGTCCCAAAGTTAACTAAGGTTAAATCTTTATAACCTTTAATACTATTAAAACCATTCAGTCCAGTCCTTTTAATCAACCCAACCTCAGCCCAATCCATAGCTAGCCCACTCCAACTAAAATACCCGGATCTAATATATATATAACCCGACCCTTTTCCCTTAGTCAAAGAATAAAAAAAATGGGTCAAACATAATAGAAAGAGCGGGCAATTTTACTGTTCATCATCCCCAACCTCTTTTACCCTGCTCCATTGTACTTACCCCTCTTTAAGTACAATTTATCCCTTCTAGAAGGCTGACTATACACAAGATGAGCTCATTTTGTAACACCCCTAATTTCGTGATACGCAGCGGAATTCAAACTCGGTGTTACTCGACGGCACAAGAGTTATAATATTCGATCTTTAACTGAGTCGTTTTGAAAGATTTATCATTCGATTATCAGAGTTTACAAAAAGAGGTCCCACTAGTTGAAAGATTTACAAAATAAGTTTTCAAAAGATAATAAAATTTATAGCCTTCTTGATGTATTTGTGCTCCTCCGTGCCATCCTCGTTCATTATGGACCTGAGATAAACATGCTAAAAGTGTCAACACAAAGGTTGGTGAGTTCATAGAGTTTGTAAGTAAAACAGTTGATTCCAATAGTCAAAATTTGAGTGAATCCATAATGTTTGTAAGCAAATCAATTTAACACAAGTTTCAAGTTTAATAGACAGTGGGCCCCGTTGTTGCACCCATAAATTCAGTAGTGGCAGTACCGTATCATTACAGTACCATAATATTGCTCTAAGCCTCATGAAACTCAAACGTTAACAGTGGGACATCATAGTAATGAACTAGTGATGTAAGTTACTAACATAATTAAATGTAGTAATAATGTCCTCGGGTAGGAGTTTGCCAACTTCCTATGGTGGTTCTCAAATAAAGTGTATTTGGCTACTTATCCAGCAACACAAATGGGGCGTCAACTGCCAATAGATCTATTCACTATATTCGCGTTCACTCGCAAGTGATTAATGGTTTATGATATGAGGGACTTTTAATGGCAAAAGTGTAAACTTAAGCAATATCAATCAGGATAGCATACAGAGAATACTTGTGTTCAGCACGTAATAAGTTTCAGTAAACAAGTAGAGTGTCTCATAGATCGAGTAGAATGTTTATGAATAAGATTTGTAAGTAAAACGAGCATGTATCTCCCCCAAAGATAATAAGAAATAATTGAAAATAGGGGCCATGAACTCACCTTAGTAGTCTGGATGGAAAACAAATCAAGTATAGCGAATAAAATGCTCCGACACGCAACCTAGGTGAATATGTCAAGTTTCAGTATTCGTTTTCAAATATATACGTGATTTTTAATATTTGTATCGCAATGTTTTGTTAATGGTAAATGTTAAATGAGACAACATGAAGTCTCTTCAAAAGTTGGTGGATGATAAGATTTTATCATATTTCATATTTTTATGTTTCGTTTGATCGTTTGTCGATATATAAATATTTCATATATATAAGTTTTATAAATAATCCCGAGTTGTTTTAAGATATTAAATCATATCCCTGAAACAATATATAAAATGTTACACTTTTACCTTTTAGAGTTTCAAGTATTGGCAACTTATACCCCTGAACTTTAATAAATTGACAGTTTATACCCCTCAAGTTTGATAAAATGACAATTTTTACCCTTGTAGTTTCAAAAATGACAATTTATACCCACAATTATGGATCGTTGGCAAAAACAGCCCTTATGTTAATAACTTTGTAATATTTACAATTTTGGCCCAAGAAAACTCCAATTTTCAGATTTAGTAAGTTTTACCCCTAAGGTTTTAATATGTTTCGTTCGAAATCCTAAATTCGTTTTAAGGGCGTTTTTTATTTAGAAAAAGGCGAGGCTTGCTATGACTTATTGAAGTATGTTATAATAAGTTTGAAAATAAGCTGAAAAGGGCTTATTCACTTATATTTTAGCTTAGGGCTTTAAGATGAATTATAAAGGGTGTGTTTGGTTTTATGCTCGACCAGGCAAAAACAAAAATAAATAAAGACGAGGCCTTATGAGGTTTTTACTACGTTCTTGATCCTTTCAATAGTTTGCTAGGTGATCTTTCTAATGGTTCAGATTCGAAGTTCTAAGCTATGGTGGTTTGCTCGCAATAATTTATCAAAGAAGGGGTGTTGGGGCGTTTTCGATAAAGGGAGTGTTTGTTTTTAATGCGACCAGCCCAAAAGAAGCTCAAATAAAAATGAGGCGAGGCAAGATTTTTATGATGCTTTTGTTCCTTCATTATCTATGCTGTAAGGTCTTTATTATGTCAAAGTTTCAGATTTTATAGACTTTGTTTGATGGTCGAAATAAATGGCCAAAGGGGGTCACTTGGGGCGTTTCTCAACAAGAAAAAGAAAAAGAAAACGTTTTGGATTTTGGTTCAAAAGCTTATGACATAGTTTTTAATGCACGTAAATATAGTAATATGCTTATCTAGTTTATTCCCTAAAGATCTTAGCCTCTTGTTTTCAAAAATGTCAAATAAAATTTAATAAGGGTGTTTGTTTTGGCTCGTTAAAAAAAAGAAAAGAGATGAACCATGGTTTTTGACCTTAGATTCCTATTAGAACCTATTTCATATCATGTTTAAGAGTGTTTACAGTTTACAAGAGGTATTAAAAAGGGTTAGAACACTTACAAGCTTATAAAACTCGATTAGGAAGAAAAATCGACAAAATGACTTTTGAAATGAAACCAAGCCCTTTCCCTCCTCCTAGGCTTTGTTGTACCCTTTCTTTCCTTCTATTGGTTGCTCTAGATCAGAATGTAGGTGAGTGTGTGGGTGTTTTATGTGTTTCGAATGGTAATGAATGAAGTGTATTTGTATGTGTAAAATGAAGTTCCTTGCCATCCAATTTATAGGCACTAGTTTGGTAAGGTTTATGGTTTTTAAAGAAGACATGTAATAGGTCTTGTGACTTCAAATAAGTTTGGTAAATGTTGTGGTATAAGAATGAACCAAGTAATATGCTTTTTAACCTTAAACTTAGTTGGTAAATGTTGTGGCTTTAGAATGAAACAAGTAAAGGGTTTTATGACCATAAACAAATTTGGTAAGAGTTATGGTTTTGGAAGAAAACAAGTGATGAGTTTTATAAAATTAAATAAGTTTCGTAAATTATCAAGTTCGGGAACTAGGTCGTTTAAGAAAAGATTTTGGAAAGTTTAAGTTTCGTGTTTAAAACAGGTCGCTTCGTCCAGCCCACGCCTTGCGTTTTCTGGACCCGTGCACCTGTGTTTTTGAAGAAAACGTCGTTCCTGACAACTTTTGTGTTTTAACTTTTTGATGAATTGGGCCAGAAATGCCTCGTTTTGCGTGTTCTTTGAATCTGTCACAAAATATGGACAGCTTCTCGACAAGTTTTTGGTAATTTCATTTGGCCGTATCTTTTGACTTGTGTACTCGTTTTAGGTGATTCAAATTGCTATGTCTTCTTTTTAATTTCGTTTATAAAAATATGTAAATTACCAACTCTATATGTAGTTGATTTTGATAAGGTTCTAGTTAGATTGGAACTAGCTAAGAACTAGTTTAGGCTTGCTTGGTTGGAGTTTAGTTCAATTCGAAATATATGGAGTAATGTGGATCGAATATGGCTCAAGGTACTTGTACCTTGATCTTGTTGATGTTGTACATTGGTTAGGAAGTGTAATGTACCTAGTTGGAGTCCCTAGTTAGGTTCCATAACATTTAGATTTGGTTTTTCTAAGTTTAGAGTAGTAAAAGTATACTTTTTAGTATTTGTGCATTAGGTACTTGTACCTTAGATTTAGGAACTTATACTTTTAGATTTGAATAATAAAAGAAATCTAGGTTTAGAATTTGTGCATAAAGATCTTGTATTATATGTTTAAAATGAGTACACTTAGGTTTATAATGAGATTTATATAAATATTTAGTTTCTATGCATTAAGGACTTGTACATATGCTTGTAAAACTTGTACATTGATACTTCATAAATATAATGTATATAGTGACTAGGGTTTGTGATTTTATTTACATAAAATCATAGAATTGTAAGTTAGGGTTTGCAACGGGAAATATAGTGAAGTTTAAGTTTCCGTGGTTTAAAGACTTATACATTAGCTTTAGGGTTTTTGTACCTTAGGGTTTATGATTTAGTTATGTAATTTCATAGTTATAGTAACTTAGGGTTTCGTGAGAACTTTAATAGATAGCAAACATTTAATTTGTACGTTTAAGTAGTCGTACGTTAACGAAATAACGTAAAGTGATAAATAAAAATTAGAAATTTTATACTTGACACATTTTAATGTTTATTTGAAATGAATCTTAAGATATGTTGGTTCTGGTGAGCATATTTATTAGGAGTGTGAGTTACGTCACATTAGTTTGTTGTTGTGATCAGATAAACTGGTAACGTTTAATCTATAAAAAAAATTGACGTGGAAAATGGATAAGTATTCTCTCGTTAGAATATTAATACAAGTGAAATTTTACCGGTGGTTACAATCTCACCCCCTTAACGGAATCCCGTCCCGGGATTCAATTTGTGTTGAAGTGATGAGGACGAAATGTGGTTTCACTTGTGAAAACTCATAAGTTAGAATTTATTGCTTTACATGTGTAAACATTATTCCGAAGGTCATATAAACTTAAGAAAATTTTATTTAGAATGAAGATTGTTATTTTATAAGTATGTATTATGAGTGTATAAAATACGTGCAAAAAGGGAGTTTTAAGCAATGAATTTTTAAAAATGGAAGTTTCGGAAGAGAACTTGATGAATGTAGAGAAAGTTTTTGAAATTTAAGCTTTTGTAGATGATGAATCAGTTTGTTCCTTAGTAAGATGAACAGTAATTTCAAACGGTCGTGAATAGTAAATCCCAACGGTCAGGAATAGAAAATAACGACTGGTTTTTTCCTATATATACTCCATTTTAATTTCCATTCTTCCACCAACCATATTCCTCTCATTTACTACTTCCAAAATGCCGCACCCTATTACTTTCCTCGCAATCGTGTATGTCGTTGTTGTCGCCATCTATTTGGCTTGTGCTCCGGAAGAAGATTTCACATTCTTGGTCGGGATCTTAATGTTTGTCGTTCCACTAGTGGTTCTAGCCATTGTCGTGGATAAGATATGTGGGCAATAGATAGTAAGAGTGTTGAAATAAATCGTTGTAAATTGAGCACTATCGATGCTAATTTTATCGTTATGTATTAATTTCCGTGGATTCTAATAAAATTTGCGTTATTTGTGTTTTTCATATATCTTGTGAACTCTTGTGATCCACGAGTTCATACTCATGTCCTTTCAGATACAAATAAGCCCACTCATTTATAATTCATTATGTAAATAGAGAGGCGTCCCAAACAATGTAAATAAAGGAGTATAAACTTATGGTTTGGTGATTCATAATTCCTTTATTTAAATAAAAAGGTGTCCCAATTTATTCAAATAAAGACATTGTAAATCATCCTACTTAAGAATTTCTGACTCAACATTCGTACTTAACCGATGAGTTACAAGGTAATTTAGTGAGGGTACGGAAGGAGTATTTGCACTCATCTATTGAGATGGGAGTAAGATAATCAAGGAAAGTTGACATAGTATTCGAAATAGTTTGGTGAGTAAAATAAGGTAGGAATTGTGCAACCCATAATGTCGTGGGAAGGTTTTGTAAATTGCAAAATGTAGAAGTAGGTACATGCTAGGGGTAATGTGATTAAGTCGTAATGCCTTAGAATAGGTATATGCAGTTATGTTTATTTGTATAAAGTGATCAGAAGTATGTCGAGTGTGTATATATCAATATGCTAAAGTGTTTGTGTAGCATAAATTACCTAGAAGTCACATAATAGTCTGGAGGATGGAAGGCACGGAGAGCGAAAGGCTATAAAACATTTTTTTGAAAAAGCAGTTATAGTTTAGGTCTCAATTAGACCCGTTTCTTTATAACCATAGCTCTGATACCAATCTGTAACACCCCCAATTTCGTGATACGCAGCGAAAATCAAACTGGGTGTTACTCGACGGCACAACAGTTATAATATTAGAAAACGATCTCTAATTGATTCGTTTTGAAAGATTTATCATTCGATTATCAGAGTTTACAAAAGGAGGTCCCAGTAGTTGAAAGATTTACAAAATAAGTTTTCGAATGATAATAAAATTTATAGCCTTCTTGATGTATTCGTGCTCCTCTGTGCCATCCTTGTTCATTATGGACCTGAGATAAACATGTTAAAAGTGTCAACATAAAGGTTGGTGAGTTCATAGAGTTTGTAAGTAAAACAGTTGATTCCAATAGTCAAAAGTTGAGTGACTCCATAATGTTTGTAAGCAAATCAGTTTAACACAAGTTTCAAGTTTAATAGACAGTGGGCCCCGTTGTTGCACCCATAAATTCAGTAGTGGCAGTACCATATCATTACAGTACCATAATATTGCTCTAAGCCTCATGAAACTCAAACATTAACAGTGGGACATCATAGTAATGAACTAGTGATGTAAGTTACTAACATAATTAAATGTAGTAATAATGCCCTCGGGTAGGAGTTTGCCAACTTCCTATGGTGGTTCTCAAATAAAGTGCATTTGGCTACTTATCCAACAACACAAATGGGGCATCAACTGCCAATAGATCTATTCACTATATTCGCGTTCACTCGCAAGTGATTAATGGTTCATGATATGAGGGACTTTTAATGGCAAAAGTGTAAACTTAAGCAATATCAATCAGGATAGCATACAGAGAATACTTCTGTTCAGCACGTAATAAGTTTCAGTAAACAAATAGAGTGTCTCATAGATCGAGTAGAATGTTTATGAATAAGATTTGTAAGTAAAACGAGCATGTATCTCCCCCAAAAATAGTACGTAATAATTGAAAATAGGGGCCATGAACTCACATTAGTAGTCTGGATGGAAAACAAATCAAGTATAGCGAATAAAATGCTCCGACACGCAACCTAGGTGAATATGTCAAGTTTGAGTATTCATTTTCAAATATAAACGTGATTTTTAATATTTGTATCGCAATGTTTTGTTAACGGTAAATGTTAAATGAGACAACATGAAGTCTTTTCAAAAGTTGGTGGATGATAAGATTTTATCATATTTCATATTTTTATGTTTCGTTTGATCGTTTGTCAATATATAAATATTTCATATATATAAGTGTTATAAATAATCCCGAGTTGTTTTAAGATATTAAATCATATCCCTGAAACAATATATAAAATGTTACACTTTTACATTTTATAGTTTCAAGTATTGGCAACTTATACCCCTGAACTTTTATAAATTGACAGTTTATACCCTTCAAGTTTGATAAAATGACAATTTTTACCCTTGTAGTTTCAAAAATGACAATTTATACCCACAATTATGGATCGTTGGCAAAAACAGCCCTTATGTTATTAACTTTGTAATATTTACAATTTTGGCCCTAGAAAACTCCAATTTTCAGATTTGGCAAGTTTTACCCCTATGATTTTAATATGTTTCGTTCGAAGTCCTAAATTCGTTTTAAGCGCATTTTTTATTAAGAAAAAGGCGAGGCTTGCTGTGACTTATTGAAGTATGTTATAATAAGTTTGAAAATAAGCTGAAAAGGGCTTATTCACTTATATTTTAGCTTATGGCTTTAAAATGAATTATAAAGGGTGCGTTTGGTTTTATGCTCGACAAGGCAAAAACAAAAATAAATAAAGACGAGGCCTTATGAGGTTTTTACTACCTTCTTGATCCTTTCAATAGTTTGCTAGGTGATCTTTCTAATGGTTCAGATTCGAAGTTCTAAGCTATGGTGGTTTGCTCGCAATAATTTATCAAAGAAGGGGTGTTGGGGCGTTTTCGATAAAGGGAGTGTTTGTTTTTAATGCGACCTGCCCAAAAGAAGCTCAAATAAAAATGAGGCAAGGCAAGATTTTTATGACGCTTTTGTTCCTTCATTATCTTTGCTGTGAAGTCTTTATTATGGCAAAGTTTCAGATTTTATAGACTTTGTTTGATGGTCGAAATAAATGGCCAAAGGGGGTCACTTGGGGCGTTTCTCAACAAGAAAAAGAAAAAGAAAACGTTTTGGATTTTGGTTCAAAAGCTTATGACATAGTTTTTAATGCACGTAAATATAGTGATATGCTTATCTAGTTTATTCCCTAAAGATCTTAGCCTCTTGTTTTCAAAAATGTCAAATAAAATTTAATAAGGGTGTTTGTTTTGGCTCGTTAAAAAAAAGAAAATAGAGGAACCATGGTTTTTTACCTTAGATTCCTATTAGAACCTGTTTCATATCATGTTTAAGAGTGTTTACAGTTTACAAGAGGTATTAAAAAGGGTTAGAACACTTACAAGCTTATAAAACTCGATTAGGAAGAAAAATCGACAAAATGACTTTTGAAATGAAACCAAGCCCTTTCCCTCCTCCTAGGCTTTGTTGTACCCTTTCTTTCCTTCTATTGGTTGCTCTAGATTAGAATGTAGGTGAGTTTGTGGGTGTTTTATGTGTTTCGAATGGTGATGAATGAAGTGTATTTGTATGTGTAAAATGATGTTCCTTGCCATCCAATTTATAGGCACTAGTTTGGTAAGGTTTATGGTTTTTAAAGAAGACATGTAATAGGTCTTGTGACCTCAAATAAGTTTGGTAAATATTGTGGTATAAGAATGAACCAAGTAATATGCTTTGTAACCTTAAACTTACTTAGTTGGTAAATGTTGTGGCTTTAGAATGAAACAAGTAAAGGGTTTTATGACTATAAAAAAATTTGGTAAGAGTTTGGTAAATTATCAAGTTCGGGAGCTAGGTCGTTTATAGTAGTAGTACTGTTATTCATATTGATAATAGTAGTACTATTTGTATTATTAAAAATCCAGTGCAACATTCTAAAACAAAACACATTGAAATTAGTCATCACTTTATAAGAGACTGCAATGAGAAAAGATTAATTCAAGTTCTTAAAATTGCTTCAGAATTCAACTTTGCAGATCTGCTAACAAAAGCTTTTGATGTTGGAAGGTTTCAGTACTTGGTAGCAAGTATTGGAATGCTTAATCCTCAATGATTTTAAACTTTGTGTTTTTGTAAATAAATTTTTGATTATGCTGCTAGTTTTAAAAGATACTACTGCTATTACAAAAGTTTGTGCTGCTAGTACAAATTTAAATTGTGTTATTCATACAGTTAGTCCTATGATTATTCTAATACAAGACAAGTACTTTGTACATTATTCTTTTGGTTTTAGACTAACAATTTCAGGTATGATCATGTGAACACAAAGGATGTTTCAAGTGAAATGGAAGCAGCATAATGATAATATTAGTTGCTGACATAATAGGTTTATGATAGAAAAAGCTTGAGAATTTCAAACCTCCTTAAAACTTCTTTCTTGAAGCTTGATTATGATGTTTCACATTGAATTGATGACTTAGTTGATCAGATAGTAACTGATACAACTTACTTTCTATCATTTTATACTTTTAAGTATAATGAGCAAGTCTAAGGACATCTGATAGAAAGAACAGCTAGTAAAAGTGAATCTAATACTTATGTTAGAGGCAACAATTACTATGAGCTGTAAACCCTGTCAAGAAAGCCTTTTGAATAGGTTTATCTTTACACAGGCAGTTATTTATAACTGAAAAACATTGGTTCTTACACAACCAGAGGTTGCATTAAACCGAAATTTTGATTAAGTGTCTGTTATACACTTAATCCCTTCAAAATGGTTGAACAGTATGATTTTTTTCAATTCTAAAATCATATACATACTGCTAAGGCAAAAGTTTCCTAAAAGGATTTTAAAAGAGACTCACAAAAACCATCCATTGATGGACCATGAGTCAAATGCCCCATGAATTACCTCTCATGGGAGTTAACACACCTAGAAGTGATGAGGGCAGTAAATTAAACTCTTAAGGAATTGATGGCTTCATGTACAACATTGTCTGATAACATGTTCTAATGGATAGCTCAGATGATGGAGAGAAATATTTTGGTACATAGTGAGAGATCTTCCAAACAGGGGAGGATAAAATGTTATTTGCATCTCAGGGGAGGTAATATCTCAGGAGAGGAAATAAATCCCAAAGAAGAAAGTTTATCCAATGAAAGGGAGGAAAGGACAAGAGCATACAAGATGATGACATGGAGGTTGAAAATGACAAGAACATTCCAAAGGAGAAAGTTCTATCTAGGTCAAACGAAGAAAAGTTTTAATTTCAGTTCACCACGTTTGTTCATCACTTGCAAAGGCATGCTGATAGATGATTTCACTTGTTGAAACAAGCATCCAAGATACACAGCATCATTGCCTCTTATAATTCCTCCATCCAAGGAAATTGCACCATCTTTTAGGTCAATGTTTGAAGCCTGAAGATGTGTATTGATATTGTTAAAGTTGAAGAACAGAAAGCAGACGAGTTACTGAGAAAGATATTTAATCTTGAAGAACAGAAGTGTTTGAAAGATCTTCACAATCCATAATTTAATTCAGAAACATGTTGAAAAGGATTCACATGTTTAGGGGAGGATTGTTGGGAATTAAATATTCAAGAAGTTTAATATCGGGTTCTACTCAAAGAAATACTCTAAGTATGATTCTGCTGCTAGAGCATTTGGTTTCTGCTGCTAGTGTTTGATTCTGTTGCTAGCGTTAAACATTCTGCTGCTGAAGGATTCTGCTGCTAGTGTTAACATTGCTGCTGGTAATTAACTTTCTGCTGCTGAGCGGATAAGTATGAAAAGATATTATGTGTATTAAAGTCAACAATATACGGTAGATAATATCTTACCCCATGTGATCAATCATAATGTTATATTCATAGATACAAGTTGTATCTTAATGACTGACACTCTCAAAGCAAGCGTTCGATAAGACTTATCAATATTGTAAAGATCTTTCTTGTGTTATAAAAGAAAGATCTTAGTCTAGTGATATGTGTGTCTAATAGAGTGTGTGAATTGTTAAGTGTTTAGATAATAACTCTCAAGAACATAGAACAAATATCACAAGAAATAGAAACATAAGATTCAAGGTTGTAACCCTAGTGATAACTCAAGATCACTCGTATTATTATCTTAATAATATTGAATCGTTTAGTGATAAGCTTTCATTGTTCATTGTCATATAACAAACACAACTGTTCCATTTCCATAACCATAGTAACCTTCTAAGTGTGATTAAGTAGATTCCGCATACTTAATCATATTCATTCAATATATCATATACACGAAGTACAAAAGGTTTAACCACCTTATAGTGTATCGATCTTAACCCCAACATAGGGTTTGCAACGGGAAATATTGTGAAGTTTAAGTTTCCGTGCTTTAAAGACTTGTACATTAGCTTTAGGGTTTTTGTACCTTAGGGTTTATGATTTAGTTATGTAATTTCATAGTTATAGTAACTTAGGGTTTCGTGAGAACTTTAATAGATAGCAAACGTTTAATTTGTACGTTTAAGTAGTCGTACGTTAACGAAATAACGTAAAGTGGTAAATAAAAATTAGGAATTTTATACTTGACACATTTGAATGTTTATTTGAAATGAATCTTAAAATTAGGAAATTTATACTTGGCAATTTTCAAGAATCCTATTGGTTGAAGCAATGTGGCAGTCGATCCTAGGGCTGAGATGATAGAAGGATGTCGACATGATTGAATTAAGGGCTGGGATTTGATTGAAGAAACCCTAGAAGCATCCTGGATCTCCTATAAATAGTGGCTTCTTCACCTAGCTTAGGAAGTTTTTAGTTTTTGCTTAATTTTCAGTTGTTTTAGCTTATTTTCTACTTATTTCTTGTCCTTTAATTAAGCTTTGTAATAGTTTTTCAGTTATTAAGAAAAGTTCAGTTTATATCATTGCTTTGTTTCCTTTACTTTTGTGTTCAAATGCTCTTTAAATGGTTAAATAAGCTATAATAAGCTTTTAATAAGCACTTCATTTAAATACTGTTTAGATCTCAAATAAGCTGTTCCATAGCTTGTTTTGAGCTTCTATGATCATTACTTGAATTTGCCTACATTGCATTTCGAATTACCTTTGCTTAAAGTGCAATAAGCGCTTGGATGATAAGCCGGATTGGGAAGGGCTTATAGGACAATACCAGCTTGTTTTTAACAAGCTGGAGCTTGTAGATCAGCTCTAGGAGCAATTATAAGTCCTTGTTTTGAGCAAAAGGACCAAGTAAACTTAATTCTTACTTTTTTAACTATTTAAAGTGCTTATTGCTTGTTCTTCTTTGCTTATTATTGTCTTTTATTGCTTATATTTGCTTCTTATTACTGTTTTTTGATCATTATTAGTTTCTATCTCATTAGTTCATGTTTTTGCACAGTATTCATAAAAATAAAAAAATATGTCTTAATCTTATAGCTTAATGATAAGTGCTTATTTTTTTTGTCTCTTTTGCTTTTTAGTCATTAAGAAGTCTTAATATTAGTTGGTGTTCAAAAATTGTTCAAGTTTCTAGCTAAAATCAGTTTTAAAAGCCAAAACTGTCACTTAAAGGAGTGTTTAGATTAAGGATTTAAATAAGGTCTTAAGTTGTTTTCATGAGTTTTAACCATTGATCCCAATTGAGTAAGCTCTCATTCAGTCATATTAGCTGAATTTAAGGTGTTTTAAGCTATTCTAAGTAGGTTTAGTTTTAAAAGTGGATTTCAAGTTTTTGAGTTTTACACTATTAGATTGTGCTTATTTTGTTAAATCAGTAATAAGGACAAGATTTTGTAGTTTTTGGAATCATAATCTGTGTTATGAGTTGTTTTCATTAAGTTGGTTAAGTTTCATAATGTTTTGAGTGGTTTTTTTGTTCACTTTTAAGTACTGAATCATTTCTAAAACCAAAAAACATATCAGTTCTGAGTAGGCAGTTTTAGTAGGTCATTTTAGTGCTTAATTTTAATCCATAGTGTCTGAGATTCATTTAATTAGTTGTATGGTTGTTACTCTATGCTGTTTTATAGATCTTAGTCTAATACATAGCTTTTTGATTGCTTATTTGTGGCTTAGAAAATAGTAGATCAGAGCTATTTAATACTTGTTCATCAGTTCATCATTGTCTCAATTGCCTTCCTTTTAGCTGATTAATAAGCTCTATATAAGCTCATCTGGGTCTGAGATTCATCTTATAAGCTATTTGGTGTATGAGCTTTATCTGTTTTTGCTTTTTGTGTATTTGCTTATTGATTTAAGTGCTTTATGTGTGCTTTAAAAATGGTTCCTCAGTCATTAGCATACACTGATGCATCAGTTTACATGTTCTGATTGCTTTCCTTTTAAGCTGATTATTAAGCTCTTAATTATGCTCATTTAGGTATGCTTTTCAGTATTTAAGCACTTTGGTGCATGAACTTAATCTGTTCTCAGCTTTTATGGTTTTTCCTATTGATTTTATTGCTCTTTCATAAGCTTTAAGTTGCCTATCTGGTCTGTTTAGGCCTGCATTTTTATCTTAATAGCTTATTTCTATATTTGAGCTTATTGGTTGTTTAATATTGCTTAGTCAGTTTAAGATTGCTTTTTAAGTTTGCTTTTAGTGTTTATTAGCTTATTTCAGTTAACTCACAAGCTTTTAGAAGCTTGTGTGTTCATTAGCAGTTAGCCCTTAACCTTTTAAGCCCTTATAATACTGTTTACTTTTTAACTGCTTTTTCTGCTTATTCCTTTAGAAGTAAAAATATCGTTTTCACAAAAAGTTTTTATCTTTAGCTTATTTATAAGTTCCAAAAGAAAATTTGAAAAAAAAATAAAAATGGGAGAAAGGGAAGCCAAGGGTGAGCCTGAGGCTCGAACCCTCGACCTCAACATTTCTCAACCCTCAACACACACACTCTATAACCATCTGCGCCCTTGGGACTTCTCTGCCCAAGGTTTCAGTGGTTAATCTTTTAACCAAACTTTTTATTTTTAGCTTATTTCCTTAATTGCTTAATAACAGCTTATCTAAATAAACTGTGACCTGATTCTCATTTTTCCTAGATTCTTCATAAATTAAAGTATTTTTCTGGAAATTTTTATAATTTTTCACATTAATTTAGTGTTTTTTTATTATTTTTAATTTAAAAGTGTTTTTAATTCATAAATATATATATATATATATATATATATATATATATATATATATATATATATATATATATATCTTTTGTCTAAAATTCTTTTTTATCATTTAGGACTTTTAGAAACCAAATTTTCACATCTAGAGTAGATTTTTGAGTTTTAGGTTTTCTTAGCCCGTTTTAAGACCCGTAAAAGCCCGTTTTTTAGTTTTAATTGCGTTTTTGATTATTTGTGCTTTGCTTATTCATTTTATATGCTTTTTAGTTACTTTTTAGTTTATGTTTCATAATTTTAGATATAATCCCAAAATTCCTCACTTAATCAAATCATTCGATCACAAACGAAATTCACCGTTCCATTCATACTTCATTCGGAACCTCACGACCTGGGAAAAATCAATTCTTCCGGATTTAAATTTTGTTTGAAATTCTATGACCTCTAGGTTTATTCAATCTTGGTTAGAGATAGAATTTACCCTTTGGTCGGGTTTTTCCTATACTAATATATATATATATATATATATATATATATATATATATATATATATATATATATATATATATATATATAATATATATATATATATATATATATGTATATAATATATATATATATATATGTATATATATATATATGTATGTATATATATATATATATATATATATATGTATATATATATATACATATATATATATATATATATATATATATATAGGGTGGGGATACAATGAAAAGTCCCTTAGAATGAAAAGGATGGGAAGCGATCTCAACCATCGGATTAGGGTGGGTAAGATAAAAAAGGCGGTGTCATTTTGTAAATATTGTAAAATTCAAGGGCAAATCTGTAGCAACTACAAACTAACCTCCTATATACCAAAAAACCGTATTCTAACTGAATTACCTAGATCTGGTCATCATTTTCACCAAAAATTCACACACGTCTCTCTCTTAATTTCACACACTAAATTCACACACTAATTCCGGCAAATTGGTACAGCATCAAATCGATGGTGAAGATGAATCTGCAACAGTTTAAACCTCCTCGTAAGTTGATATACAAACTCTAAAATTGTTACTGCAGCAATTTTTAATTTAATTTTAATGAAATCGTGTTTCTGAATAACCTACTGCATTAAATCTGATAGCAAAACACGATTTTGTTCAAAAGTGTTTGGATGTGTATGTTTATGACTGATGCACTAGATTCTGAACTGTAATACAGTAGTTGTCTAGATTTTGATTTGCTAAAATCGTGTTTTTATTGATTTGTTAGGATTTGTGTTTGTAAGTTTTGTTGTTTGTGAGATGCACTGGAATGAGAACTATGATGCAGTAGGTGTTGAGTTGCGGCGTATAAGGATGTGTACAAGGTGTTTGATAAAATGTCTCAATGGGATTTTATACCTGTGATGCACTAACTTTACATTCTGATGCACTAATTTTGAACTGAGATGCAATAGGTGTTCAGTTATCACCTGTAAGATGAAATATGATAAACATAGGTTGTCTAATGTTCTTAAAAAGTATTTTTATGTGTGTTAGAAAAATTAATGTCGTTGTTGTATTGAATTGATGCAGTAGGTAGATGTTAGTTGCTTATAAAATTAGATTAGGTTAGGCTAAGTGAGATTTATGTGCTTAAAAGTTACTTTATTTGTGTTTGAATGATTAATGCGGTTGGTGCAAACAAGTGATGCAGTAGGTAGATATTAGTGAGATTTACTACATTATATAGTTATATGCTACTGCATTACTGCTATTTTATATTCTACTACATTACATCTATTTGTTAGTGCATTACAATATATAACTATAATGCAACAAATTATATATTGTAATGCACTAACAACATACATTGCGATGCAGTAAGCTAATTATTTTTTTTTTGTTCTTTTTTTTTTAATTCAGGAAATGAAAGCAGCTTTAAGAGACAACTTGCTGAGATCTAATAAGTTGTTAGCCGATACCGATTACAAGTTGAAAATAGCTTTGGCTTTACATCCTTAGGATGAGGATTTAAAGAAAATAGTGGAGGAAGGAAATCAATTGTTCTTTGAAGCATATAGTTGCATAGCGTTTTATGTCTGATGCAGTAGTTGTGATAAAGTGCTACAGTAGAGATTTTGGCATATAAGCTTACAATAGGTCAGTCGCATAGAAAAGTGATTTTGTGTTTGTTTGAATGTGTGATGCAGTAGATGTGAAAAGTGATGCAGTAAGGAATTATATTTATGGAATTTTTTAGGTTTATATATGATTGTAGATTAGGTATGGCGTGTTGTGTTTTAAATGTTTGAAAGAGTTTGTGTGTGTGTGTTTGTTTGAATGCATGATGTAATAGTTGTAAAGAAGTGATGCAATATGTTCTTGTATGTGTCATATAAGTCTAGATTAGCTCAGGTGCGTAGTGTTTTAAGTGTTTAAAAGAGTTTGTGTGTCTTTGAATGCATGATGCAGTAATTGTAATGATGTGATGCAGTAAGTTCTTGTATGTGTCATATAAGTCTAGATTAGGCTAGGCGCGTAGTGTTTTAATTGTCGAAACGTGTTTATGTATGTGTTTTGATTTATTGATGCAGTTGATGTAATGCAGTGATGCAGTAGGTTCTTGTATGTGGCATATAAGTCTAAATTAGTTTAGACGCGTAGTGTTTAAAGTGTCGAAATGTGTTTGGTGTGTTTGAATGATTGATGCAGTTGGTATGATGCAGTGATGCAGTAAGTTCTTGTATGTGGCATAAAAGTCTAGATTAGGTTAGGCACGCAAGTGTTTTAAGTGTCGAAAAGTGTTTTGTCTATGTGTTTGGTTGATCCAATATTTGTAAAGTTGTGATGTAGTAGGTTCTTGTATGTGTCATTTAAGTGTAGATTATGTTATGCGTGTAGTGCATTACCGTTTTTATTCTACGCATCACTATTTATTTGTTACTGCATCACAATTTATATTCTACGGCATTACTATATTTATTCTACTACATCACTCTTTATTTTTTACTGCATCACCTTTTATTTGTCACCGCATCACAATTTATGTTTAAAAGAAAAGACATAGAATTGGAGTTGGGGTTGCCTTTTATGTTTGCTGCATCACAGTTAAATTTCTACTGAATGATAAATGCGGTTGTTTGTGTTCAATTGATGCAGTAGGTAAATGTTAGTTGCTTATAAAGTTAGATTAGTTTATGCGAAGTATATTTATGTGCTTTAATATGTCTATGTGTGCGTTTGAATGCTATTGATGGAGTTGATGTAAACAAATGATACAGTAGGTAGATGTTGATTAAATATGAGGTTAGATTAGGATAACTGAAGTGTGTTTTGAGTAAATGATGCAGTTGATGTTAAAATTGATGCAGTAGGTTATATTTTGAGTAAATGATGCAGTTGATGTTAAAATTGATGCAGTAGGTTATATTTTGAGTAAATGATGCAGTTGATGTTAAAATTGATGCATGGTTATATTTTGAGTAAATGATGCAGTCGATGTTAAAATTGATGCAGTAGGTTATATTTTGAGTAAATGATGCAGTTTATGCAGTTGATGCTAAAATTGATGCAGTTGAATATTTGTGTGATCTATTTGTCAGGTTTCTACAATATTGCTTCTGCTGGAAAGCATATAGATTTTGTGAATACGAGGATGCTAACGTTGAAGCGCTGTATCCATGCGACAGGTGTTGTCTCAAGATATTTTTGCACTCTGCTGTAATAGTCAATACACTTCTTGTGATGCATTAGTTTTTATGAATTGATGTAGTAGGATGTGTTTTGCGGAAAATATTGTTTGACTTGGTTTTGCGTAATGTGTTTTAGATTTCTAAAAGTGCTCGTGTGAGTATTTGTAATGATGCGGTAGGTTTAATGAATGCATGCAGTATGATGTGTTTTGTGCTAATAATGTCAAACTAGGTCGTTCGTAGTGTGTTTTAGAATTCGAAAGGTGTATGTGAGTGTATTTGAATGCCTGATGCGGTAGATTTAATGAATTGATGCAGTAGGCCAGTAGGATGTGTTTTTCAGCAAATATTGTTTGACCAGGTTTTACGTAGTGTGTTTTAGATTTCAAAAAGTGCTTGTGTGAGTATTTGTAATGACAATGCAGTAGTTTTAATGAATTGATGTAGTGGGGTGGTTTTGTGGCTAATATTGTTTGACTAGGTCGTGTGTAGTATGTTTTAGATTTCGAAAAGGTATATGAGTTTTTTTGAATGCCTAATGCAGTAGTTTTAATGAATTGATGCAGTAGGATGTGTTTTGCTGCAAGTAGTGTTTGACTAGGTTGTGGGTAGTATGTTATAAATTTTGAAATGCTTGTGTGAGTATTTGTAATGATGAGCAGTAATTTTAATGAATTGATGCAGTTGGATGTGTTTTGCTGCAAGTAATGTTTGACTAGGTTGTGGGTAGTATAAATTTTGAAAAGTGCTTATGTGAGTATTTGTAATGATGATGCAGTAGTTTTAATAAATTGATGCAGTAAGATGTATTTTAAAGCAAATATTGTTTGACTGGTCGTGAGTAGCGTGTTTTAGATTTCGAAAAGTTATCTGAGTATATTTGAATGCCTCATGCAGTAGTTTTAATGAATTGATGCAGTAGGATGTGTTTTTGCGGCAAATATTGTTTTTACTTGGTTTTGCTTAGTGTGTTTTAGATTTCGAAAAGTGCTTGTGTGAGTATTTGTAATGATGATGCAGTAGTTTTAATGAATTGATGCAATAAGATGTATTTTGCAGCAAATATTGTTTTACTAGGTTGTGGGTAGTATGTTTTAAATTTTGGAGAGTGCTTGTGTGAGTATTTGTAATGATGATGCAGTAGTTTTAGATTTAAAGCCTCAAGTCAGACCTGAAGAGGCAAGATACAAGGTCATGAATTTAATGGAAATGGAAGTAATGTGATTGACTATTGAATTGATTGATCTAAAACATTTGTGTTTAGGTATTTTTGTTTTGTATATTAAACACACCAGACTTTTTGTTTCTGAAGTAACGTTAGAATACATGTTGTAGTTATTAAAGTTTTTGATCTAAGAAACTTAGTTTGTCTACTAATATATTTGTTTATGTCGAGTCTGGATTAATAGAAATTATCTACCCGTTTTTGTTAGAAATGATTTGGGTCTTCATTCTATAACTGAACCGAGTTGAAGCAAACTTTGCGTTTTGGGTGGATTGGTGATTTAAATTAAGTTTGGTCTCTATACATCTATAAGGAAAAGCGTAATTACTGGCAAGCCTTTTTGCTGGTGCTGCTGTCAGTTCTCATAGTCGTTTCTTTGATTAACTTTAAGTACAAAAAGTGTCATTACTGGTATAACATTTATGCATGTGCTGCTGCTATTCCTCTTGCCTATGCTGCTGTTAGTAATTCTTATGGTCATTTTACTGGATGTTTTGTCTTTTACATGATTTCCAGTGTTTTCGTACTTAGTTCATGTTTTATGTTGTCGTCTTTACTTGTTAGCGATTATCATTTACCCGATGCAATTCACTGGTTAGTCTAAAACATGTAGTTAGTAATTCTTATGGTTGTTTTATTGCTGAATGTCTTGTTGCTAGTGGAGTCTCTACTATAAAACCATTGTTGTCACTGTTGTTGCTGGGATACGTCCTTTTGATATCTGTACACTGTCATTTACAAAGTTCTCTTCCACAAGATTTCCAGTGTTTTTGTTCTTGATATATACATGTTTTTATTTATTCATCTTCATTTGTTAGTTTTTGTATTTTGTACACTGCAATTCACTGTTACATGTGGAAAATGTGGTGTATCTGATATTCTGATGTATATTTTTTTGTAAACAATTAAACTGCCAGAATGCTAGAGTGCAGAAAAAAAGCAAACAATTATCGAAAATTGAGATTAAGCTGCTTATCATTGGCTTCATGTTGCTACTCGTAGAGTCTCTCTGGGTAAGTTGGTTCCTTTTTCTTTTCTCAACCATGTCAATCATGAATTATATGATAGTTATATCATAAGTAATGTCCTTATACTGTCTTCATGCTTGAGAAGACACGTCCTATTACAGTTTCGGCAAACCTATTTCCTGTTATAAAACACAGCTCTTAGACGATTGAGTCTAATTAATAGAACACAAGACACTATCTTTTGAGATCTTCTTTGTTTTTTAGTTTATGGCCTACATAGCACTCAGGAAAATGGAAAAATCTTATCCTTGACCAAATTCTGCTGTGGTGAAATTAAACTATGTCCAAATAGCTGCTTTTTTTGAATTGATAAGACGATGCATATGATCAACCATATGTGCCCCTTGACCGTTGTGCAGTTAGTTGGTTTAAACTTTAAAGTTACTGTTAGAATGACTTGGATAGTTGGATGTTTTTAAGGACTTGATGATGTTGCACCTTATGCCATGTTTGATTACTTTATTTCCTAGTGTGCTGATTTAATACTTTCACATATAATGGTTAGGCAATAACTTTGGGTATTCATTTCAACAATGCCTTTCAGAAGAATCCGTGAATATCTTTAACGAAATCAGAAAGTTTGCATAGACAGGTCACTGGGCATGGGCATGGCATATACGAGAATGTAAGTCAAGCTAGTCAACTATGTGTAGAGTGTAGGAATTAGAAACCTGCTTATTTATATAAGCTTTCATTTTTATATTTGTTCTCCAACAAGTCATACTCAGTCATACCATCAATGTCTTAAAACAGCTAAAAAATCTGAAATTTAGTTCTGGTAACTTGATAACCAAAACCGAACCAGCAATACCAAAAATAACCTGAACCTTATATGAATGGGGTAGTTTATTTCGGGTCAACTCATATAAACAAGAGTCATGTGAGTAATTACTAATAAAAAAAATAATGTGTGGCTGCTGCTGGGATTCGAGCCCAGGTCTCCACGGCCACAACGTGGAATTCTTACCACTAAACTACAGCCACATTGGTGTCAGTTAATTAAATAATTAATACTTAACATCAACTTGTATTATATGTTTATAAAACCAAAGATCATGTGTTTTCCACTGTAAAACGCTGGGGTCGGTGAAGGAAATCGGCTGTTATGAAGAACTAAACTAAACATGAAAAATCAAGTGTGTATTTCACGTTTAATGCTCAAAGTCCCTTTATCATCATTATTTCAGTTGCATCCATGATTTATCTCTTTTATGTAGATCAAAGTCCCTCGTGAATATGATCCTATTCCTGACTTGAAACTATAATGGTTAGTTTGAATTTTATTTGTGTCATCACATTGTATTACTTTAAAGCTGTATTATTAGTTAACAATTTCGAATTTTTAAGGATGATGTTCCTCCCCGTTACGCTGAGACTGAAGTACGGCAATCACGTGCCCATATGGATTATGAAATGGGAGGCCGATCTTCACAGTATGGAAATGCATACACTGATAGGTCTGCTATCATATAGTGCTCTGTTTACTAAATATTTTTCAGCTGGATTTGTTGTAATGTTTTTCGTGAATTATTGGCAGACTTGGAGATCAAACATTGGATATGGTAGTAGCAGGGGTTTCAATGTCTGCTCAGGATTCTCATGGTCTTTATAGTAGTCGTGGAATGGCTTATAGTGCAGGCACTTATAGTGGCAGTGAACCTGGTGGCATGTACTCAATCAAGCTATGGCGGTGATTACATATCCCGTGGCAGTGACGTATGTTTTGTATTTAGACCATCTTGATTTCTATAAAAGTTAATTAAGTCATTATGTGGTTGAAAAAAAGTCTTTCTACTGAATCAAGAATGATCAAGGTCTTGCTGATCTTTATGCAGGTTGGCGGAAGCTCTTACTCATCTTCACTGTATTCTGGTCGTAGCATGGGCGGCAATGGTTATATGGGTGGTGGAAGCTCTGTATCCTACTATTGAGGTGCACACTATTTTCCCATTTTGTTGCCAAACTCTTTTATGCCCGTTGATTCTCTCTGTAGATGATGGTCCATTGATGGAAAATTGGAAATGGAGCATCTTAGTTACTAGTGAATTTTGTATGTGTTATAGATAGTTTCACGAAGAGGCTGCTGTAGATTGTTTTCTCCAAAGGGGTCATGCATTGTGATGTCTACAGCTTGGGGACAGAGCATGTAACATTAGAAAAGGTCTTGTTACTGAAGGGGTGGAGATAAACTGGTCTTGATTGATTGGGTGAAGGACATTTTAGATTGATGGTTCAAGTGTATCAGCCCATACTTTATGCAGTAAGAGAAACTAGAAACTGTAACTATGAATGCAAGTTCTGATTTCAATCTCTGTGTACAATAGATATTTTTGCGAGTTCTAATTTCATCACAGTTGGCCTTTAGTCTATTGTGTCATGTTGTACCAATTGTATGAGGTTGTATGGATGTTTCAAATTTTTAGTTGTAATACTTTTGGTTACTGAATGTTTAATACCAAGTATTGTACCTCTTAATGAGCATAATGTTTGTTTCAAATTAACTAATTTTGATTACTGCCGATTCTGAATGGTCATAGATGCAATAGATTATATATAGTGGTTCACTAAATTTTTCACTATGATGCACTAAATTGTTAACTATGACGCACAGAAAATACTAGTGCATCACAGTGTATACAACTGGTGCATCATAATATCAACTGGTGCATCATAATATCAAGTTATCACAATGATGTAAATTTATTCCATCAGAGTGTATAAATCTATTGCATAACAATGTTACTAATATTTTTAAAATTATACTGCGTCCTAATTATTATCAAATGACTGCATCACAGTCTTATCATACCGCTAAATAATATAATTTTACAGTGTCATTATGTTAGTTTACTGCATCAAATGTTAATTTACTACATCATAACGTTGAACATACTTTTGCTACTCAATGTAATCATACTGGTAAATTAAAATAAATTTATACTGCATCACATATTGTCCTACTGCATCAGAATGTTATCATATTATTGCATCACAATGTTATCATATTGTTTAATCGCAATATAATTTTATTGCATCAAAATAATACTTTACTACATCACAATGAATATTTTACTGCATCACAATGTAAATGTTAATGCATCAAAATATATATTTTACTGCACTATAACACAGTAAACAAATAACATAATGTAGTAACTATTATTCATAAAACAAAAATACTAGTGCATCACAATGTACACAACTGGTGTATCATGGTGTATACGACTGGTGCATCATAATGCGTATAAGAAGTGCATCACAATGATGTAAATTTACTGCATCAATGTTTATAAATCTACTGCATCGTAATGTTATAAATGTTTTAAAAATTATACTGCATCACAATTTTGTCCTACTGCATCAAATATCCAGGGCATCTGCAAATTGACAATAACATCAACATATTCAGAGATTGCACTATGCTAAGTTCTAACTTTAAAGAAAAACGAAAATAGTTTTTCCCAAACCTTGAAAATACTTGAATTAGCTCTTGTTCTGTACACGCTGGTCCCAAATTAGCCACAAATATTGTTGGACATGGGGGGGGGTGGCTGATGAGTTTCGCTACATGGGAAATAATTGACGTTAAACAAAGTATCACTGACACCATATCATAATATAAATAATTAGTAGAATTTATCAGACTTGACTCACATATCAAGTGTAGCATGAGGAACCCTAGGCTACCTTGACCCTGAGTAAGTTACACTCACACAAAGTTTTATAATAGCTAAATAATATTACTCAAGCTTAACTTAACTAAGTGCTCATTACCAGGTACTACGCTAACCAACGGCTAACTGAGAAAAGTGATGTCTATAGTTCTGGGTTGTTCTCTTAGAACTTATTTCGGGAAGAAAGCATGTATCTCCAGAAGAGTATGGGGCTGATTGGAGCATTGTTCATTGGGTAAGTTTGTAGATAATAAAAATCTGAAATCAAGAGCCAAGTAGATGTTTATCAGAGGAAACGTGAAAAAGGTTGGCTACGGATCGATATTAAATTTTTGCAGGCAAGGTCTCTAATTCGTAAAGGAGATGTGGTGAGCATAATAGATCCTACACTAGCACAAGATGTAAAGATCGAGTCTATATGGAGAATTGCAGAAGTAGCAATACAATGTGTAGAACATCACGGATATACAAGGCAAGAATGCAAGAAATCTGGCCATACAAAATGCAATCAAGATCGAAACAGGCAATGATGGCAAGATAACCTCAGAAAGTTCATAATAAAAATTATCACGAATATAATATCATAATGCACAATTAACAGAAACTATAAACTGATATTACCTGATTGTCGTTATCATGGACTGCATCTGCCATTGGTTCATCCGCTATTTTATCATCCACCATATCTTCATCATCTGCCATTGAACAACAAACATCATTCACCGATGCAGCAACTAACAACTACCATTAACAACACACATAATATGGAACAATTAAATCAATATATACATAATCCTCATCATACCGTCGAATCCCACACTGGCATTGTGGTTCAGTTTCTGCAGCTGATTCACCTCTAACTCATGATGATCAACATGTGACCGAAAACCGTCACTTCATAACTCATGATGATCAACATCGGTAGGCCGTGAAAAGCTTTCCCTCGTTTCTACAAGACTCGTGATTACAATATCAGCCTGGATAGGATTACACTCACTTCATAACTGTATTTTTTCTATTAAAAAAAAAAAAAAAAAAAAAAAAAGCCGGAGGCACGAGGCGAGTCGTGCAAGACCTTATTGCATCATCCACCCCAAACGTGTTGCAATTACGAGATGCATAGTTTGAGTCTGTTAATATGTGAGTCCTATTTGACCTATATACACCTCGTGAATGAACATAAACGACCGTAAACACTGAATAATCAAAATGTCTATTCACAACAGAGGAAATTATTGGTCCTGGTAATATGCTAAACAATAAACAAATGCAAAATTCAGACTTATACACATGTAAGTTGCTAGAAGAAGTCTAGTCAACATGTGCCTGCCAAAGCTATAGATTACACAATACTTATTAAAGGTAACAGTAGAGTGAATGTGTCAACATATTGCAAACTAGTAGTTCTGTAGAGTCGTGAAATTCTAGTGACCTTTCTCCAATATGTCTCGTGCTCGCGATATGCTGCATAAAAGCGTTCCAGCTCTTCCCTGCTCCAGTGTGGCCCCAGCATGTTCACCTTTTTCTGGAAAAGAATAGGGCAGTGGTTGTGTCAGTAACTAAAAATTGGATGATGTGCTTATTTTAGCAGTTCTGCAGTTGCAACTGATCCTAATGGTTAAGCTTCATAGAGCTGTATTTTGAAACTGTTCTAATTTTGTGAACTTAAGCTAACCATATGTACAACATCATAATGGCACGGTTAGATACAATATAACCTCAATGAAAAAGCAAGAAATGAATTTGTAATATTATATTTTCAAGGCTAGTGATTCACGAAAGTATTAGAACATCCTGTCAAATAAGACATAAACTTTAGTATTTTACAAATAATATAAAACTAATGCAAAAGAGTATGTAAAAACTCGATATCCCACTTCCAAAGGTATATATGGAGATGAAAATTTAAGAAAAATTAGAGACATTTGAAGCTGCATAATTAAACCCCGGCCCACCAGCCAATCAGATATCCATAAACTCTGGTATCTATGTGTAGGCCTTACACCCACCAACCCCAGAAAACATTGATCTAGTATCATTTGTTGCAACACCTTAACTCTTACAATAGCCAAATAGCCATCTAAATCCACAAAACTGCAGCAGAGTTATTTTTCTACTGCATCACTATTTATGTTAATATCAATCTTTAAGTGCATCATAGTTTCTTATTTACTGCATTATAGTTAATTCTCTATTGCATCACTGTACTGCATCAACCATAGTTTCAGGAATTGTCACAATTGTGTACCCATTTGTGTTAACCAACTATTAACTCGACCAAACCATTGACCTGTTAACACAAACTAAGACTAACTAGACTAAAGTGGGAACTCAGGCCGCATAAGGCCCAAGACGGTAGCTCAATTATTTTTGTGCCAGTTTCGGGTCGTGTCAAAATTTATGTGTCATCCATAATTAGACCAAGCCAATGAAAAAGTTACCATACTAAAAAGACGAGTATCTGAAGTGAACCAAAGTCCCATCACTGTACTACATCACTCTTTATGTCAATAGAAAGAAACTTACAACCTTCCAAAGGTTTGTCACCAATATCAGTATCAGGATACCATGTCCTATTTCCACTATCATCACAAATATAAAAACCAACATGATCCTTGACACGAAAAACTTGAAAAAGAATAGATATAGTTAACGCATCTAAATTAAGTTACTTTAAAAAAGAATAGATATAGTTACTGAATCAGTGTTTTAAACCTACTGCATCATTGTTTTAAATCCACTGCATCAACATGTTATATCAAAGAAATCAGAACAAAAGTTGAGTAAAACTAAATGAAACCCACTTCATCACTGTGTTATAAACCTACTGCATCACTATGATATACACCTAGTGCATCACTATGGTATACACATACTCAAACAGTGTTTTATACACCTCATATGCATAACCAGTGCATGAAGCACCCAACAAAGATCAGTTAACTTTTTCTTTGTTATTTCTTAATCCATGAGCAAACAAGAAATGGGTCCAATTCTTATGCTAAAATCATAACATCTATGAGGATGTAAAGAGTAAGTAT